>MEHQ01003488.1:0-161447 GCA_008828725.1 Saccharina japonica
GTTCGCGCTACGTACCAAGGGGTTGCTGCCTTGGAGTAGTGCTGTGTGAAAGAGTGACGCGTGTGTCGAGGCTCTGTCTTTGTGAGAAGAGAGATGGCAGAGAAGAAAATTGATTTTTCAAGTGCGGAGAAATACGAAGTTTACTCCAACAATCAGAAGATCAGCACTGCGGTGTGCCCCAAACCACCAGTATCACCTGGTACGGTTTCAGGTGACATTGCAGTGCTGCGGGTGCGTATTGAAAGACCAAAAAGAGACAACGGTAAAAGAAGCTTACAGCACACTCATGACAGCAGCGAAAACGTCAGACAATGATTGACTACGTAGACTTGAACTCGCGGCAAGTTTGTTTACACATGTAGGGCGCCCTCTGCTCCGGGTCCCGCCAGATAGATATTTATCCAATATCGTAAATACTGTCTTCGCAGGTTATGGCGCAGCGCAAAACTCTCAAATAGCATCCGTCTCACCACATGGGTTCCTCGTGGATTCGGCGTCCAATGGGGTAGTCGAAGAGTGATGCGGTCGATTGATAGTGACGAGGATCTCCCCAGGACGGTGTGTAAACCGGACTGAAATGTTCCCCTCTCTCACTAGGGGTTCACGCAAATAATGCATCAACACCCGATTTTACTAATTACGTGGCTACGCAGCGGGTTTATTGCACGGGGGTGATGTACGTACAGCGGGTACTTTATGTCGGCAGACGGAAAGACTTGGTTGAGCACGGCGAACAGCTGAGCGATTGCAACGAGCGAGGGAAATTTCTTTGCAAGGCTCGTAGAGTCTGCGTGAAAGGAAGAGCCCTGTGGTGTGTGTTCTCCCATTATACCCGTCGATGTCTACTACGACTTAATACAATGCTGTAGCGCACCCTGTACAATGTCTGRGATTATTATCATTATTCATCCTCGAGAGGTACAAGCTCTACGATTTATCTGTGGGTAGAAAAACACTCCAACACATCGATATACTACATACTGCTGCTGTACATTGTTGTAATGCAGGAAGGGTACAGTACCGCAAACGATTCAGTGCCAACACGCCATCGTTCTGAGTACGACCAGCACCGCATACACAAACGTAATCCACCCAAAATACTATACCACTCCGGGCGTAATGATAAGGGACGTTTGTACATTAATATGAGTACCAAATGGTTAATATATTTACGCCTAGAGCTGCCTAGAGTGATATACATTGTTGGACTGTATACCTTTACGTCAGACACCTCCAACGTCTATAATAACATAATAACCACGGAAATGATAAACATATGCTGGTACATGTAACTGGTGTACGGTTCCCGCCGGGTGAATGGCTGCAGAGCAACTATTAATACTATTATTAATAGTAATACAGTAGAGTAGTACTCGTATTTGAAGTCCCATGGAGTACAGTCTTAAGGCCACGGTGGCTGTCGACCATCCCCTGGTCCCGCTTTCAATTTTTCGACCAAAAATTATATATTTTTACGGTTTCGACGGGACTGTCAACTTTCCGCCCAATGAAAGGCTGGCACGTACCTGATATTAAACAAAAATCGACGCAGAGCTATGGGTATCGCTAGGTGGCTTATTTGGGCGGTCAGCACGGCGTGGGCCTGCGGACCATGGCGACTCCACAAGGTGGGGGGACTACCAACTACCCAAATCAAGGCGCCTGCTGAAATTTGGCTGTTTTTGGTGCGCTATGTGTTGAGAACCGGTGGGCTGTCATTTTTGGGTCCGACCGGCCCTGGTCGGGGCTTGGGCCCTGCACGATAGAGACACCATTAGGGGCTGGGCGCCCTAGCTAGAGTCCCCTCACAGCTTAGGGTGTTAAGGCACCGTTCCTGTGGGAAGCTGATCGGCTGCCCCAAACCTTCATTGGTCACGTACAAGCACTCTTTGGGTACAGAATTTGTTTTGGGTCAAAATAAGCCCCTTACCGCCCGCCGGAGGTACGAGACGCCTCGTGTAATGTCCCGCCCCGCAAACGCCTCTACACATGCTTTCACCGGCACTTTGAACAAATCGCAGCGAAGGGCTCTGCAAGGCCACCTGCTGCGAAACTGGGGCGCGATGCGATGCACAGCAGTAGAAGTCCTGATTTTGGTGGTCGATTGTGTTTGAGGCTTTTTTGCGCAGGTTCGGGTAGTGGACCTCCCCACGCAAAAGGCAGTGTTTTGGAAGGCGTTCTTCTCCGTGAGTTGTACCGCTTCGGCGACGGACCTCGGCGGAAGAAGATAGCTGACGTCTAGACGAATACGGAACATACTAAGATTGCGTAATTCGGACGCAGCGGGGTTCATAATTGCAATACCGCAAACCTAGCTTTCACTTAAAATTGACCTTTTCCGCTCAAAACCGAAAAGTGTACTGAATTTAGTATGCATAGCCTCGTAAACACCGAAAAAAGATGCCAATCACTATCTTTGGCTCTGCTGTTCTCCCTAGTTTAGTATATTGGCAACGAAACTCGCTGCAGGAAGATAGTTACATTTAGACGAATCTAGGGAATGTGTTTGTTCAAGTCGTTCACGTTGCGTGTCGGATAATTGCAATACGGCAAACCTAGCTTTCACGTAAAATTGACCTTTCTCCGCTCAATAAATCCGAAATAGTGTACTGAATTTAGTATGCATAGCCTCGTACAACACCGAAAAAAGGTGCCAATACACTATTTTGCTCTGCTGTTCTCCCTAGGTTTAGTATATTAGGCAACGAAACTCGCTGCAGAAGATAGCTAACATTTAGAGAATCTGGGACATGTGTTTGTTCGAAGTCGTCACGTGGCGTGTCGGATAATTGCAATACGGCAAACCTAGCTTTCACGTAAAATTAACCTTTTCCGCTCAATAAATCCAAATAGTGTACTGCTGACGTACAGATATACAGTCCCACAATGTACAATACTCTAGGCGTAAATATATTAACCATTTGGTACTCATATTAAGGTACAAACGTCCCTTATCATTACGCCCGGAGTGGTACAGTATTTTGGGCGGATGACGTGTGTGTATGTGGTGCTGGTCGTACCCAGAACGATGGCGTGTTGACACTGAATTGTTTACCGTACTGACTGTACCCTTCCTGCATTGTTACAATGTCAGCAGCAGCAGCAGCAGTATGTAGTATATCGATGTGTTGTAATAATTGTGTTTTTCTACCCACAGATAAATCGTAGAGCTTGTACGAGTATCTCTCGAGGATGAATAATGATAATAATCATAGACAAATTGTACAGGGTGCGCTACAGCAGTATTATTAAGTCGTAGTAGACGTCGAGCAGTATACTGGGAGAACACACACCACAGGGCTCTTCGTTTCAAGCAGAGTCTACGAGCCTCGCAAAGAAATTTCCCTCGCTCGTTGCAATCGCTCAGCTGTTCGCCGTGTTCAACCAAGTCTTTCCGTCTGCCGACATAAAGTACCCGCTATTGTACGTATATCACACCAGCGTGCAATAAACTCGCTGCGTAGCCACGTAATTAGTAAAATCGGGTGTTGATGCATTATTTTCGTGAACCTCTAGCGAGAGAGGGGGACATTTCAGTCAGGTTTACACATCGTCCTGGGGAGATCCTCGCCACGATCAACCGACCGCATCACTCTTCGACTACCCCTTTGGACGCCGAATCCACGAGGAACCCATGTGGTAAGACGGATGTTATTTGAGAGCTTTGCACTGCGCCACAACCAGTATTTACGATATTGGATACATATCTATCTGGCGGGACACGGAGCAGAGGGCGTCCTACATGTGTATACAAACTTGCCGCGAGTCCAAGTCTACGTAGTCAATCATTTTCTGACGTTTTTGCTGCTGTCATGAGTGAGCTATAAGCTTCTTTTACCGTTGCCTCTTTTTACTTTTCAATACGCACCCGCAGCACTGCAATGTCACCTGAAATCGTATCAGGTGATACTGGTGGTTTGGGGCACACCGCAGTGCTGATCTTCTGATTGTTGGAGTAAACTTCGTATTTCTCCGCACTTGAAAAATCAATTTTCTTCTCTGCCATCTCTCTTCTCACAAAGACAGAGCCTCGACACACGCGTCACTCTTTCACACAGCACTACTCCAAGGCAGCAACCCCTTGGTACGTAGCGCGAACAGTAGCCTTCAGTAAAAGCGCAGACACGGGGGGGGGGGTATATTTGCGGTTAGTTGTAGCTCGCGTAGCTGTATCGCGCGCCAATCGTAAGCGACGCAAAATACAACGTATGTATGTACACGTACGTACGTGGTCATGAATGTGTGGGCAGTTTGACGTGTGTTTCTCGTTTGGGCATTGGTTATATGTTTAATCTAGAGTAGTAGTAATAATTTACTGCTGTCTGAATATGGTACGGGTGTAAACTAATACGACAGACAGCAGTAGTAGGTCGTCGAACTACAGCAGCTACGTACCGTGTGTGTTCTTCACATTAAACATTCCTGTCTGGCCGTCGACATCCAGCACACCCATTGTCCGTGCCGATTCTTCATCTTAGAGGGGTACCATATATTATGTGGTCCCAAAACTACGATAAATATACACTCTGCTCCAGTGCAGTAAATAGAACAGACAATGCAATGCTATATACGACAGGCAAAACCTACCCTGCTAGCAATCTAGGTGCATGAAAGTGAAAGAGAAAAGAAAAAAAGAAGGAAAAAAAAAGAGAAAAGAGCGAAAAGAAAAACATAAAAACATAAAAACTTTAACATACTACGAGTATAGCAAACCAATAAACAATCAAACAACCAAATTAAAACACGACACTATAAACAAAGAAGTATCGTGCTTCTCCCAGAGATGCGACAGACAACGAAGAGCAAAGTAAATGAAACAAAATCAAAAGGAATTGAAAACAACGTAAACAGAGCAAGACGAAGAACGACAGGAAAAGACAGGCAAGCGGGGCACACCAAAAGCACCTTCCAGGCAATCGACGAAGGTTGGTACAGGTTCTACCATAGCCGCTCTGGTACCTTGCTACCCTGTCTGCCGTCTCCTTCCTGCTTTCGTCCGCCGCGGTGTCCCTACGAACCCCCCTACCCTCCCGTCTCCATTTCCTTGGGCGCCACTCATACAACGGATGCGTGGCGCTTCCTACTCAGTTTCGTGTCGTTTTCGTGCCACACACGAACGCGAAGGAAAGAGAGGAAGAGATATCAAAAGCATAATGAATACGAACGTAATTAAGCAATCAAAAGAAAAACCTAGGAAAATACGGAAGGACAGAAACAAAGCAAAAGGCGACCACGGCGAAATAAATATATATAAATAAATGAATAAATAAAACATAATGCGAGGGGCTGTAGCATCGCTCTCGTGCCCCCCTGGAGAAGCCGCGACAAGCAATACACAATGCACCAAGCAAATAAAAACAAAAAAAGACCCCCAGAAATAACCAAGAAAAAGCATGGAGCTCGGCATCCACGAAGCCAGGTAGTAACTCTTCCATATCACAGGGGTGAGACCGGGAGTAAAAAAACAATGAAACTAAAACGAAACAAAAGACACAACAGGGCCGCGTTCGAAGCAGCTACAGAGGTGCGCGATACGGGTTGTATATAGTGGTGACATCATCCCGGGGCCCATACTGAGTTTTTCACTCGTTTGTCGCCTTGTTACACCAGTACGCTGTCGATCAAGATGGTGTTTTCTCTTCGAAATTGAGATTTTGGGCGAATTTCCTGAGATCGACATTGGGTAGTATACGCACAGTATGTTTTGCGCGATTTTTTACCTACAGATGGAGATCGAATGTTGATCGGGATCGGCATCGCGATCTTCAAAATATTAAACACAATGGTACATTTTTATAATCAAGTAATTACCATCACAACGACTAGAACCGTAGTAGGGGTGCCCTTTAATCACGTGTACTACTCACTTACGAGAAGTGCCTGTGCTGCCGCATGCGTAGCAACAATACTGCTGTATGTATGGAACGGATAATCCGCACACGGGGAGGCGCTTGCTCATGAGGTTAGGAAGAGCACGACTCAGAGATCGTCGAGGAGCTCGCAGGAGTAGATCAGGTATACAGTAGTATTTTATTACCCACCTAACCGTAGAGGAGCAGAAAAAAAGAGTTTATTAGTCGTGTGGTTACCAGATGTCGAGGGGGAAGATGAGGAAGCGCTTATTGCATTTAACCGTAGTATCTAGGTCGTAGGTGTGTGACCACATAGCAACTAACTGGTATCTCTCTTTGATGAATAATCGGCACGGACACTGGGTGTGTGTGTTCTTCATATTAAACCTTCGTTTCTACCCTTCGACATCCAGCACACCCAGTGTACGTGCCGATTCTTCCTCCTAAAACGGTACCAGTTCTGTGGTCACAAAACTACGACACAGATATACTACGCTCAATGCAGTAAGCAGAGCAGACGATGCAATGCCAGATACGACAGGCAAAACCTACCCAGCTAGTGCATGGTATCGACGTGTAGAAAGGACGGTGCAATGTGAATAACACAAACCAACCAAGACCGAATACCACTTACATAAGGCGTATCGCTTCATAGCGACCCGCGATTTCAATCCCGATTATGTGAATCGCCTGTGTGCACGAAGGTACAAAATTACGAAACGAGGTGGGTAGCGATAGGGTAATACCCTCTTACATAAAACACCGTCTGTAACAACGCACATCAAAGCAAAACCAGAGCCTTTGCGGCGCACACTGAATTCATCATAATTCAGCAGGGGTTGTAAAAACGGGAAACGTGGTAAGTTCCTCATCTCGCCAGTCTCGTGTGAATCTGTCACAAGCTTGGGGAGGGAGCTCTGATTGAGTGGTCTCGTTGAGTGACTGACATCAGTCTGCTGGTGAACATGTTGAGTAAACCCACGTTTTTCTATACGAAGTACTATTTATTTTTGGGCAAAATTAGTTTGAAGAACACTCCGGCGACGTGCACAGATGATTGCGAACTAGAGTATGTCAGTGCGCATTTTTAACGGGCACGCTAGAGTATGGGTCATGGCCGGCTCGGATCGAGTGGGTGGCTGTGTCGGCGCCTTCCGGCTTGCATACTGAGTAACCTAGTGGGCTGTCTCGTCTTGCTTGTCTCATTTGAAAACATCAACACCAACGCAAGAAGAGGATTTCCATTGACGAATTTTGTTTGTCTTAAACGGGTTGTTTTCAGTTTGTGCAGCTGTGTCAAATTTGCTTTGCGCAAAGCACCTGTGTTGCAATGCCTGCGAAAAAGAAGGATTTTCAGATTTCACTAAATCTATTGACCAAGCGGCATTGAAACCACCTCTACCGTCCTTCTATTTTCTTGTGGAACACTCAGTGATTAAATCAAACTATTTTAAATACGTTAGCTGTATTGTGCTCTAGCCCCAAACTTTCCCATCGATCAACAACTCGGCGAGGCAGTCCCGGTGCACTCCCGTGAGATTGCTGAAGCGACAGCACTTTCCGCGCCCTCCTTCGATGCGGACTTTGTCGCTAAAGTTTGAAAATGTGGTTCCAGTCGCTCGAATATGCTGTTTTTCCTGACGTATTCTAATATTTTATTTTCTGTTATTGAACGAGCACGAGATGTTTAATGCATTTGTGTTTTTGCTGTAGAACGAGCACGCGGAACTTAGTATCCTAATCATGTCAAGCCATTTTAGGTCGCCTGATAGCTGTACTCAACTAATAATAAATTATGCTTTAAAACGAGACCACTACTACTGCTGTACTTGTGTTACTGTAACTCCCTGTACATTCCGCCATCACTAACGTGCTGCCGACGACGCCACGTGTTCTGGACTGGGTGAGACACAGAGTATCCCCTTGCAGTTTGTCCTTGGTGTTGCTCGCTCTCTTGTTGTAGAATCAAGCCAAAAGAAGAGAAGCAGCTTTAATCATTCCCCGAACCAGATGACATCTGGCCCCGGAAGGGCTTCAAGGATGGCCCTAGACTTGTAAATACCCCGGAAACGCATGTCATCCAAGTGTTACGAAAATGGACAAACTACTAGTATATACTGGTATAAAACAGGCAATTACGTCACTACCAGCCTTCCAGGCCTATACCGTGACATGATCGTATCAAGCATAAAATATACATCATACCAAATCACTTGGTATTCCACTGGCATTCTCGTACCAACCATACATCATGATTACGGGGTATCCCTAGGGGTGAGCACTGGCTGAGTCAGTCAGTGGCGTGTACTTCCCTTTTTCCCCTCGCTGCCTCGGCAAGGTTTTTGCTTTGGCATGGCCCATAGCGAGGGGGGGGGTCTTTCTAGCGAGCAAAGCTAGACTCACCCTCAAGCGGACCGACACCTTCTTGCTGCTGCGCACCCGCCGCGAAGCGTGTGCAGCGGTAGAGTTGGATCGGCACTGGTGCGTCAGGCGCAAAAGTCCAGATGCACGGGCCTTTTTGGCCGTCGGTGTAGACAGCAATGTCCATCTCACTTTTGTGCGCGGAGGCAGACGCCATCAGAATGGTGGACGGACACTACGTACACAGCCCTAGGTATGTTTGCTAGAGGGATCTGTACTGTCTCATAAACTGGCTTCGCCATCAAAGGAGGAGGGAGCGTGTGGCGACGAGCTGTTGTTGGACTGGTCAATCCCTTCAGCGCGAGAATTTTTATTTTCCAGACCAAGCACCCTGAGTGCAACGAGAGAGAAAGCGAGGAGCCGACTGGGAAGGACAGCAACGAGAGCGTGTACGGACGGAGCGGGTCGAGTGTGGTCGTGCTAGGACTGGCCGAGCGGCACCGGAGCGGCGCGCCTGAGCAGCAGCACAGCAGCGCGCCGGCGCAGCAGCACAGCAGCGCACAGGAGAAGCGATCCGGAGCACGGACGACATCGACCCGTGACGGACGAACATTTTTGTTTTTCTGTTGACAAATTCTTCGCTTTTTCCCCCGAATGTTGTTGTTGGGTCGGTGTGGATGACGTCACTGGTTTTGTAGAGAGACGCGGCAGAGATGGCGCGGACACCCCGGGTGCCTTCATTGTGTGCCTGATCGTGGAAGACCCCTTCAATGTGGAACGATTCCTAATCAGTGTCGATGTTTATAATGCTGTGCCTAACACAGACCGTTCAGGATAGATTCGGGTAATTGTCAATGGACATGATGGCTTTGGTTGGCTGTTCTTTTTCACTTTGTGCCCGCAGACTGTCATTCTGACAGCACTTCAGACAGCAGCTGCGTGCTCCATCTTGTTCCCACGCCTACCGTTTGTTTTTGTACAGACAGCACTTCAGACAGTAGTTACGCTGTAGTCGGCAAATTCATTGGTAAAGAGTGGGAGGAGGGGGGGGGGGACGATGCTGCTGTAGTCGAATGGAGATTGCGGGCGTGTAGGTCAGTTTTGGACACGCATAACATGCTGTAGGGATTTTAGATGTACCTCTTCGGACTTGTGTATCCTTTCCCTGCTAAGTGTACGTGTTCTTTAGGATTCTCTGATGGCTCTAGCACTTTTGTGACCACGGGCCGTGATCTTGCTAGATCAGACTATAGGGATTAGCAACTGAAACGAGTTTAATGTGAAGAAAACAACAACATACCAATATATTAATTGTTCAGTTGTGAACAGTAATCAGAGTATCAGATACACTCTGCAGCAGTGTACTACTTACTGTCTCTACTCTCTCGTGTTTCCCCCCGAAACTCATTTAGCGGATTTGCGTACTACAATATGGCGGGTTTCTCGGGCGTACGCAAGATAACACTACTCTCGAATATACTGGCTACGTTAATAATCAGTAGGTTGCTACTGCCAGTACATACTGTTCCAGTCCCCAGTTATTACTATTATACTACTATATATACTCCCTCCTTCTGTTGTTAGTTACTCGGTTAATAATGTAGATTCGAAGACCAAATATGCGTTTACCCTGATGATATTCCTTGTTATCCTCAGATGCATTATTCCTACTTTTTCCAGACCCCAGCATAAAGCAGTCGGTTGCCATACCCCTAGCATCAACACCATCCTTCTGCTATTGTTTCATCCACTCAGAAAACCCCGAATACAACTCATTGAATACACTAGCTGTATAATGTTTCACTAGCTAAACATATACCAGAACTGGTACCATTTTTAGGATAAAGAAGTGGCACGGGTTGAAAGTAAGGTTCAATATGAAGAACAAACACACACATACCAAATCAAGGAGTGGTTACCGACATATCCGAGAAACTAAGTGACATACAATGTGTGCGAGACCTGCTGCCTTCTACCGCTTCGGTGATTAAATTGGCCACCTTACCTACTACGCCGTTGGGCTGTGTCAGAATTAACGCAGGAATAAGAAGAAAAAAAAGCAACATATCGCATATACTGTAGTCCTTGAAGCGCGTGTCCCACTCTACAGATACAGGATAAAAACGTCGGTACACTAAAACTCGGTACGCTTAATTACGCGACGCCGTCGGTGGTCGCAGGCTTTACTTCTGAACAAAAACATGTCGAATAGGAACGTTGGCTACCAAGGTTTGTTTGTTTTAACCAAATTACATACCACCATGGCATTGTATTGCCCCAAGCGTGGACGAATAGTTTAAAATCAGTTTGGGTTAGAGAGAGGCATGAGTTAACGCCTCGAAACACGATGCAAATGCATGCCCAGAAAACTGATGTTTTAAGCGTCACTTGTTGAATGTGGTGATACACTTACCACTGGCAGGCTATCACAATTTTTCCCGTCCCGCACAAAGACGTCTGGCACTGCGACAAACAGGAATGTTGTCACGCTGGCACGATCCCTGGCGATGATGAAGATATCCCTCCTGAGGGCGACTAAAAACATTGCGGTGCAGCGACCCCATAAGTTTTTCATCAAGCGGCAACAACCAACACAACTGTTCCACAAACACTATCAGCAATGTCCCGGCACATCTCTGAACAATTGTATGAGAACCAGCGACGCCACGCGCAATATCCCCGCGCCGCCCTAAGTGATCGATGATGCCACAATTCCATAATACGTTTACCCCCGTCAATTAATAAATATAACAGCGTAGACCGATCCCGAACTACATAAAACTTCGGTGAACAACGTTTGTGATTTGCGGGCCCTCCGGAAATCCGGGCAGACCCACCAAACAGCAGTGCCTCCGAATATTCCGGTAGCCCCGCCAGACAGTAGTGCTATAGCGACTCTGAATTTACTGTTTAGGGAATCCCAAAGGGATAAGTGCACCAATCCCAGAGGCGTCCCCTTGGCGACTCCGCCTTGAAGTGGTTCCTGGAGATACTGATGCTGCGGCGGCTCCTGTTGTAGATCGTAATACCATGGTGCTATGTCGCAGGAGGTCTCTTCAGCGATCCCACGTGAAATTATTGGCGATTCCGAAGAGAAAAGGCCATCACTCGATGAACACTCCTGGGCAGCGCGGAGCTCTAGCGCTACATTCTGATGATATTGGCGTCCGCAGGTGATGAAGAGGTCGTGCCCAGCAAAGCTGAAGATTACAGCGATCCCAACGACGACACCGTTCCAGCGATGTCAGGCAATACCCATCCCAGTCACGAATTTCATGCGCCTTTAGACTGCAAGTGTCGTACAAACGTTGGTGACCGGTTCGCCGCCGTGTATTGCTCCGCTCGTGATATTCGCAGGAGGCGAGGTACGATAGAAGTAGCACTTTCCGCCTGGGATGGGTCCTGAACGATCGGGCCAATTAACCCTAAATCGTCAAACTTTCATCCTTGTATTGCAATACTGTTTATTGTTTATTGTATACTTAGGCCATCGTATTGTTCATCAGAGAGCCTACAGTAGATGTTCTCCTTCATAATGGGTTTTTGGGTGAGGTATGGGGCTCTTCAAGCGATTACCCTCAGAATGAAAAAACATGGTGCACCTATTCCGTAGCATGCATGGCGGTAGATACGGCACAACCCCTCTTGTACGACCCCGTTATCCAGCATGTCCAGTTCCATCGGTTGGCCTGGACTGGCATTTCATGACAGCAAGTTCCCTAATGGCGTCGATGATGTTGCCTCTGACGCTGGAGTCTGCTTCTCCAGTTTGCGCAGTCTTGACTGTCCAAACTCGAGTGCAACATTATCAAGCAGTAACGCCCGTCGATTATGTCTGAGTAGATTGAACGACGAAGCCCGCGACACTCGCAGCAGGTCTTTTCAGATGTACCAGTCCGTGGAAGCGGCAGCAGCAGCTTCATGACCATGGCCTCGGCAGATCTACGAGGAGGCGGATCTAGTTCCTCGCAGCTGTATCTACAGATACACGACAATGGTCTTCGTGGAGCTGCGAATAAACTTACAACAGCATACCCCTGCTGCGCGAGTACGTACAAGTAGTTTTGCACGTGTTTCCGGTGTAGTTTCTGTTTAGGCATACCCGACGAACTCTAGCTCTGCTCGAAGTGTTGGATTTTTCGAGAGCTCATATCCTGTCGGTGACCGCTGTACGTTGTTGTGTGATTGCACAGGACAGCGCTTGCGCCGATAAGTATTCGGGCAGGTGCTGATTCACTTTATTGGTAGAATATAACGTGCGTACTGCAAGGCGTGTTCGGTAGGGTACGCACCGAAGTATACCGGGGGTATTTTCTCCGTAAATACCGGTACCCGACACTTCGGTAAGCTCGGTATGGCCTCGATACCGACACCTGACATTTCGGCAAGTTTGGTATTTTTTCAATACCGGTACTCGACACTTCGGTAAGTTCGGTACTTTCCAATACCGGTACCCGACACTTCGGTAAGTTCGATATTGTTTAGATACCGGTACCCGACACTTCGGCAAGTTTGATACTTTTCCAATACCGGTACCGGACACTTCGCTAAGTTCGGTACTTTTCCAATACCAGTACCCGACACTTCAGTATTTTCGGTACGTCTACCCGGATATACCCCGGGTACCGGTATACCCTCGACTACAACCCCGACGGTGATCGGTGCGGCCTCGATATCGGGGAATTGCCCATGCATGCAATACGAACACAAATTACATGAAATGTTACAAGGCATATATTTGTGGCAGCAGCAGCCTTATCTACATATACGTATCTGGTCCTTGGCTCTGGTGTGATGCTACGCACTCATCTCACACCCATCATGAACGGTTGTAGACACAACGCAACAATCACGGAGAGTACGGAGCGAAGGGATAAATTATCATATTCTCAACTCGCGCCGGTGGGGTCCGAGGCGCTGCCGAGGCGGTGCTATGGTCCGCTCTGGGTACACTTGGTGAAGTGGGTGAAGCTTCGACTGCTGGCGTTATAATTCACACGTATCATCTATCCAATACGTAAACGGACTTGAACGCGACATCTCGAATCCATCGCTGCTCTGATTATATCCAAACACTGATGTCCCAGCAGCAGCTGAAGCAGCACCACGCAAAGTGGCCAATGACTTAAACTGTATGCCGAGCTTCGAAGTTGTGTGATCGGGGTATAGAACTGTGTTCAAGCGATTCAGTCGATCGCAGTGTCACGCATTGACTCAAATACACAGTATGTACCGCCCACAGCAGCAGCACATTGCCCAAGTTGGATCTGTTGTTTCTGTCCCTTTGCTGCTTTGTTGTGTTATTGTTCTTGCTGGGGCTACGTAGTGCTGCTTCTAACCGTGCTACCACTTGCTACGTGGTTGGGATGGCGGCGGCAGCATTGCTATTTTCTCCGTCGTTGCCGCCGCCATCTATTTTCTGTTGCTACAAGCACCCATTTGTTATTTATTAGGATAGGTTCGGTAGTGTACGTACCGAAGTGTACCGGGGTTATTTCCCCGGTAAATACTGGTACCTGACACTTGGTATGTTTCCAATACCGATACTCGGCATTACGGCAAGTTCCGTATTTTTTTAATACCGGTACCCGACACTTTTGTAAGTTCGGTATTTTTTCAATACCGGTACCCGACACTTCGGTAAGTTCGGTATTTTTTCAATACTGGTACATACTGGTACCCGACACTTCGGTAAGTTCGGTATCTTTCAATACCGGTACCTGACACTTCGTAAGTTCGGTACGGTCACCTAAATATACCCCGGGTACCGGTATCTCGTCTTCGACAATACCGAGGGTACCTGTAGTTTCTCGGTAGTGTGATTAGTAGCCTACCGAACACTTCGGTAAGTGTTGTACTTTTTCAGTACCGGTACCCGACCCTTCGGTAAATTCGGTACTTTTTCGACGCCGGTACCGGACCTTTCGGTAAGTTCGGTACTTCTCCAATACCGGTACCCAACAACTCGGTAAGTTCGGTACGCGCAACAAATATACCCCGGGTATCGGTATACCCTACCGAAGTTTCCTTTGCTCACTTCTATTGATCGTTTGAGCCAAACGTAGCTGGAAACATAGGCTTGTTGCAGTCTAGGTGGGTGCTAATTGTAAGGGAAACTGCATAGTAGGCTGCCTCCTGTGCCACGACGTCTGTAAGTCTTGAGCTATCGTTGTGTTATGTAACATTTAGACCTACTGCACTGTCGTTTCGGGGTACCACGTTTAGGTCGACGCTGAGTTATAGACCTAGTGAGTTAATCTCGGTTGTTTTTGATGTCTATTCCAAGAGGTTCTCTTCTGTCAGAAACCATAAATGTAATATCTGTTTACACCACGATTCTCTCTCGTAAAATAAATATTCCGGAACACAGCATTTACCCTAGTCACTACTGCGACGTACTTGCACTCAATGTTGAGTACGTATAGGCTGCCGAGTCTTCGTCAAACCGAACCGACTCATAACTTATGCCATTGATGGAGCCTTATTCTCAATGGCGCCTTTGCACCAAACATGGGCGCTGTAATCCTCCTGACCGGCATGTGTCTACTGTCCGACGGTCAGTACTACTGGTTTTGCCGCGACTGTTTCCTCCATTTTTCACTCGAGCGGGGCCGCGGCAACGATCGTCTCGCGTACCCCTATGGCTGTGTGATACTCCAACCGTGCCAGCGGAAATTTCTGGACGTGAGCGACTCCGTCACCGTCCTCTTTCTGCCGGCGTGGCGTCTCCAGCGTCGCCAGGAGGCGCTATGGCCGGACGCATCTCTCAGATTCAGCGGGATCTCTGTTCCTTCCGCACACGAAACTCAGGCAGTTTAGTCTACGAGCAGTCATCATTGGTGCCAAATAGTGTGATTTATAGATAAACGTGAGATGGTGGACCGATTCATCTATATAATCTCCTCGTGTTTCACCGCTGAACAGGAGGTGCTGCCGGACAAAGACACGCATTTCAGGCATTACTTGACTTGCCGGGCGCATGTTGTTCTATGATTCCTCTTTTTCTCTTTCCTGTTCATCTTGGGCATCGGCTATTCAGATTTCCAAGCACTCGGTGGCCATCTTGGCTCCGCAGCCGCTAGGGATTCTTCCAGCTTCTCGGCTCCCTTTACATTCCAATCGTGATAGCGCATGGTGCCGGACACCATAGCTCCCAAGCCGTTCCATGGCGGTGATTTACTCCATCAGCACCCCACAATTGAAACAGCGAGACAGGCGTCTAAACACTATGGCCGTATGGGATGCTCCGTCTAGCCTCATCCGGCTGGCCGGGATATTCCAAAACGAAATACGCCGGTACCTGGACTTGAAAGGGGATCTGTGCTGTCAGAATTTATTATAGAACTATACCCCTGTTGACCGGAGGCACCTGTCTGGCGCATATGAAACGTCTAGGCAAAATCATGTATCGTACCTCATAGTGCTCCCGGATAGATGCATTAACTCAATGGTACACGAAGTGCAGTCACTACACCTTCAGCGGAATCGTAGGTCGTCCCTTGCGGAAACGCCTCCATATCCCTTGAAAATCCGTACGATAGAAGTATATTACGTATTATTGCAGCTTTATACCGCTACATCAGCTCTGACGCAAACACGTGACACTGTTGCTCGAAATTTATATTTCTTGAACGGTACCTGCTGGTCTTTAAAATTGGAAAGAGTAGGCTACAGCACCTGAGATGGGGCAGTCCAGCAGTGCAAACCGGGGACACAGGGCTCAAGCAGTATCAGGTCACCGATCTAGTGCAGTAGGTGTACTACTCTTGTTGACGGGTTGTACCCTTGAACCGTACGCGCAGTATGTATGTACCTGGTACGAACTGCATGTTTTTGCCTTGTGTGTTACTGGTACACATACGATTAAAACAAACTCTGAACATGTGATTTCG
Source organism: Saccharina japonica (assembly GCA_008828725.1). Classification (NCBI taxonomy): domain Eukaryota; class Phaeophyceae; order Laminariales; family Laminariaceae; genus Saccharina; species Saccharina japonica. The sequence continues at coordinate 16,106 of MEHQ01003488.1, forward strand.
ACTGGCGCCTCCCCTGCCGCCGCTGCGACTGCACGCGGCATGAGGCCTGCAAGTGCCGCCGAACGTCAGTGCGTAGACCAAAGGCGCGATCAAGGTAGTGATGCCGGGTGGTACCCATCCCCCCTTCTCGCGCTTTTCTAGAGATATGGGTTGCAGCTCGTGAGTGACAGTTTTGGCCAGTTCAAGGGAAACGACCGATACTCGTTATTTATTTTATTGTAATTGTATACCGCTCTTCCCTGCAATTGACTGGTGCGCTCTGCCTGTGTTTTCGATCTACAGGAAGCCCCTTGACGTGGTGCCGGAGCACAGGACACGGGCGACTGTGGTCTGGGTGGCACTCTTGCTCGCTATCGTGGGATGTGAGAAAAGCGTATAACGGGTGACATTAAAAATACAAAGCGAATTTGAAACTCGATATGACAGGGGTTCCAGTAGTCTCCGGAATATATCTACTGGCTGGATCCAACGACAGGTGGAACTTCACGGTTTCGGAACCTTGCGCCATGGTTTTTGAGAGTTGAGATACAAACTTCGGCGTGATTGTTCATCATGGGAATGTGAAATCACGGAGGATGGGCTTTTGCTTTTTCGTTCCTGAGACTCGACTTTACGCAATTTTAGATGTTTACTCGGCGTCTTTGACGTTGACTGGCACCCCCAAAAAAGGCAGTTCTCGCTGTATTTCTATTTTCATCAAGAACAACCGTGCCAAACAATGCGCCCAAGATCTAAAACAAACATGGTGAAAATGTTGTTTCCCGAAGGGATACCCCCTACGGTTCCAAACTTGCTCAATGCATTTTTCCAGTACTTTAGGGGGCATGTATCAAAACGGATTTGAAGCCTCGCAAAACAAAACAAACGTGACACAGACGCCTTCCCCGTATTGATGCGATTGCGTCAAGACGTTTTTAGTGTCCAATTACTCGTCGTATTGAGCGATATATGGCCTGAATACATAGTGTATTGGTCTTATATTTTGTGCAGGTAGTCCCTTTGAAATAGCGTCTCACTAAAAAATACGAAGAATGTCCACATCTCTCGAACTACAGCTGGCACGTCAAACATATATTGGCAGATCTCTAGACCGATGTGTCACTTTTTTTCAAACGGCCATGAACATAATAAATAAGTTTAACCTAGGAAACTTCGGCATATTAAATACCTGGTACCAGTATGCTTTGGGCAGAAGGTGAAACGCTGTGCTTCTTGCTGGAAGCCAGCTCGCAACATGTTGTGTGGTTTTTGCATTGTGCGAGCCGAATGTGGTTAGGAGGATAACCCCCTACAAATAAAACGTAAAGATTGATGAGCGTTATAGATGGGGAACCTGCGTAGACTGTAGTCGTTTCTTACCATGGAAACGATGGATATTTCCATTACTCATAAATGGAAATATACGGGTATCACAAAGGAAGGTACATTCAAGAACAATGCTGCTACTCGTATAATGTTTTTGTGTCGTGTTCGTCTGAGCCTTAGCAGAGGTACACATTGCTAACAACACAGCTAAGCAAATCATCTTGCACGTGTATGGCATAATATGTATATCGTCTCATCACGAACTTGCCTGTCGATGGGTCGCCAACTATGTGTGTGGTTGTGTTCCGAGAATTTTCCTTTTGCATTTTTCGTGTTCGCTGGTGGGGTTGGTGTAATTAAGCCAGTGGAGTATGGAGTGCAGTTCCAATCAGAGATTCCAATAGTTTCCCAGGAAGCACAGGCATCGTCCAGTTTGTTGTCGAATAGCCGTGTATACGTAGCCGGGATGTTCCGCTTATTATTCGAGCGTCATGCGCAAGATGGCGAAAATATGCTGTAGACCCTTTGCTACAACAGCAGGAGTAGCCAGTATTCGGCAGAATCGTGAGTCGACAACATACAGCAGCAAGGTCAACTACAAAGCGTATCTACTGTAGTAGTCAAATGTTCAGCAGGGGCATGGAGTACTATGCAAGTAAGGGTTCAATCACAATAGGTGCGGGGGCAGCATTGAGCAGTGTATATCTCCTATATTCGTATAGTGCTTTGAATAGTATCATATATATCTTATTTACGGCAGTAAGAATGTTACGATAGTCGAGTCGCCGGTGGTCGGTTGTCCGAGCCGTTCCAATGACACGGAGTACATAGCTTTTCAACGTCCACGAGAAACGAACAAAGAGCTCTATTGAAGGTACAGGTCAATACAGTACACCGTCGCGTAAATATATCCGTAGAGCAATCATCCCGCCAAGAGTAGTCGATGGCAGTTGCGGTTTCGTCTACCTTGATCATAATACAATATTTTGGGCTCTATCTTGTATCCTCTTTCATCCTCGTAGTTTGGGCTCAACCTTTCAGTATTTGTAAAATTCTATACATGTTGTGTATGGATAGTATGAGCCCGGCTAATAGCGGCTGGTGCAAGCCTCTGGACTGGTACGTCCACCCCATGATATCACCCGGACACCCCGCTAACAGGTTATGAGCGTCGAGGTGTTTGAGGCTTTTGGCGCAGCTGTGGTATCGAGTATGTCAAGTAAAGACAACGCATAGTGCCCAAGCTGTGATGCTGTGACGTGCTTTTAAGGCAGGGGCTTGCTGTGAATGATTGGCAGCGCTACGAAGCTCGTCGGCAACTATCTAGATATGCCAACACGGAGGGCGGCGTCTGGTGTTTTGGCATTACTTTCAAGGACACCATCTGAAAGAATGACGCGTGTGTCGAGGCTCTGTCTCTACGGAGAGAGATGGCAGAGGTGGCACCGGAGTGTCTGTGAAGATCACTTGTGTAGAAGAAGAAAAGTCATGGTTTGAATAGGCGCTTATGTGGCCATAATGGAAAGAAGATTGACCTCAGGGAGATCAATGGAAAAGGAAGAAGAGAAGAGACAATACCGAGGGTACCTGTAGTTTCTCGGTAGTGTGATTAGTAGCCTACCGAACACTTCGGTAAGTGTTGTACTTTTTCAGTACCGGTACCCGACCCTTCGGTAAATTCGGTACTTTTTCGACGCCGGTACCGGACCTTTCGGTAAGTTCGGTACTTCTCCAATACCGGTACCCAACAACTCGGTAAGTTCGGTACGCGCAACAAATATACCCCGGGTATCGGTATACCCTACCGAAGTTTCTTTTGCTCACTTCTATTGATCGTTTGAGCCAAACGTAGCTGGAAACATAGGTTTGATGCAGTCTAGGTGGGTGCTACTGGTAAGGGAAACTGCATAGTAGGCTGCCTCCTGTGCCACGACGTCTGTAAGTCTTGAGCTATCGTTGTGTTATGTAACATTTAGACCTACTGCACTGTCGTTTCGGGGTACCACGTTTAGGTCAACGCTGAGTTATAGACCTAGTGAGTTAATCTCGGTTGTTTTTTATGTTTATTCCAAGAGGTTCTCTTCTGTCAGAAACCATAAATGTAATATATGTTTACACCACGATTCTCTCTCGTAAAATAAATATTCCGGAACACAGCATTTACCCTAGTCACTACTGCGACGTACTTGCACTCAATGTTGAGTACGTATAGGCTGCCGAGTCTTCGTCAAACCGAACCGACTCATAACTTATGCCATTGATGGAGCCTTATTCTCAATGGCGCCTTTGCACCAAACATGGGCGCTGTAATCCTCCTGACCGGCATGTGTCTACTGTCCGACGGTCAGTACTACTGGTTTTGCCGCGACTGTTTCCTCCATTTTTCACTCGAGCGGGGCCGCGGCAACGATCGTCTCGCGTACCCCTCTGGCTGTGTGATACTCCAACCGTGCCAGCGGAAATTTCTGGACGTGAGCGACTCCGTCACCGTCCTCTTTCTGCCGGCGTGGCGTCTCCAGCGTCGCCAGGAGGCGCTATGGCCGGACGCATCTCTCAGATTCAGCGGGATCTCTGTTCCTTCCGCACACGATAACTCAGGCAGTTTAGTCTACGCGCAGTCATCATTGGTGCCAAATAGTGTGATTTATAGATAAACGTGAGATGGTGGACCGATTCATCTATATAATCTCCTCGTGTTTCACCGCTGAACAGGAGGTGCTGCCGGACAAAGACACGCATTTCAGGCATTACTGTTGTTGTATGATTCCTCTTTATATCTTTCCTGTTCATCTTGAGCATCGGCTATTCAGATTTCAAAGCACTCGGTGGCCATCTTGGCTCCGCAGCCACTAGGGCTTCTTCCAGCTTTTCGGCTTCCTTTACATTCCAATCGTGATAGCGCATGGTGCCGGACACCATAGCTCCCAAGCCGTTCCTTGGCGGTGATTTTACTCCATCAGCACCCCACAATTGAAACAGCGAGACAGGCGTCTAAACACTATGGCCGTATGGGATGCTCCGTCTAGCCTCATCCGGCTGGCTGGGATATTCCAAAACGAAATACGCTGGTACCTGGACTTGAAAGGGGATCTGTGCTGTCAGAGTGTATTGTAGAACTATACCCTTGTTGACCGGAGGCACCTGTCTGGCGCATATGAAACGTCTAGGCAAAATCATGTATCTTACCTCATAGTGCTCCCGGATCGATGCATTAACTCAATGGTAGACGAAGTGCAGTCAATACACCTTCAGCGGAATCGTAGGTCGTCCCTTGCGGAAATGCCTCCATATCCCTTGAAAATCCGTACGATAGAAGTATATTACGTACTATTGCAGCTTTATACCGCTACACCAGCTCTGACGCAAACACGTGACACTGTTGCTTGAAATTTATATTTCTTGAAAGGTACCTGCTGGTCTTTAAAATTGGAAAGAGTAGGCTACAGCACCTGAGATTGGGGAGTCCAGCAGTGCCAAACCAGAGACACAGGGCTCAAGCAGTATCAGGTCACCGATCTAGTGCAGTAGGTGTACTACTCTTGTTGACGGGTTGTACCCTTGAACCGTACGCGCAGTATGTATGTACCTGGTACGAACTACGTGTTTTTGCCTTGTATGTTTTACTGGTACACATACGATTAATACAAACACTGAACATGTGATTTCGACTGGCCCCTCCCCTGCCGCCGCTGCGACTGCACGCGGCATGAGGCCTGTAGGTGCCGATGAAAGTCAGCGCGTAGACCAAAGGCGCGATCAAGGTAGTGATGCCGGGTGGTACCCATCCCCCCTTTTCGCGCTTCTCTAGAGATATGGGTTGCAGCTCGTGAGTGACAGTTTGGGCCAGTTCAAGGGAAACGACCGATATTCGTGATTTACTTTATTGTAATTGCATATCGCTCTTCCCTGCAATTAACTGTAGCGCTCTGCCTGTGTTTTCGATCTACAGGAAGCCCCTTGACGTGGTGCCGGAGCACAGGACACGGGCGACTGTGGTCTGGGTGGCACTCTTGCTCGCTATCGTGGGATGTGAGAAAAGCGTATAACGGGTGACATTAAAAATACAACGCGAATTTGAAACTCGATATGACAGGGGTTCCAGTAGTCCCCGGAATATATCTACTGGCTGGATCGAACGACAGGTGGAACTTCACGGTGTCGGAACCTTGCGCCATGGTGTTTGAGAGTTGAGATACAAACTTCGGCGTGATTGTTCATCATGGGAATGTGAAATCACGGAGGACGGGTTTTTGCTTTTTCGTTCCTGAGACTCAATTTTTACGCGATTTTAGACGTTTATTCGGCGTCTTGGACGTTGACTGGCACCCGGAAAAAGAGCCAGTTCTCGCGGTATTTCTATTTTCATCAAGAACAACCGTGCCAAACAATGCGCCCAAGATCTAAAACAAGCATGGTGAAATTGTTTTTTTCCCGAAGGGATACCCCCTACGGTTCCAAACTTTCTCAATGCATTTTTCCAGTACTTTCGGGGGCATGTATCAACACGGATTTGAAGCCTCGCAAAAAAAACAAACGTGACACGGACGCCTTCCCCGTATTGATGCGATTGCGTCAAGACGTTTTTAGTGTCCAATTACTCGTCGTATTGAGCGATATATGGCCTGAATACATAGTGCATTGGTCTTATATTTTGTGCAGGTAGTCCCTATGAAATAGCGTCTCATTAAAAAAATACGAAGAATGTCCACAGCTCTCGAACTACAGCTGGCACGTCATACATATATTGGCAGATCTCTAGACCGATGTGTCACCTTTTTTTCAAACGGCCATGAACGTAATAAATAAATTTAACCTAGGAAACCTCGGCATATTAAATACCTGATACCAGTATGCTTTTGACCGAAGGTGAAACGCTGTGCTTCTTGCTGCAAGCCAGCTCGCAACATGTTGTGTGGCTTTTGCATTGTGCGAGCCGAATGTGGTTAGGAGGATAACCCCGTACAAATAAAACGTAGGCGTTGATGAGCGTTATAGATGGGGAACCTGCGTAGACTGTAGTCGTTTCTTACCATGGAAACGATGGATATTTCCATTACTCGTAAATGAAAATATTCGGGTACCACAAAGGAAGGTACATTCAAGAACAATGCTGCTGCTCGTACGAGTATAATGATTTTGTGTTGTGTTCGTCTGAGCCTTAGCAAAGGGGAACCTTGCTCACAACACAGCTAAGCAAATCATCTCGCACGTGTATGGCATAATATGTATATCGTCTCATCACGAACTTGTCTGTCGATGGGTCGCCAACTATGTGTGTGGTTGTCTTCCGTGTATTTTCCTTCTGCATTTTTCGTGTTCGCTGGTGGGGTTGGTGTAATTAAGCCAGTGGAGTATGGAGTGTAGTTCCAATCAGAGATTCCAATAGTTTCCCAGGAAGCACAGGCATCGTCCAGTTTGTTGTGGAATAGCCGTGTATACGTAGCCGGGATGTTCCGCTTATTATTCGAGCGTCATGCGCAAGATGGCGAAAACATGCTGTAGACCCTTTGCTACAACCGCAGCAGTAGCCAGTATTCGGCAGAATCGTGAATCGACAACATACAGCAGCAAGGTCAACTACGAAGCGTATCTACTGTAGTAGTCAAATGTTCAGCAGAGGCATGGAGTACTATTCAAGTAAGGGTTCAGTCGTAATAGGTGCGGGGGCAGCATTGCGCAGTGTATATCTCCTATATTCGTATAGTGCTTTGATTAGTGACATATATATCCTATCTACGTCAGTAAGAATGTTACGATAGCCGAGTCGCCGGTGGTCGATTGTCCGAGCCTTTCCAATGACACGGAGTACATAGCTTATCAACGTCCACGAGAAACGAACAAAGAGCTCTATTGAAGGTACAGGTCAATACAGTACACCGTCGCGTGAATCTATACGTAGAGCAAGCATCCCGCCAAGAGTAGTCGATGGCAGTTGCGCTTTCGTCTACCTTGATCATGATCCATCAGTTTGGGCTCAACCTTTCAGTATTTGTGTACTTCTATACATGTTTTGTATCAATATTACGAGCCCGGCTAATAACAGCTGGTGCCAAGCCTCTGCACTGGTACGTCCACTCCATGATATCACCCGGACACCCCGCTAACAGGTTATGAGCGTCGAGGTGTTTGAGGCTATTGGCGCAGCTGTGGTATCGAGTATGTCAAGTGAAGACAACGCATGGTGCCCAAGCTGTGATGCTGTGACGTGCTTGTAAGGCAGGGGCTTGCTGTGAATGATTGGCAGCGCTACGAAGCTCGTCGGCAACTATCTAGATATTTTAACACGGAGGGCGGCGTCTGGTTGTTTGGCATTACTTTCAAGGACACCATCCACTGATGCTGCTACTGCTACTGCTACTGCGTACTGTAGTATCATTCCTAGAGGGGCCTGCTGCGAGCTTCTCAGGAAGGTTGTATTATTGTAATACTACTACAGCAACTACTATAGTAGTACTATTCCTACTACTACTGCGACTTCAACTACTTGTACTACTGCTTCTACTCTACCGTATCGTCACCGGACGACTGCACTGCATTACCGCATAAGACATATCACTGGAGTTCCGAATACCAGGACTGCGAGAATGGGAGACTCCGACGTCAACGGCAACATCATCAAAGTCTTCACGGGGTTTGCCACGATGGAAGGCCAGCCCAGGCCGACCTAGCTTACGGATGAAAGGGAGGACGGGGTGGTAAAGGACTGGGAAAAAAGAGAGACGACAGGGAAATTTGTTGACCCCGACGGTAACGGCAACACCATGAACGTCATACGTGTGCTTGCCATGATGGGAGGCCATTCCTGGCCGACCGATAATATGGAAACACGGAATGACGAGGACGTACAGGAGCGACTGCGCCGTGCCAACCCCGAACAACTCTTAGCGGGCCAATATCCATAGAGAACCCGCCATGAAGTTCTACCACGAGCGACTTCGACGGCGGCGTCAAGTTCCAGAGCGCGCGAACCCCCGCGTTGACTGGGGCAGATAGAACAACATCATCATTCCCCGGGATCGCCAATGTCACTGTTGCGGGAATGTTGAACATCGCATCGTCCGGGGCCGCTCATTGCGGGATTGCAATCGTGGCGTCTTCCAAATCGCCTTGTAGGTATATTGAATCGCCGTTGTGACATCCTCGGGATTCCGGCCACGAGCAGCACTATTAATACCAACATTCACAGGAGCCACCGGGATACCATAGTCAAGAGGGATTGCCTCAACGCGGGTTGGCCGATAAAGCGTTTCCTGGATTGCCAGAATATATGCTTTCGGAACCACTACATTACTGGTGTTCGGGAAGGCCGCCGAAGCTCTCGGAGTCACCGCAACAGTAACAACCACAAGTGGTCACCGAAGCATAGTTTAGGATGGGTCCACAGTATATTGGAACTTGCCTGGGGAGGACCCTTTCTAGAATTATCGCGTCATCCTCGACTATTGAGGGCTGCTGGAACATTGCTTTTGCAGTCGCTGAGCATTTTCACTGCCTTTTGGCTGTGGCGGAAACTTATGCTGGAGCTACAGAACGTCACCATTAGTTGGGGCTACTGGAACATCGTTTTCGGGATGGCTATGCCATCGCAATCTGCGGCAAAAGGAGGATAACCTCGTAGCCTGAGGTAGCACCAGCCTAGATACAAAGTTTGTGTTGTTGCAGGGCCAAACGAATTCGAAATTCATTTGTAGCGCAGCAACATTATCGCTGTAATGTCGTACATAATTGACACGACGCGGTTGTCAGTTTGTTTTCTAATACATAATGCTTCTATCTCTCACAAGCCCGCATTAGGTATTTATTCGCCGTTTGCGTAGTCAACACCGTAGCAGTAGAAAATGCTATTCAGAATCGAACATAAACTGTAGTGGTTACAACTGCTGTTCCACTGGCAGGTCTCATGAGTAACACCTACGTGACGAAACCATGGCGTGTTATTGCGTGTACGGAACACTATCGTACCGTGTATGTCTCTTACATATAGAGAAAGTTAGAGCTGCGCGGTTTTCAACATGTGTCTGTGATATATTGGAGCCTGCAAGCTCGTGCCATTGAAACCGTCACCGCGTGGTGGCTTTGCGTTGCCAGATTACGCGCTTTAGTTGTCGTGGTGGATGTAGGTGGATTGGTCACTTGTCGGGGGCAAGGCAAGAGCGGTTGATGCTGCCTCGGTGTCGAAAACGATAGACCTTTGCTGCGCCATATGATGGCCTGTTTGACGAGTCTCAAATACAGACAAAACCCGTACACGATGTAAGAAATGCTGAGGATTTGCAAGAAGACACAAACATATCTACGCATATGTTGCGCTGTGTATGGCCTAGATGGTGTTCGCCAGTACCAAGCACGACTACGTCACGTTCGACTAAGTCAGTTGAATAACTACAGTAGGTTCGGTGGCTTATCAATATCAGTAACATTGTTATTGTCGCCTCCATCGAGGGGTCACATTGCCCTATTGTGGGTCCGTCAATGCAATGGCACCTAGGGCACCCCTAGCCGTGGTTGGCTTATACCGCCGAGGTTGGTTGAGGGAGGTTGCGGGTTTCTCCTGAAACCGTATGTCCTCAACCCCTTCCCTGTACCACATGCTTTCGTTTTCTTCATCTAGGCGACGGGCCATTATTTTTCCAAAGCAGGTATGTCTTCTGAGAAACATCCACGAGCTTGACTAACAGCAAGTCTCACCCCACCACTGAATTATCGTGTTTACTACATTTTCAACTGCAAACACCCCGTTGACCGATGATATAAGTACCGGTGTTCGCCGGAGAAACTAACACTATATTTCATGTGTTGCTTGTTACTATTGCATGCAGACACTGTGTTGCAAATTGCGGCGCTCCACTCCAAGTTCGACAATCCCAGCACCAACTTCTCTGTGTCGGTAAGAACGGGCTCGTCCTTTGATAGGTGTTTACGCTCTTTAGGAAATCCACAATGTGTACGTTGTTCTGCCAGAGCGATCATTACCCTGGGAACAGAGAGGAGCCGGGTGTCGTAGTGCGGCACCCGACGCTGTGAGTCGTGATTGCTTGAACTAAACAATGTCCATCAACACTCTATTGCATGCTGAGATACAATGTGACTGAAGGTATCATTTTACGTACGAATATCACCCCGCCCCGGCTCAGTCCAAGGAAGCCGTGCATAAACGTTCTCAAACTTGTCTTCGAAATGTGATTATCGTTGTTGGTACGTGGACGCGATACGTTCGAAGCCCCAGCCGCACACTCTTGCGGATATTGTTGGACGCTTGAGAATCACTTCTGTGTTTTCCAGCGTAGCGTACGGTCAAAAACAATCAAGTTTCCCTGTGCGGTACCTGCGACGTGGTTTTGTACAGGATACTTCCTACGATGCCTTGATTTCCTTTAAAAAAACTGGTATGCATTGGTTGTGCGGCAACCCCGTGCGAGTGGTCATGGTATGTCGTGGTGTACATAGCAAAATATGATAGCGGGCGGTGTTGCACAGAAAAACCACCCGACCAATTCCTCCGTTACCTCCGCTTGTATTTTTTCCCCCGCCTGCATTTTGCGCGACGTTTTACGACCCTTCGACGTCAACGTTGTTTCTCGCTTAGTTTTTCCAGAGCCACCCGACGCACCCCTTTCTGCTGTATCGGGAACTGTTCACAATTCATAGCCGTTGGCGCTAGCAGCCAGCTTCCTAGCCACGGCCGTCGTCGAGGGATGAACCTCTTATACGCGTACGGTGACCCCTTCGCAATACCGCCTCAAACCTAACACAACGTGTAAAAACGAGTGCTCCGTCATGGGGCAAATTCTGACCTAATCGAACCGCTGTTTCCGCGAGCAGGTGCGTCGTAGGAGCATGGAGTTGTGGCTCAGCAAGCGTATATTTCAGGACAGTAGAAAATAACCTTGTCCAGTTTCTCAGCGTGACAATCGCATGTGTGAAGAGCAGACCACTGGCTATAATTTGGCATTCACAGCTCGCGTGTACAGTGTATACGCTCGAGCCGTAACGCTTTCCACGCTCCACAACCGAGGGGCATGACCAGACCCTCGGCACACGCCGCGCGGTCTCATGATTACGATTGATGTTTGCGCTGATCTTCACCCCATCGACTCGTGCCCATGGGCCTACGACGTTTGCTCACAGGATGAGAGATACGCGTTTCCGTCTTTGGAGATATGCCTCTGGCCCGGGTCGGGGTGTGACGAAATATTTTCTCCGGAGGAGTGCGTTAAGAGCGTCAGTGCCGCGGCGTACGATCCTCTTAATGTGAAAATTGAGGACAGCCGGTTTGAAAGTCAGGTCAGAGTAAAAAACAATATCGATTTAAATTCATGTGCGGTAAACGATCGATCCATTGCCAACCATCCGCGGGTTTTGTCTTGTTCAGACCTTCCAACGCATGGTTTCCATGTAACGTGAGCGCACATAATCCTTCAGACGCCGTGTTCGGCACATTATCGGGCCAATGCGAACAGCAGGCACAGTTGTCGGGCTCGGGATATTCAACGGTATGCATGCTGCCGTTAAACAAGTGAGACGATGTGCGCGAATATCTGCAAGAAAACATGGTGGTGGCAAAACCTGAGAGGACAAAATACAAAACAGTTATCACCCCTTCTATGTGACTCGAACTACTAAACTGGAGCTCAACTAGGCCTACAGGCCTCAAGTCACCGCCGACCACACAACTACTACTAGCAGGCCTTTACCCGGCTGACTGAAAATAGTGTGGTGCCCAACTGCACGATACTGCGTCGTCGGTGCTGTCGTCGGTCGTCGGTACTATAGAGGGGGAACATTAGGGCCCACACAGTTATGCCTGACGATGGTCCTCGACTGAGCAACTACTGTAGCAAGTGCAGTAGGAATATGTCTAGGCACCAAATGGACATTTTTCCGGAGTACTTTCACTTTTCATCTCCGGCCGTGGGTCGTTTCTCGCGCTGTCGCCTACGAGGCACGCAGTGGGGGCGCGTGTACGCCGCGGCGCAAGTGGGGGTCCCGGCCGAGGCCCGTGGGGCGTGCTCTGGGCCTCCAACGTCGCAAATTCTGGCAAATAACTCAGGAGAGGCGTTCCGACTTGGCACCGCTTTGCGACTCTATGAAACACCTGCCGTACGACTATTTCTTCATCCTATGGATTTTGATGCTTCGTTTTTGACCCGCGACATGAACGGAACACGGCACACACCACGCACGAGACCACAAGGACCACACCGACAAAGAACGAGGCACATATCAAGCGTCGTGCAGCAGTAGTTGATACCATGTCGCATGCGTCTGCTCTGTCTGGGCTGCGTACAGCTGTAGTAGCAGTTGTACGACACGCTTGATAATTTGATGTAAATTTGTAATTCGGTTACAATTTTTGGGAATCGAAATAAGAGTATAAATTCACGGCTCTACAAGAGTACGTGTCTACCAGCATGCAGACTTCGAAGTATCATATCTACGACCTCTCTCTTTTTGCCAACGATAGGTCGATCTACGTACATACGAACACGAGTATTATGGTACAGAAAGTAACACTACTGCTGTACTTTACGGATACATGTCTCCACAGTAGTCTAGGCTACAAATCGCGAATCAGCCAAGGCGCCGTTTGTCGAACAGCACAGCACAGCAGTACTACAGCAGAAGAAGCTGCAGACCCCGCAGTGTGCGCGGGACAGCTACGAGTAGCAGGGGGGATCTAGCACGCTAGTTGTGACAGCTACGAAGCACTGACTGGTTTGCTGTGTTCTGTCTCTCATTGTGTATGCGTGTGTGTATGTTTGAGGTATGCCATTCCAGCAAAACCTCAGGTCCGTATAGAATAGCCACGACGAAAAAAATGTCGCAGGTCGTGATTTTGCTTTTTTCAGGTCAATTCACAGAATATCGTCAAGATTCACGAGTTGTTCTTCGTGAATCTACTCGACACAACAAATCACCATTTAACACAAATAAATACAGTAGTAGTGGGTGTCTGCATTTATCTCATAAATTGTGTGCAAAGAAAAATGGGCTCACATTGGCACGAACAGTAGAAAACGTTGGTTTAAAATTTCAGCTCACGACTGTGGGATCGACTTTAAATCCAACACAAAATAGTTAGATCGACTTCGGAAACAAAATAAGTCGTTGGGCCTGGACACCAAACCGAAGTTTCTTAACACCAGGAGCCCACTGTACCTCAGATACGATATTATCTCGCGACATTTTTTTCGGTAGGAATGGCCGTCGCTCCTACTTTTTCCCTTTAAACAATGCAGCAGCAGTCTATGCCACGGTTTGCTCCAAAAAGGGAACTATCGAGCATGTGCGATCTATTTTCACCTTGCGACACCCCCGTTGGTTTTTTTGAAACGCTGCAACGCTGCTCATTATGTTGCGTACGTATGCAAGGTTTTACTTTCAACATCACACACCATAACTTACGCTGTAGATTAGTTTAAAAGTTTTGACGAGCAGAGGGAACCGGGGGGGGCGTACCTTTGCTCCCCCTCAAAAAACAAGGCACATTTTCCTCTGAAATGACGGAATGGGAGAAGCGTTTGGAAAAAACCTGAAAAAGTATGTTTCCCCAGAAAATGTTTGGCTTTGTTTGGGAAAATTCGCATTCCTGTTTAGATTCGGTTATCGGTCCAAACCCGGCTCGAGTGAAAGAACCTCGAAAGACCAGAATTATGTTCTGGGAATATGCTGTGGTCGTTATGGATTGGTTGGGCTTTTGGGGTCGGGCGTTCTGGATTTGATTTAGAGTCTCGTCTTTTTCTGGGCTTCGAGTACCCACGAGCCACACGAGCCCACTCCCTTTTGCTCACCACGTGCAGCTGAGCAACCTAACTATAGCATGCTCTCCAAGAGCTCTGTGCGCTGGACATAATTACTTCGGGCCTGGAGTAGCCGATACTATCATATTGTCTCTTCTATTTGCAGCTCGCGGACAAGCTCACCTCACATTGACTTCGTGCGTGCCTCCAATTTGAACCGAGATTTCCCTTTGGTGTTTGAGTAAGTGGCCTCAGCCGCAATAGGGGCACCTCTAGAATGGCATGCATCAACGCAGTCAGTCAAAAATGCCGAGCGCCTGTGGGTAAAACTCCACCCAAAACACAAGCCCCACCCAAAGTCCAAGTTTTGGGCGTGGACATGACATCAAGGGCAGGACTACTCACTCGCCTCGATTTGTCTGAATGCGTGCAACATCGGGCATATTTATATGGTGAATTCCATGCTGTCCTCTCGATTGCTGTCGTACCAGTGGTCGAACTGTCTGGGCTTGAAGCTGTCGGACTCGGATATACAGGACTTCCCAAATGAAGATGATAGCAATGGACCATCATCAACGAAGTTCTCTGCGACGGTGACGGTGAGAAATGTTTTAGTGTGCATACGGTGCCGCAAGTTTCCTGCCGCCTCCTAACGTGCACGTCGTATTCTCCTACAGTTGACGTCGGAACTATTTCTTAGCGTGTACATGTATGTTCTGTATTCATGAAACACAGGCCGTCGATTGTCTGAACCCGGGACGTGTGGTTCGAGAGAGGCTTGCCGCTGTTCCTCAGGGTCGAGCTCGGCTGGGAGATGCGTCGGCTCTTGTAATATGAATATGGGATTAAAAGGCACGAACTTATGTTGTACCAGGTAGTATTTTTTACATGAAACAAATGTTCAAATACGTCATATTCCATAAGCAGGATTATATATAGTACCAGAATGTCCACCACCACTGAATGAAATATGCTTGCACTTCAACGGCTTGTTGTTGACCCGCCCACGGCTGTTAGCTTGGGGAAAATTGTTACAAAATACGGGATGTGGAAGATGTAGACGACGGGATGGTAGCGACTGTTGAAGGAGTGCATCATTTGTTTCACGGTTTGTTGTCTCATACCGTTAATGCAGGTGTCGGTTTTATGAAACATTACGTACACCACAGGGAAGTTCTCGTCATACATTTATGAATCCGACGCAGGTAGCAAGGTCAACAACCGCAAGTGCTTTTTTTTTTCGAGGCATTGTGGGAGGTACATTTGTTTACGAGCTACTGCGAGTTTCTATTTTATACAACGCTTTTTTTTATTGTAGACACCCCCTTCAAAATCGCTGTAAGACACATTTCAATTCGCTTTTCCTTCCTACCACAATAGTAGGTTACATATCTAGCCACCGAGGCACTCAGGTAGACAGCACAGTTGTAAATATGCTGCTGCGCGAGTTCCTTGCTGCAGCAACGAATACGGCTTTAGTATATTGTGACACATGGCATCACTCGCTACCATACAAGCGGTAATCACAGGAGCCCGTTGAATGGAACAAAACAATCAGAAAGGGGACGTACGCAACTTGCCTGGAATTTTCCCCCCAACTGTATTTCTAAAATATGTCACCGTTAAGACACAGCGCGTGCTCTGCACGACGCGGACGCATGCTACAAGACGGGTGGCACGCTTTCGTCACGCTACTAGTGACTGGCTGCTATTCCCAATGAGTACACTCGTCAACGAAACCATTAGGGCCCGTTTTAACGAAGAAGAAAAAAAATCAATTTTGAAAAACAAATATTCAAATCCGCTTTTCATTGGTCAACACACGCACCAGCACCAAATATTAGGATCTTGGGGCATAATATTTGGTGCTGGTGCGCGTGTTGACCAATGAAAAGCGAATTAATATTTTATTTTTTTCAAATTGAATTTATTTTATACTCGTTAATACGGGCCCTTAGCCAACAACAAGGCATGCTTATTGCTCTATTTACTCTATGTTTCAAAGTATGCCTAGACCCTGGGTTGAACTTCCATTTTCTCAATGACGCGTTTTTATTTAATTTACTTCGGTAGTAGTGTAGAACGTCTATACTCTAATCAAGTGAGTAGCCCCAGAAAACACTGGGTGCACCCCTACCGTAAGGTAGCATGCATCAGAAGCATCCCCACCACGCGGTAGCATGCATCACAACAGACACCCCTACTTTGAGGTGGCATGCATCAGAAGAGGGAAGTATGACGCGAGACTATCAATATTGATCCCGAACTATGAGGCCAACACTGTTTTCGGTCCTGCTTCGCTGAACGCAGATGTCCTGGGATATCGACGCTTTCAACGAGGAACCACACACGTGAGTGCAAGGCGTGCGCGACGGGAAATATAGGTTACCCAGTTGGCGACGGAAGCGTTTGAGAGAACTGATCATGCATATTATGAAAAATGGCAAGAATTGGTCGATATATCTCATCTGATGCAAACTGCCACGCAAGTTCTTGTGGGCGAACTGGCCTGCGATGCACATCATCCATGTCCACCTCATCATAGGGTAAGGAGGAGCGCAAAAGAATCCCACTTCTACGAATAGTGTTTGTTTTTCTAATTGGGCGACCTGCACAAACCAACATCAGCCAGTTTTCCACTACCTCTTGAATGTATGCTTTTGTCGCTTTCGGCCATTGAATAGAGATGTTGTTGGCGTCTTCCTGGGGACCGATTCTACCGCGGAGAGAATCGATGTACCCTACAGCCGCGTCGTCCAACCTCAAGGCAATGATTCAGGCCCTGCTACCTTTATCCAAACACGCATTGTGAGTGGTTTCTACCATCAGCAGTGCTGCTTCACTGGCATTTGCGGGGTATTTTAAATAGATCTACTGACGCATTATACGATATGGGCAACAGGTGTTCGCAAAACAAAACTGTTTCTGACTGCAGGTGGGCCCCTCTAAAGCGAGGAACAACCCAAAATACCGTTGAAAACAAAAACTCGTGTTTTTCCGTGTTTCTTGTTGAACACCTAGACCAGTGTCTTGCAGTTTCATTGTGTTTCTCGAGGTCAGTTTCTGAGTCACTTACTAATGGTGTAGAGCTCCTTCTATCGTAGCATGCTATCCACTCTCGCGCTCGAACCCTCTGTGTGGTATATATATATATCACTAACATCACCGTAGTGTCACAACGACCGTCGTCTCACTCCTAAGCCAATTACCGTACCGTTTGCCTCCCTGCGGCGTGCATGTCCACCTCGTCAACACTGGTACGCAGACGATCGGGAAGAACATCAGAACCGTCATTTCGGGTGATCGTGAGACGAGCTACCACGTCCAGACCATTTCGACAGGCGACTACGTCGACCCGACGGCGAGTCCTCTACCGCATCACGCGTTCCTACGATAGGGATGACAGTTGTTTTCCAAACTTGTTGGGGCCGACGAGGCTCCTCGACTGGACAGAACTACGTACGCGATGCCATTGACCATTTTGTTACCGGCTGGTTCAAGTATACCGCAGAAAATTCATTCAGTGGCCAATGTACACGGCGTTTTTAGGAGATAGACCCTGAAAGTTGGCACACGTGTGTTATGCGCCCTACCCAAGACATTAACGGATGGGTTTATGTCTTCTTTTTTTTTTCTCGTCAGATGTTGTTTGTTTGGTAATTTGTTTGGGAAATTTGGGTCTTAAGAGAGCCAAACTTTCCGGCGTAAAAAAAACAAATCCAAAATTCGTAAACGGCTCGGGTAGGGCGCATAAAACACGTGTACCAAATTTCAGGGCCTATCTCCAAAGAACGGCGTGGACATTTGGACTTTTGTGCGGTAAAAGTGCAAAAATAGGCGTTGCCTCGTAATAACCTAGTTTCAGTATATAATCGATTTTGGACGTCTGATATGACTTAGTATGATCATGCGCAGTCAGATCTTCGAATATTTGCGTGAAATTTTGTACACACATGCCTTGGACCACCTGGAAGCGGCTTGTTCAGAAAAACAATTTGGGGGGAAAACATGTTTTCCTACGGAAACGCCTGGCTATTGTTGAATCTTTGAAGGCCTGTGATTGGTCGGGCCACATTTTGGGCGGTAGCGCCAGTTCTAGATCCTTGAACAAAACACTGGCGATGTCACCTTCTTCCACTGTTTATGGCGGTCAGTATGATACCATATATGTGACATTGGAGTTGCTATTGCATGCGGCATTCGTGGCTGACGAAATTTGCGGTGATATGCCTGAACCAGCTCGTATGTAATTTACTCTTCTGTTGTTTACACCTGGGCCAAAATACTATACATGTTTCGGAGAACGGTGCAGTTTTTACATCTAGAAGACATCTGTCCGGTTGAGTAGTAGGCTGTGGCGTCTGAAAACCGTTCTATGGCATATCTACGGGTTTACCACTGATGCGTAGGCATGCAGGCTCCTAAGTGAACCGAAACCTGTATCTGCCGCTTGGACACGTCACATATACCACAACAACGACACCATGTTTCTCTCTTTACCCTAAGAACTTGGCCCATCCTCTTGGTTAGGCGGGTGTTGCAGCGATGCCGGCCCATGGATCGTGCTGAGTTCGCAATGCAGTCCAAGTCACGGGTTCGCGTCGTTAATATTCGCTGGACCGATGGCTCAAATATCGGACAAAGCTTGAACGTTGCTACTGTATATGCTGCCATCGTCAATTGGCTCACGGCGGACAACCGTTTTCTTGGTCTACCGGTGTACAGAGGAGTTACCAACGTAACTCAACACCCCCCAACCGCTCACGCTTTACATCGCACCCCCGGCTTTCACTCCCTCGTGCTTGCAGACGTTTATAAACAGCAGCCCACCTCCACGTGGATATCTACACCTCACCGTCACCAAGGGCGCATTTTCGCTGACTGAACTCTCCGACATCAACCCGCTTGATATTAGTACTCTCCTAGGAAACGTTGGCGGCTTCTGGGGTAAGTCGTTCACTCTGTCAGTTGCCTTGAATAATTCGGACACACTTAGCTTCGCCAGACACGTACTCGGTAAGGTTGTTAGAATAACCCCTTCAGGGCAGGTTCGTATTTCACGCGCCAGATCTAGCAAAAGCCTGTCCGGCTCGGACAGCGGGAGCGACGGCATTGGGTTGAACCACGATACGTAATGCATCTGGATATGTCTTGAGCTAACTTAAACATAGTTTCACCAAGACGACGATTCATTTGAACTCACGAAAACACGAACCTAAACACTTCGTCTCCTCCGACCTTTCCCTCCGCCGCTTCTACCAGAAATCTTGCTTGTGACCTGGGGATTATGTTTTATTGCCTCCAGGAGCGATTCTCCCACACAAAGAGGTCGGGACTGCTCCCATCCGATTCAGAAAGGGAAGGATATACTGAGAAGAAAAAGATGGTCTAGCAACCAGACGGTCGACGCCGATCCAGAGGGTGGCAATGGTGAAGAGCCCTACTGGATCGCCGACGGGAAGGGTCGCACAGATTTTCCGGGTATCCGTAGCAACCACGTCATCCCGCCGGTTAGTAAAACTCTCTGCAGATGGAGAAAAGGTTTCCAGTGTGTTGGCATGTATCCTCCGCCATCGGCCAAAGCATGTTTTAGTGCGTTCCATTTCGACATAACCATCGCCGCACAGGAAAGCCTGGGCAGTATACACAGCAGGCCAACGTTGTGGGGGCTAGGGGGGAAGACACAGTTCGCGCGTGCAAGGTCTGCTCGGATTCAGCAATAAGGTTTAAGCGATAATGTAAATTCTACGACAGAGAGCGTGTACCCGTTCGCTACGACCGTATTGTAGAAGTGGCGCACGACCGCAACGCTTAGGACAGTTTCCCAACCATGCACTACATAAGCTGGCCAAGGATAGCGGCAAACAAGCTACTGCCCGATATCTACTTTCGGTTGACCGCTTTCGAGCTGCGGACCGAGTCGCCGATGTCACCACAATGCATCGTCGATGCTTTTACTGTCGTCGCTCGAAACAGTTTTAGGGGTGTTGAAGGGTTTATTACCGGTTGAGTGCGCAGGAAGCGTCCGACTGGAGACTGCAGCGGGTGATCCGCAAGGGTGAAACTCGCATGTTGCTGTGTCCATCTGATATAAATACAATTCCTGGCAAAAAACGACTGTGTCGTGCGCATCGTGACAAGAGGACGTGAACGTTTCGCGAATCTTGTTGAAATCACGAATCGCGACATTAATTATCTGTATAACACACATTGAACCAAATACACATGCGCTGGATCATGGGTGTATGCGGGAGCCACTCGGCAACATGAGCGAGATAATGTAAGACCCCGAGTAGACCCGCCTTGAGATATCTAGATTATGAAGTGGGGATGGAGGTTTAATCGGAGGCATGATGTTTGTGAAAAGTTAGAGAGTGTATTGTTCATGGTTCGTTACAAAACCTAACAGTGATATCGTTTCTAAAACCATGAAATACTGTCTATATTAAAATGTTACGAACCGTCAATTATGTATGTTCGATAAGAAACGTGACCTCAAGAAGGTGTCTGGTTCATTATGTGGCTACCGATGACACGGCCGTTGGCTCGAGACTACTACATACGTCGAAACCACCTGCGTCGTGCTTTTGCCTAAGTTGTGAAATGCTCACGCAATCACGCGCCACCAGGAACTTCATTGTTAGGAGCTACTTAGGACATTCAAAGCCACATTATACTACTGTAGTCAGGGCTTGAACGTTTCAAGGATGTCGCCGATTAAGGATGTGCACATCGATCGATCTGCACGAGGTAGCCCTGCTGGCTGAGTGTGGTTCACACTCACAACATAAATGATGCGAGGAACGTCTGGGACTGTCAACGTCTATGTTTAGCTGGCACAAGGTCCGCACTGACGGAAACCTCTACACAGGCATGTAGAGGTTCACAGCCCCTTTAGTAGACCGTGAATTGAAGCGGTCGAGCGTTCATCCACGCGGCTGTCACGACCAATGCGAAACGGGTCGCTACTGGTGTACCTACAGCAATGTTGCACCGATAATTTGATATAGGTTTGCGATTAAAACACGCTACACATTCGCGGGTGGCAAACATAAAAATACTAGAGTACGAGTTGGTTCCAGCGACAAGCGTGAGATTCCACCTTCGGGCAATAAAAACAGGAATACGTTGATAATTTCAATGCGAAAGATATCCACATGCCCGCATGAACAAGGGGAACACATCGCTGAAGAGATTTTTGGTGTACGAGTTGTAGTTCGCGATATATAGACATTTTTGTATTACTTGCGGAGGCGTTGTTGTATGGGGGTTGAAACTGCCTATACAAAAATTAAATATAAGTAAATATTCAGGCCATAAATCGTCAAATACGTCGAATAATCCGACACTAGGAGTGTTGACATGGTCGTATTAACAAGGGGAAGATGTTGGTGACATTTGATTTGTTCTGCGAAACATGCAAGGCTGTTACATTGACCGCCTTCCAAAGTACTGGATTTTTAAATGAACCGGGAACAAGTTTTGAGTACTTTCACGGGAATCATTTGTTCATTTTGGTTTTTGAGATTTGGAAAACGAACGTTGGCATGGTTGTGCCTACTGGCAACATAAAAAACGGACCGCTGGTATTGTTCCTAGTTTTGTTTTTGTTCGTGAATTAGGGAGGGTTAAAGTTGCCGAAATATTCAGAAACAAAAATAAAACAAATGTATCCCAAGAACCAAATAAAACAAAAATAAGAAAGACCAGCGGTCAATTTTTTTTTCATCTTGTCATGACGCACAACCATGCCACATTTCGTTTTCCAACTTTCAACAACCATGGTGCAAAATTGCGAAGAAGGAATCTTCTGGGTGTCGCTGGGACTAGGTCGTAGTAAAACGATATTATAGTATCAAATGTTGGCCGCCAACGTGCGTTTTGTACCAAGCCTTCATCTCTCTATAGCGTGCATCACCAAACACATAGTGCCATGTGCATCTCCCTTTCTCGCCACCCCCATCAACGTCCTACAGCAGTAGATCCCGCAAGATTCCTTCACACGTACCAGGTATGCGATAACCCCGATAAAACCAGCGTTTCCCTTTTGTACCGTCCCCTTCCCCATTATCGCCTACCGTTCTGCCGCATGTATGCGATACCGCCCGTGTAGGTTGCAGGCCATGAGTCACCGAAACGTGTTGCCTCCTTCTTCAGGCGCCCGAGCGGGCATGGCTACCCGATGTGCCCCGCCCCTAGCTTTACTCGCTCGGTAGACACTGGAGAGGATTCGGTGGACCCAAACGGCAGTGGTGTAGACATCCAAATAAACGTGGTCGCCTAACGATTGTGCGTCGGCCTTGGGCATGTTTAAGGGTGTCCCAAGTAACCCACCTTACTCCCTATCCACCATTCATTGCTTTTGAATGGGTTCTCGAACTACGATGGGGATAGGAGAACCAGGACTCGTTTGTGGGAAATGCGTAGCGTTCGGCGTTCGGTGCTTTTCAAGGGTATGTTGTTCACTCTAACACGGTGTCGTCAAGTCCCAAGAGACTAGTCTCTTAATGTTGGGACACCCGAGAGGTACAGTGTAGTTTGCGTACACTAAAACATGCCCGGGTGATACCTACGAGTACACATTTGATGCAGTTTCTCCCACGCTTCCAGGAGCGATGGACCAGTACGCCGTTTGGCAGTGACACCTTCATTTTTGATGTATGACGGAGGCTCGTGGCACCCCGATAATGTATTAGTATTGTAATAGCAGGGTAGGAAGGTGGCTATTGGGGTAAAATCAATAGCAGAGCGTGAACGACGGTACATTGACCGACGGCGCATTTTTCGTCTATGACTGCCCCATATGTTTTCTATCTCAATCGTGGTATACGGTTTCATGCGCTACACTGCCTCGCCCATAGGATATTCAATCGGCTTGGGCGGACTTTAATTTATTGTAATTCGGTTGGTTAGGCGTGGAAAACGCTTCCTACGTAGTACGTTTGAGGTCTGGATATTTGATATTTGTGGTACTAGCTCTGCCGTGGCATGGGCGGTCAAGAAGTGTCTAATCATGCTCGAGAATCGAAAGTCCACACCGGGTTTGCGGATGATGAACGATCGACCTGATACGGCGGAGGGGGGGGGGTACTCATTTGTTGCTTGCATTAGTCTTTGGACCATTGATCACGCATCTTATTCGAGACGATAGTAATAGATTATATTCGAACCGGCTGCTCTCCATAACATCGTTGGCGGAGTTGTTAACACTTTGCTGGGGTTAGTTGCCGGTACGGTTGGATGTTCGGGTATGCAGGAGTAACAGCGCCGATGTACCCACACCAAAGGTTGTACTTCGAAGTGTTGAAACACATTAGTTTTAGTTCCCAAGTCAAAATGGGAAAAATGATTGACCGAGATGTGCACATATCGGGGAGGCATGCTGCGGTACGGGTATATACTGTAGCATGTTTTACCCAGAGTATTTCCGACGGACTACAAATTACTTTCATTGACTATTACTGCCTGTTACAGCATACTCAACTGAAGAATCGCCCTGACACTAATAACAATCCAAAGGCCGCCAACCAATACGGCAGCCATCCGACCGAGCAGCTCTAAACGACAGAACATGTAGGACCTCAACAGTGAGCCCCCTGCAATAGCTTGTCATACTCGTAATCGTGTCTTGCGCTTTGAAGCCTCGTCGATTATTTGGGTTTTTTTCGTTGAACTAAGCGGTTGTGTTATGTGAACGTGCGCTGTTCACGCCCACGGAGTATCACGCCACCAAATGAACCATTCGTGAGGGATTTGTCGCTGGATCACCACCGGTGTGATCCACCCGCCGAATATAGCCACCATACGCAGTAATTGACGGTACATGTCTATCATGTATAGTTCCATGCATGCCAACGCACTTCAAACCCGTTTACTTGTACAAGAATGACGCGTGTGTCGAGGCTCCGTCTCTGTGGAGACCGATGGCAGAGGTGCCACCGAAATTTCTGTAAAGATCACTTGAGAAGAAGAAGAACAGTCATGGTTTGAAAAGGCGCTTATTTGGCCATAATGGAAAGAAGATTGACCCCAGGAAGATCAATGGAAATGGAAGAAGCGAAGAGAAGAGGATAAGAGGGAAGCAGAGTAGAGTGATCGACGTGGGGGATCCCTGCACCTGATCATCTCGGTACAATGCCCATGCCACGGACAGTTACATTCTACCGTAGTCGGTACTGTTCCCTGTAATGTTCTCTACCACGTTATAGTAACGTTCTAGCAACGCTCTCAGCATCGTTCCTGATGAAGATGCTTGGGACATACAATGTGGCGCACTACGAGTAAGACAAAGTCGTAATCTATCCGCATATTGCAATTACCCGAATATCTAGACTAAGATACTCATATACTCGTATCAGTGCGTAGTGACTGCACATCACAATAGATACGTATGGATCTCAACGTCCATATGCTAACACGCCCCCGTGATGAAAGTCAGTAGCTAGAGTAATGCCTACGGTGTAGAAAACTGATACTCAAAATCAAAATGAACCAGTGAAGAATGAAATAATGGTACAACCTATTCAGTCCTGCGCGAATGCAGCGGCAATATGGAAAACAGTAAACACATAGTTGACTACGTATTCAGCCCCGTGTGATGACGGTGGCAGTATGACTGTACTCATGTCAGAAAAGCTAATCGTGGTTGTGCATGACCACTGAGTCATAGTGCATGACCACCATTGAGTCATAACCTACAATGAAAAGCGTTGAAAGGTATCTGCTGTACTTGCAACCCGCCCGCTCAATTGAATGCTACAATAACAGAGCTACGGAAACAGTACGTCATCATGCAGAAACAAATAAAGTCGGTGGGTATGTACGCAGACAAAAATAGCAATGACCTACTGTATGTACCAGTACGTGTGAATACTCATTTGCCCAGCAATCAACATGGGATTGTTGAAGAGACATCTTATACAACTGAGACACGTGTCCAGTGTGCAGTATAGACGTGCGTACGTACTCATATGAACCCTACATAGTAGTACCTGGTATAACAAAAATCGAAAGAAGAAAACAAATCGTGGTGTGGATGCCAGCAATGTATACCCGATGAAAGAAGCGTTAACCCGTATGATGGTTGGTTTCAACGCGTCCCCTGAATAGATACTTAGAGTAACATTAAATCCAAGTAGAAACTGATGACATTCGTCCAATACAACCGAAACGTGTACTATTCAGTTGTGTACATGTATGTGCGTGCGTACTCGCAATAAGATTAGGAGTACAGATAGTACGGCAATAGACTACGTTGGGCGCAATCGTATCGCAAAATAGACTCGTGATGCTATGGTGTTGACCAGCGAGCTATATCCTAGCAAAGAAAGCGTAAGAAACTATCTACTGTACCTATGCTACGCCCCCCCCCTCAATGGATCCTAGGACAAGAAATCGAACCGTAGACGTATACTCGTACAGGTATGTGTCCAGCTATACTGAGATGTGTGAAGTACAAATCAGCATGGTGAGTCTGTATGTATGATACGTAGTCAAAGACAAGAAAGCTATGGAAAGCTAAGGAACAACTAATACCAAGACAGATGTGTATCCGTGACGGCATACAGCAGTGCGCATTATGTTTGAATACATAGAACGTACTCTTGTGAAAATAAGCTACGTACGTACAGCAAAGAAGCACAGCCAACAAAGAGAAAGTATATAAAAATATGCCCCCCCCACCAAAACCAAGGTAAAGAAGAGACGCAAGGAATGCGCATGATGATGACGATCGTGATCTTCGTTCTTCGTGCTGGTGTTGCAGAGATCTTGTTGAACATGTAGTATGAGTAGTAGTAGTAGTCGATGAAACTAACTGGTGCTGCTGATGATGATCTTGTACGTAGAACAGCAGACCAAAATATGTACCTATAGATGAAGATGGCTTTGAGATGATGTTGATGATGGCGAAGACCTGAAGAGATGGTGCAGACCTGTCCCCGTATTTAGTCCGTAATGTGTGCTGCGCCGTGTTGCTCGAAGCGTGCGAGTGCCGGTTGATGTCGATGTTGGGTTGTGCCGCTTGTTGCGGTGGAATACAAAAACATCGCCAGGAATGCCACAACAAAATGTTGGAACTCCCTTGTTTGCGAAAAATCAACAAATTCCCCCTAGAGTGGTGGTCACGTTTCAGCTAAGGTGTCGCCGAATACGTAGCTGGTCCCCAATGCGCTGGAGATGGCGATGGCCAGCTGCTTGATGAACGCTTCGGCGGTGTTACTGTGGAGCTGGATCCTGGTGAGCATGCAGATGTTCATCATGTCACCTCCGATCCTGAACGAAAAGCTTGAAAATAAAAATTTGAATGAATTGCTGCAGCAGGGTAGACCATCGATGCTTGCAGAAGTCGAGGTAGTGATGCTGTAGTGTTGCTCGTACAGCAGTAGTCGAAGTAGGCGTTGGCGCTGATAGTAGCAGATAAACCGACAAGAGTTCTCTCCCGTGGCAGGCTATGTCGTCGATTGCATCAACGGCCTGGCTGCGTGATGCAACGCTGGTTGGCCTTCTCCCAATACGGAATGGACAAGGATGTTTTTTCCTTCCGAGTCTTCAGTCGTGATTTCGCCTAAACGCATGTAAAGCCCGTTACTGGATAAGGATAGCAGGAGGTAATCTCTCCGATGCTACGGGGAGTAGCAGATTCGTCAACGAGCTAGCGGTATGATTCAGCACGTGAAGGTCTTCTCGGCAATGCTTGCACGAGAATAAATCTATTTGTACGTATTTCGTGGGTAGTAGCTCGAAGACACGGGTTTAATAACGACTTTACGCGTGTAAATGGCGAAGAGCCGGCTCGAAACTGACGTTAGTTGTCGTGGAGAAGAAACAGAGGTGTAGTAACGTTTGTTCTTGCTTTACAGCGTGGAAGCAGTGCGGAACTTGCTCGGCGTGTGATGAGCCGAAATAGTTTCGTGACTTGTTTCGCGCTTACAGCTTCGAAGTATCATAGTATCGAAAACAAACCTTTGCGTGTGATGTTACACAATAGTCGGTGACGTATGTTTGCAATTACAGCGTGAAAACGATATTGAATGTACTAGTACGAGTTCCCCGCAGAAGAGCGTGAAACCGGGCTCATTTCTCGTACGTGCTATCCGCGTAAAAGCGTGACAGCAGTCTCCTTACCTGCTTCGCGCTTAGAAGCGTGAAAGCAGTACTCCTTGTAGTAACCGTGTTGAACGAAGTTCATGAAAATCGATGATGAGAATCGATGTCGATGCTGTCGGGTAGATGGTGGTACTCTCATGTTTTGGAGCAAAAACCGTATTCCTCCGCATTCGAAAACTTGAAATTTCTTCGAATGTAGAACGTGACGCGCTCGCCGGGAGACGTCCTTCCGTGGTGCCAGCCGGTGCGTTGACCAAAGCCGAGGCTCATAACCTGAAATAAATATGCGTGTGTCGAGGCTCTGTCTCTGTGGGGAGAAAGATGGCAGAGGTGGCACCGAAGTGTCTGTAAAGATCACTTGAGAAGAAGAAGAAGAAGAACAGTCATGGTTTTAAAAGGCCCTTATTTGACCATAATAGAAATAAGATTGACCTCAGGGAGATCAATGGAAAAGGAAGAGGAAAACAGAAGAGGAGAACAGAAGAGGAGAAGAGGGAAGCAGAGTAGAGTGATCGAGGTGGGGGGTCCCTGCACCTGATCATCTCGGTACAATGCCCATGCTACGGACAGTTTTATTCTACCGTAGTCGGTACTGTTCCCTGTAATGTTCTCTACCACGTTATAGTATCGTTCTAGCAACGTTCTCAGCATCGTTCCTGATGAAGATGCTTGGGACATACAATGTGGCTCACTACGAGTAAGACAAACTCGTAATCTATCCGCATATTGCAATTACCCGAATATCTAGACTAAGATACTCATATACTCGTATCAGTGCGTAGTGACTGTACATCACAATAGATACGTATGGATCTCAACGTCCATATGCTTACATCGTGTATCGACTGCACAGGTCTTGCTGCGTGGTATCATTGCTTGATTCCTACGCTGGAAGTGCGTTACTATCCTTCATTCACGGCGACAACGGACGACTCTAACAGCGCACATGCGATGTGGCGAATCGGGTATATGTTGGTTGGTACGAGAGCATTCGTTTCGCGTGACATGATTGGTGCGGCATGTATACACCACGGTTCTTATCCTTCTGGGGTAAATATTCACTACGTGCCCATACCACCCTTCGCCTGACTACTTGTACCCCTTAGGTGTTTTGCCATCTTGTTCCTTCTCCATTCCGTAGAGTTTCCTTCTGGGGATAGGGCAGCTTTATCTCACTACATATGCCCCTACTTAAAACACAATAGAGATACGAAGCCCTTCCGGCGTCAAACTATAATGAAGGGTCAACAACGTATGTTTGCTGGCATACTGCCGGGAAGTGTGTTCGTCGCCGACATTGACCAGTGAACTCGCCGAGTGGCACCACGTCGACACACGCGTCATTCTTCCAGTTTCCTCCCACCCGAGGGTGGACCTATTGTGCAACAATCATGAACACTGTGCATGGAACCTGTCCGTTCGTCGTTACACTATTCCAGTATGTGTGTGCCATGCATAAACGAAATTGGTTCATTGCATTGTTTCGTCCGTTTTGCCTAAAAACCCAAACAGGTTATCAAACAAATAGAGTATTCGCAGTTTCTGGTGCACGCGCATCCACCTTCGTTTCTCTCGCGAAGCATGCTACGGTAGAGGTGTAAGCACCATGCTTGTTTCTGAGGGGGGTCGCTTGAGGCGCTCCATACATCACCCATAACATATTTCGTATGAAGACAAGAGTGCCATTTGATGAGCAATGCCATGGCCTACGACATACTGTACTGCCAGAAAACGATGCGAACGCTTCAACACAAGAAGGAAAGACCGGACGAGTTTAGGTTAAGCAGCCAGATAATTCGAAACCAAAATCAGCCAAAACGTGCTACCTCCATCGCAGTATACGTCTCGCCTTCCTTTCGTGTGGGTGTGTTGTCTGGGTGCTGTTATGTTAAAAATTATTTTCACGTACGGTATATATACTAGTCAAACGCATACAGCGTGGTAAAGTTCCAGCCCCGTTCGTAGTAGCAGTTGACACGTATGCATGCTGCACACCTCGATGGCAACAATGATGAAACACTAAGACGGAAAGTACAACAAACACTTTAGACCGCCAGGAAAACACTAGGTCGGGGAGACCAACCCCTAAAAGCGATACTTTCAGAAGCAAAGCTACGGCCGTAGCGCAAGTTGCCCGGTGCAGGGTCATACTATCATGAGTAGGTAGGTGACACGCTGTGCGGGTGCGAATATGCCGGTAGATTCACGCGCAACACACGTTATCCGCCGTAGGCTATGGGCGAAGCTTGCTGCCCTACCGTTTTTGAGATTGCGGTACAAATTTTCACGGCAGGCAAACAAATAGGTGCCGACATTGAAGCCCTTTTGTCGCAGGCGAAACCGTTTTGACTTATATTTCCGTTTGGTTTGCGAGGCCGCTCGACACGTTCAGGGTATACTGTTGCAACGATAATTGATCGGGGAAACGAACCGCTGACTGCGCCTGGTGTCATTGACACCTTGCGTTCTTACCTGCTTCTGTACATTTGCCGTACGCCACTGTCGGAGTGATCGCGAACAGTGCTCGACACTGAAATATGACATCATGGAACGCCTTGTCTAAGCCGTAAAACGGTAAGAAAATACGCTGACGTACGAGCAAGAACATGCCAGTATGGTACGCCCGTAAGAACATCATGATCATGCAGTGTACCACCAAACCCCGACGAAGCAGCAAAGAAGAACGACCATACCAGGTATAGTATGTCGCACGACGCATGTGGTGCCATGTTAAGTTATTTGACTCGATGTAAGGGTTTGCGCCTCTCTCGTATTATACCCTCACACGAATCACATACCAGGTACAGCACTATACAGCACACTCAATCAGAAGCAGGAACTCTGGTCCCGAGGCTAGATTTCTTACTCGAGAAAGGGTGCTTTCTACGCTAATTTAAAGCTAAAGACTCCTGAATTTCATATTTTCCTCAAATCTCAGTCTGCCTTTCTTATTAGCCTGTTTCTTATTAGGTATCCTCTACTGTACTGTACACCGATACAACCTGGATACAAACCAAAATAAATATCGCTGTAAAACAATATTTATTCGGCCCCTCCGGGGGGGGGGTGGGGGGTTAGGAGTGTGATATACAAATCCCCGGCCACCCTTGCACAGACAACTACACGTAAACGAAAACGAAAACAAGAACAAAACAAAAACAAAAACCAAAGAAGCAAATAAAGTGTCGTGCTTTCCCTGGCGGAGACGTGACAGGCAATGGAAAAACATGAATATATAAACCATAGCAATAGCGTAGACAGAGGAAGACTGACAACGAAAGGAACGGATACGAGGCAACCAAAGGACGACAGCCCCACCCTCCAGGTAGACTGTTGAGCAATACACGCATACATACCTTCTACGATTACACCTCATTCATGTAGTATACGTAGCGTCAGCAGGACCCAAAAGCGAGAGGTTCACCGATGGCCAGTCGCGTGGCTCGTGGGGTGCGGTTTTTACTTGGTTTCAGAAGGTATCCGTTTTTGATAAAAAAAACGGACCGGGTATACCCGTTTTTGGGGGTTACCCATTCAATGCTTTTAATAACGTGATATAACAAATTCTCGTTGATTGTTGAGTAAATATGTCATAACTAATCATTATTAGCTGATTGTTGAGCTTAGTCATGCTTTGTTCATCATTTTGATGAAAGAAAGAGGCGTTTTATGCTGAAACCTTAAAAAAACTGTGCCTGCGGTGTAATCACAACAGAGCTATTTTATACCACCGGTAGCTTCTTCGTAGACGACTTTGTCGTTACAAAGAGACGAGACGGAGTAGAGAGGGGGAGGGGGGGGGGGGGGGGGGGGGGGGGGGGGGGGGGGGGGGGGGGGGGGGGGGGGGGGGGGCTGGTTGGAACCCATACGCGAACTAAACGATCGCACTTGTACGCGAACTCAACGTTCTTAACGGTAGCACCCACTCCAGCAGTATTAGGCCTTGTATAACGATGAATACTGCATGCAGCGTGGTGACGTCGTGACGGATATCGAAAATCTACCAAGCACGCCATTCACGGTGTCGTTAGCACGCGAATAGTGGCAGCACATACACATACCGGGGTACGTACTACGTACTATTACGGCGGACAATAGTAAATAGAACCTACGGTACACACAAAAACCTATATGTTTACCTATTTTTACTAACAATACTTGGTCCTATTTACTAGTATTTACTAAGGTCCCCCGTAATACTAAGCAGGACCATGATGGGGCATACGTAAGGTACTTCCGATGCGTTGTTGTTGTCAAACATTCTTGCTGTTGTCCGTACTGCTGTCGCATTGTACGGTACGCTACGAGTACACTCGAGAAAGCGTGGAGGGGGCACTTAGTGCACAAGGTCTCGTCCGTGCAGCTGGCGTCGGAATCTGTGAAATATGCGGTCCAAAACCCTCGATATGAATCATCATTCATCTTTAATATTACGCACATCATTGTGGAGTTGATTGTCTTGTGTTGGTTTTAGTAAACTAATCGTGATTACATCCACCCAGTTTAGTCAAATTATTGAACAAATAAAACCAACCCCGGACAACATTATTAGTTGATGTATATATATATGTACTTGGTATATCGATAATACCAGGTACCAGGTACATCACAAAGAAGTCGTCCATTGGTCCATCTACAAAAAACTAACAGGAGTATAATTGTTTGAAATAACGAAAGTTTATCTATTTGACTTGGAAACAAAATCTCAACTCCTACGAGTACTCTCTAATTCTCAACACACGTCGCGTATGCTGTTGTCTGTAAGGTAACCAATGCCCCCGACTTCGAAGGTTTGGCTTCCTTTTCGTTTTGTTTCGTGCCTCTTGTTCTTACTATTATACCTGGCTTGGTGGATGGCGAGCCCGGTATTTTTCCTTCGTGCGTCTTCTCGAATATTGTCTGGTTTGCTTTGGTTTTCTTGTTTTCTTCGCTTGTTGTATTGCCAGTTGCAGCTCCTCCAGGGGGGCACGACAGACAGGTTCTACAACCCCTCGCATTGACTCATTATATTTTTTGTCAAAGGGTCGGGTCTGGGTTTTGCCCATTACGTTTTCTGTCGTTTCGGTTTATATTGGGTTTTGTTCGATTGTTTCGTTACGTATTCGTTTTTGTTTTTGGTATTTCCTCCTATCTCGATTTCCTTGTCTTTTGTATCTGACACGAAAATGAACCGGAATCGAGTAGGAAGCGCCACACATCCAGTGTGTTGGTGGCGCCCAAGGGGATGGAGACGGGGGGGGCAATGGTTCGTAGACAAACCGCGGCTGGCGAAAGCAAGAAAATGACGGCAGGCAGAGTATCAAGGTACCAGACGGGCTAGTTGGTAGAACCTGGCTGTACTACCAGTACAAAAACTGCCTCGGCTGCCTTCGTTGTACTTCAGTTGCCTATCCTTTCATTTCGCTCTCAGTCTTCCTCTGTTTACGATGTTTTTATATTTTATTGTTTTGTTTAATATTATTGTCTGTCACATCTCTTGCGGGGGAAGCACGAAACTTCCGTGTTATTTTTTGTTGGTTTGTTTAAGTTAGAGTTTGTTTGGGCTGCCTTCGTTGTACTTCAGTTGCCTTTCCTTTCCTTTCGCTCCCAGTCTTCCTATGTTTACGATGTTTTTACATAATATTATTGCTTTTAAGATTGTCTGTCACATCTCCTCCGGGGGAAGCACGAAACATCCTTTTCTTTTTGTTGGTTTGTTTATGTTTGTTTGTCTTTTTGTCTGTTTATTTTTGTAGGGTATATTGTTAATATTTATTTTTAGCTGCATATTTCATGTTAGTGTTTCTTATTCACGCATCTGCATTGCTAGCAGGGTAAGCCGTGCCTGGCGTATATGGCATTGCACTGTCTGCTCTGCAGCCTTACTGCACTGCAACTAGAAGAAGTGGGCACCAGTAAAAAAAATCGGTTTACAAAAACCGGTTTTAACGTATGGACTGCTGTTGTTGTAGAACTTGGCTGCAAGCCACCCTCTATTATGAGTGGTTTAGTGTTGTAGGAGTGAAATGGGGTGCCCTTTTGGGAATTTTATGAGTGATCAACGCGGAAGATCATGCTGCACATTGTCGGATGGCAAAGAAAATAATAATAGAGTACACCTTCATTTTGATTTTTTCAACATCTCTACTCCGATCCTACCCGGATCATATCTCGTTTGACACCCTCATCCCATATAGTACGTGCAGACGTATAGGGTTGTGGGGTTCGTGTTGGGGTTAGGGCGGGGGTTAGCGGAAATAGCGTGTGGACGTGTGGACTGCTGTAGTGAAGAGCTGTAAGTATAGTTGGACTGTAAATAGTTGCTTTGCAGGCATTGACCCGGCAGGGATCGTACACGAGCTACATAGAGGTTGTTTATTCGTATCAGTGTATTGTTAAGGACTGTACTTCATGGACTGCACTACTATTAATAATAGTATCAATAGTTGCTCTGCAGCCATTCACCCGGCGGGAACCGTACACCAGTTACATGTACCAGCATATGTTTATAATTTCCGTGGTTATTCTAGACGTTGGAGGTGTCTGACGTACAGGTATACAGTCCAACAATG
The DNA here is from genome assembly GCA_008828725.1 of Saccharina japonica. NCBI lineage: Eukaryota > Phaeophyceae > Laminariales > Laminariaceae > Saccharina > Saccharina japonica. The sequence goes on from MEHQ01003488.1 coordinate 49,809, forward strand.
TATATCACTCTAGGCAGCTCTAGGCGTAAATATATTAACCATTTGGTACTCATATTAATGTACAAACGTCCCTTATGATTACGCCCAGAGTGGTATAGTATTTTGGGCGGATTACGTGTGTGTATGCGGTGCTGGTCGTACTCAGAACGATGGCGTGTTGGCACTGAATCGTTTGCGGTACTGTACCCTTCCTGCATTACAACAATGTACAGCAGCAGTATGTAGTATATCGATGTGTTGGAGTGTTTTTCTACCCACAGATAAATCGTAGAGCTTGTACCTCTCGAGGATGAATAATGATAATAATCACAGACATTGTACAGGGTGCGCTACAGCATTGTATTTAGTCGTAGTAGACATCGACGGGTATAATGGGAGAACACACACCACAGGGCTCTTCCTTTCACGCAGACTCTACGAGCCTTGCAAAGAAATTTCCCTCGCTCGTTGCAATCGCTCAGCTGTTCGCCGTGCTCAACCAAGTCTTTCCGTCTGCCGACATAAAGTACCCGCTGTACGTACATCACACCCGTGCAATAAACCCGCTGCGTAGCCACGTAATTAGTAAAATCGGGTGTTGATGCATTATTTGCGTGAACCCCTAGTGAGAGAGGGGAACATTTCAGTCAGGTTTACACACCGTCCTGGGGAGATCCTCGTCACCATCAATCGACCGCATCACTCTTCGACTACTCCATTGGACGCCGAATCCACGAGGAACCCATGTGGTGAGACGGATGCTATTTGAGAGTTTTTCGCTGCGCCACAACCTGCGAAGGCAGTATTTACGATATTGGATAAATATCTATCTGGCGGGACCCGGAGCAGAGGGCGCCCTACATGTGTAAACAAACTTGCCGCGAGTTCAAGTCTACGTAGTCAATCATTGTCTGACGTTTTCGCTGCTGTCATGAGTGTGCTGTAAGCTTCTTCTACCGTTGTCTCTCTTTGGTTTTTCAATACGCACCCGCAGCACTGCAATGACACCTGAAATCATACCAGGTGATACTGGTGGTTTGGGGCACAAAGCAGTGCTGGTCTTCTGATTGTTGGAGTAAAATTCGTATTTCTCCGCACTTGAAAACTCGATTTTCTTCTCTGCCATCTCTCTTCACAAAGACAGAGCCTCGACGCACGTGTCATTCTTTCACACAGCACTACTCCAAGGCAGCAACCCCTTGGTACGTAGCGCGAACAGTAGCCTTCAGTAGAAGCGCAGACGCGTGGGGGGGGAAATATTTGCGGTTAGTTGTAGCTCGCGTAGCTGTATCGCGCGCCAATCGTAAGCGACGTAAAATACGACGTATGTATAGGCCCTAGCCTTTCAGGCATGCCTGAAAAAATGCCTGAACTACTGTTTCTGAAACAGGCGTGCCTGAACTACTGTTTTCGTGCCTATCTTGCCTATCTTTTGCCAGGCACGCGTCAGGTAGGCCAAACAGTTTAAGTCGTGTCTTAAAATTCGTCTTAATCCGTTTCTCAGAAAGAGGCCCGTCTTACTCGCTATATGGCAGCTTGGCACGTCTTAGAGTCGTCTTAAAATATACCAGGCGTAGCTTAACACGTCTTAGGGGATCGCTACAAGCACAACGAGCTTGAGAACACAACTTACACAGCAGGTGGGTTGATTAACCCACTTGTTTTTTTGGAAACTCTTTTTTTGGAGGCCCAATGCGTTTTTCCAAGGTTCCCGGGGACAATGAACCCTTCTGCCCGGATTTTTGAGAAGGCATTTTTCAAAATATGAAAATCGCGATTTCGACCATCGCAAATCCCCCAGCCCGCCCCAACCAAAACTCATCCCGCCACTCGCAGGACATCACACCCCACTGCTCAATCCCAGCACACCTACACAGCAGTACAGCACCCCCCTTCTACTCTCTACTCTCCTCCCAGAATGGCCTTGGCACCGCGGCGGCGCCTCCAACCAAGCGAACAGCCAAACAGCTACGATGTCCGGCGGAATAATAACGTCGGCAACTGCTGTTTGCTGTTTGGCAGGCAGCCGGTAGCTAGGCACCACTACGTATATCACTATTATTTATAACATTTTGTTGTTATATGGCGTCGTAACAAGTAAAAGCACTTAATAATATAAGAAAAAGGAAAGCTGGCTGACAGGATGGATTTCTTATTTGATAATGGTGGTGTAACTGGTAAATACACCTAATAATTAGGGTAGTGGTTCAGTAATAGGACGACTAGCCCGGAGATATCCAAATGTAGTGATAAAGTTATAAGCCTCGGAGCACCATTCTTATTGGGACAACCGTTTTTCCTTATTAGAGTAACGGCTGCGTATCCGTCCGTACTGTCGTACTCCTCCTAACATGCTACCAGTATATAATATTATATTATATTATCGAGGAGGTATATGCTCAAGCTAGCTGGCGTTCCCAATGATTAGCTATACCAATGAGCAATCACGAAAGAGTATGAACTCAATATATACGCGGTCGATACGGAGGACTTAAACCATCCAGTAAAGCGCGTTAATGTTGTACGCAACCAACCACAGTGAAATAATAAGAAACAAAGAAACTGGCCCATTTAGATTTCTATTTGAGACATGGGTGTCGCCGTTCCCACACTAATTTAGTACCAATCGACCCGAATTTATTATTTCATCGTTAAATGCGGTGCAGCCCTGCTGATTAATCATACTGCCTACAGTTTTCATTACGTGGATAATCTGTTCTAGCAGAGTATTTAAATCATAATCAAGTAAGTTTAGTTATAATTATTTAATGGAGTGTATCTTACGCGTATTATATCGTAACATTATATATTCCTGGTAGTTGATATTAGAGATGGTGACCTTAAGGTCCAGATTATCCATATGCTGGCTGCTCTTTGTTGCTGTGTCGCCCTGTCCCCCTCGGAAGGCGTTCGAAACTTTCTATTTTTTTATATTCGTACGTATAAGCTCAGCACGTATCGTTATCGTTTTATCGGTTTTTAATACACTCCATCGTCATCGAAAGTGCCGGAACAATTTTATCGGTTCGAACTTATCTTTTTTTGGGATAACGAAGCGACATATATCGATTATTGTTGCTATGGAATCTGCGTAGGTGATCCTCCTCGCGTGTGACGCTAAAATAAATGTACTTGTTATTTCGACATACCACCTAGGAGGTACCACCAAAACGAGTCTAAGTTAAGAATGCTAAGACGTGCCTAAGAGATCTAGACACAGTGCTAAAGAACGAATCCAAACAACGCCTAAAGAGCGAAGCTAAGATGCGCCCAAGATCAAATCTAAGACGTGCTAAGAAACGCAAAAACGGATTAAGACGCGTAATTCGCACGTCTTAACCCCATTTTTTTTTCGACCTGAATGTTATATACCTTATAGGGCATCGCTTCCGCTCGATTCCTAAGTCGACTAACCCCTGACTCTACTGCTGACATAGTTAAACTGTTTGGCCTACGCGTCAGGCACGCTTACAGGCATGTTAAGCACGAAACAAAAAATGGGGGCGCATGTGCGATCTAGTCTGCGAACTCCCCAAATTATTCATGGAAAGGGATATTTTGGTTCTTGGTAAGGGCGTAGACCTTACGCAGCCCATTTCTGGGCAGCGCACAGGCCCATAACTGGTATGAATTAGGGGGACATTACGTACCAAATGGAATGCAACAAGCATCAACCCTAAACGGCATCCCAAGATTTCTGAGTTGATCCACACGGACAAGGGACTCGCAGCGATAGACTTGAGAAGGACTGGTCCGCAGCAGCTTGCCGTAATGGCAGCAGCAGCAGACGCCAGCAGCAAGCAGCAGCAGCAGCAGCAAAGGGTTCCACATGCAACAAAGAGTTCCTGCATATTCTTCTCCCTCTTTCGTGAAATTAATTAATTATTATTCCACACATACACACACTTAACTTTACTATACATCTCCCTCTTTCGTGAAATTAATTAATTATTATTCCACACATACACACACTTATGCACGTCATATATAGCTGTGAGCTTCGACGAAATCTTCGAGCTCACAGCTGTTGTTGTATTATATAGACTGAATCGCTCTGGCAGCGCCACTTTGCAGGCACATCGTACTTATTATACTCGTATAGTACAGGACACCTAATAAGAAACAGGGAATCTGGCCCAGGTTGGATTTCTTATTTTAGCGAAAGTTCTTTCTACACTAATTTCAATATAAAGACTCCCGAATTTCTTATTTTCCTTTGAATCTCAGGCTGGATTTCTTATGAATCTGTTTCTTATCAGGTGTCCTGTACTGTAATATAGTAGTGCAGTACAGGACACCTGATAAGAAACAGGAAACATGGTCCAGGCTGGATTTCTTATTTGAGAGAGGGTGACTTCTACACTACAGTAATTTCAATTTAACGACTCCCGAGTTTCTTATTTCCCTCTAAATCTCAGCCTGGATTTCTTATCAGCCTGTTTCTTATTAGGGGTCCTGTACTGCAGGCAGCGAGCATTGAGCGCGTTGGACAGTGCGGGGTGCGGGGTGGGGCATGGCCGGCATTTTCGTTTCGGCATTTTACCTCTTGAAACCAAACTACTTGAAATTAGTGCAGGATTTGCGTTGGGGCGCTGAACAAGTTTCAGGCGTTATTTCAGGCAATTTGCCCATTTACACAAAAATACTTGAAATTAGTATAGGGTTTGTCTTGGGGCGCCGAAAAGGTTTCAGGCACGTCTCAGGCATTGTTTCAGGCAAATGCCTGAAATAGATAGGCACGTTTCAGGCACGTTCAGGCACGTCAGGCACATGCCTATCTTTTTGCCTATCTCAATTTTTTTCGCCTGCGGCGTGCCTATCTCCGCATGCCTGAAAGCACCTGAGGCGTGCCTGAAAGGCTAGGGCCTACGTATGTATGTACACGTACGTACGTCCTCATGAATGTGTGGGCAGTTTCACGTGTGTGTCTCGTTTGGGCATTGGTTTTATGTTTCATCTATTAATAATAATACTTTAGTGTTGTCTGAAAACTTTACAGGTGTAAACTAATACGACAGCAGTACTCGCAGGTCGTCGAACTACAGCAGCTGCAAACCATGTGTGTGTGTTTGTTCTTCACATTAAACCTTCCTTTCTACCGGTCAACATCCAGCACATCCAGTGTCCGTGCCGAGTCTTCATCTTAGAGAGGTACCTGTTCTGTGATCACAAACCTACGACACAGAGATACTACGCTGCAGTGCATGAAGCAGAGCAGACCATGCAATGCCATATACAACAGGCAAGACCTACCCCGCTAGCAATCCAGGTGCATGAAAGATAAAAAAAAAGGTAAAAAAAGAGAAAAACAAAAGAGGAGAAAAAGCGAAAAGAAACATCATACCAACTAAAAGAAAAATAAATATACTCGTACATCAAATCAGCAATCGATCAAACAACCAAACAAAAACGTGACAACATAATAAGAAAGGAAGTGTCGTGCTCCTCCCAGACGGGATGCGACAGACAATAAAGATAAAATTAAATGAAACGAAATGAAATGGAATGAAAAACAACGTAAACAGAGCAAGACGAAGAATGACAGGAAAAGACAGGCAACCGGGGCACACCAAAAGCACCTTCCAGACAACCGACGAAGGTTGGTACCCGTAGTACAGACAGGTTCTACCATAGCCGGTCTGGTACCTTGCTACCCTGTCTGCCGTCTCCTTCCTGCTTTCGTCCGCCGCGGTGTCCTTACGAACCCCCCCGTCTCCATTCCCTTGGGCGCCCCCCATACAACGGATGCGTGGCGCTTCCTACTCAGTTTCGTGTCGTTTTCGTGCCACACACGAACGCGAAGGAAAGAGAGGAAGAGATATCAAAAACATAATGAATACGGACGTACTTAAGCAATCAAAGGAAAAACCTAGGAAAATACGGAAGGACAGAAAAAAGCAAAAAGCGATCACGGCGAAATAAATATATATAAATAAATGAATAAATAAAACATAATGCGAGGGGCTGTAGCATCGCTCTCGTGCCCCCCTGGAGAAGCCGCGACAAGCAATACACAATAGACGAAGCAAATAAAAACAAAAGAAAGACCACCAGAAATAACCAAGAAAAAGTAGGGAGCTCGCTATCCACGAAGTTAGGTAGTAACTCTTCCTTATCACAGGGGTGAGACCGAGAGTAAAAAAACAATGAAACTAAAACGAAACAAAAGACACAACAGGGCCGCGTTCGAAGAAGCTACAGAGGTGCGCGGTACGGGTTGTATATAGTGGTGACATCATCCCGGGGCCAATACTGAGCTATTCACTCGTTTCTCGCCTTGTTACACCAGTACTCTGTCGATCGAGATGGGGTTTTCTCTTCGAAATTGCGATTTTAAGCGAATTACCTGAGATCGACATTGGGCAGTCTACGTACCGTATGCTTTACGCGATGTTTTATCTACAGATGGAGATCGAATATTGATCGGAATCGACATCGCGATCTTCAAAATATTACGTAAACACAATGATGGTATACTTTGATAATCAAGTAATTACCATCACCACGACTAGAACGGTGGTAGGGGTGCCCTCTAATCACGTGTACAACTCACTGACGAGAAGTGCCTGTGCTGCCGCATGCGTAGCAACAATACTGTTGTATGCATGGAACGGATAATCCGCACACGGGGAGGCGCTTGCTCATGAGGTTAGGTAGAGCACGACTCACGAGATCGTCAAGGAGCTCGCAGGAGTAGATCAGGTACACAGTAGTATTTTATTACCCACCTAACCGTAGAGGAGCAGAAATGAAAGAGTTTATTAGTCGTGTGGTGACCAGATGTCGAGGGGGAAGATGAGCAAGCGCGTATTGCATTCAACCGTACGTAGTATCTAGGTCGTAGGTGTGTGACCACATAACAATTAACTGGTATCTCTCTTTGATGAATAATCGGCACGGACACTGTGTGTGCATGTGTTGTTGTTGTTGTTTTTCTTCACATTAAACTCGTTTCAGTTGCTAATCCCTATAGTCTGATCTAGCAAGATCACGGCCCGTGGTCACAAAAGTGCTAGAGCCATCAGAGAATCCTAAAGAACACGTACACTTAGCAGGGAAAGGATACACAAGTCCGAAGAGGTACACCTAAAATCCCTACAGCATGTTATGCGTGTCCAAAACTGAACTACACGCCCGCAATCTCCATTCGACTACAGCAGCATCGTCCCCCCCCCCCCCCTCCCACTCTTTACCAATGAATTTGCCGACTACAGCGTAACTACTGTCTGAAGTGCTGTCTGTACAAAAACAAACGGTAGGCGTGGGAACAAGATGGAGCACGCAGCTGCTGTCTGAAGTGCTGCCAGAATGACAGTCCGCGGGCACAAAGTGAAAACGAACAGCCAACCAAAGCCATCATGTCCATTGACAATTACCCGAATCTATCCTGAACGGTCTGTGTTAGGCACAGCATTATAAACATCGACACTGATTAGGAATCGTTCCACATTGAAGGGGTCTTCCACGATCAGGCACACAATGAAGGCACCCGGGGTGTCCGCGCCATCTCTGCCGCGTCTCTCTACAAAACCAGTGACGTCATCCACACCGACCCAACAACAACATTCGGGGGAAAAAGCGAAGAATTTGTCAACAGAAAAACAAAAATGTTCGTCCGTCACGGGTCGATGTCGTCCGTGCTCCGGATCGCTTCTCCTGTGCGCTGCTGTGCTGCTGCGCCGGCGCGCTGCTGTGCTGCTGCTCAGGCGCGCCGCTCCGGTGCCGCTCGGCCAGTCCTAGCACGACCACACTCGACCCGCTCCGTCCGTACACGCTCTCGTTGCTGTCCTTCCCAGTCGGCTCCTCGCTTTCTCTCTCGTTGCACTCAGGGTGCTTGGTCTGAAAAATAAACATTCTCGCGCTGAAGGGATTGACCAGTCCAACAACAGCTCGTCGCCACACGCTCCCTCCTCCTTTGATGGCGAAGCCAGGTTACTGAGACAGTACAGCTCCCTCTAGCAAACATACCTAGGGCTGTGTACGTAGTGTCCGTCCACCTTTCTGATGGCGTCTGCCTCCGCGCACAAAAGTGAGATGGACATTGCTGTCTACACCGACGGCCAAAAAGGCCCGTGCATCTGGACTTTTGCGCCTGACGCACCAGTGCCGATCCAACTCTACCGCTGCACACGCTTCGCGGCGGGTGCGCAGCAGCAAGAAGGTATCGGTCCGCTTGAGGGTGAGTCTAGCCTTGCTCGCTAGAAAGACCCCCCCCCTCGCTATGGGCCATGCCAAAGCAAAGACCTTGCCGAGGCAGCGAGGGGAAAAAGGGAAGTGCATGTGTGCATGCTATCGACGTGTAGAAAAGACGGGCGCAATGTGAATGACACCACAAACCAACAATGGCCGAATACCACTTACATAAGGCGTATCGCTTCATAGGGACCCGCGATTTCAATCCCGATTATGGGAATCTCCTGTGTGCACGAAGGTACACATTAACGAAACGGGGTGGGTAGCGATAGGGTAATACCCTCTTACATAAACCGCCGTCTGTAACAACGCACATCGAAGCAAAACCAGAACCTTTGCGGCGCACACTGAATTCATAACAATTCAGCACGGGTCGTAAGAACGGGAAACGTGGTAGGTTCCTCATCTCGCCAGTCTCGTGCCAATCCGTCATAAGCTTGGGGAGGGAGCTCTGATTGAGTGGTCTCGTTGGGTGACTGATATCATCAGTCCTGCTGGTGGAAAGTTAAAAAAAACTCATGTTTTTCCATACGAAGTACTATTTATTATTGGGCAAAAATTGTTTGAAGGACACTCCGGCAACGTGCACAGATGATTGCGAACAAGAGTATGTCAGTGCGTATTTTAAACCGGCACGCTGACGTATGGGTCATGGCCGGCTCGGATCGAGTGGGTGGCTGTGTCGGCGCCTTCCGGGTTGCATACTGAGTAACCTAGTGGGCTGCCTCGTCTTGCTTGTCTCAGATGGAAAAATCAACACCAACGCAAGAAGAGGGTTTCCATTGAAGAATTTTGTTTGTCTTAAACGGGTTGTTTTCAGTTTGTGCAGTTGTGTCAAATTTTCTTTGCGCAAAACACCTGTGTTGCAATGCCCGCGAAAAAAAAGGGTTTTCAGATGTCACTAAATCTATTGACCAAGCGGCATCGAAACCACCTCTACCGCCCTTCAATTTTCTTGTGGGACATTCAGTGATTAAATCAGATTATTATAAATACGTCAGCTGTATTGCGCTCTAGCTCCAAACTTTCCCATCGATCAATAACTTGGCGAGGCAGACTCGGTGCACTCCCGTGAGATTGCCGAAGCGACAGCAGATTCCGCGCCCTCCTTCGATGCGGACCTCGTCGCTGAAGTATGAAAATGTGGTTCCAGTCGCTCGAATGTGCGGTTTCTCCTGACGCATTCAAGTATTTTATTTTCTGTTATTAGAGTGTTTGCGATAGAAGTAAAAACAATATATACTTTCCTTCCGCTAAAAAAGTGAATTCCCTTCCCCTCATGGTTTCGGTGTGTTTGCGATAGAAGTAAACAAAATCCTGCAGGCGACGCCTCCGAAAATAATAAGGGAAGTGGGGTGAGGCAATGCGGCAAACCAAAGAAACAACGAAAACAAAAAGTAGCGTACGAGAGGAACGGCAGCCCAGCAACGGTGGCGGCGGCAGGGGTATGACCGCAGTGCCGCAGCTGCAATCCCACGACCGCAAGCAGCAGCACCGGTGGCTGCAGCTACGTGGCGGCAGCCCCAGCAGCAGCGGCAGCCCCAGCAGCAGCGGCAGCAACAGCAGCAGCAGCAGCAGCAGCAGCAGCAGCAGCAACAACAGCAGAGGAGCAGCAGAGCAGGAGAAGCAACAGCTTCCGTTTTTGCTTTTCTCGATTTTGCGTCCAACTCTTCTTGTCGTCGTGTGCTGCTCCTGCTGCTGCCCACGACCTACGCGCGACACCGCGCCGGCACGCTCCGCTCCAAGCCCGCCCGGGGCCCGACATATATAGACCGTGGCGGCGCGCCGCCGCTGCTGCTAGTGCTGCTAGTGCTGCTACCGCAGTGTGGTGAAATTGAAATGATACACGGCGATCTGTCATCCTGTCGCGCTCTACAAGCAAGGCGGTAAGACTACGTCTCCATACGAGCACGACTCGTACGAGTAACTCGTACTCGTACGAGTAGTTCTTCTGAACAGCGCATCCTCCACGACACCAAGCCGGCGAGAGCGTACCGTAGCGGGCCGCCAGCAGTCCGCCGGCGCCCCGTTAGCAAAATCCAGCACCGCTTGTCCGTATCATACTGCTGTAGCACACCTCCCGAGCCTCTGTGCTCCCACCGGTTGTTGTTTTGTGTAGAGCAAGCAGCAAGGTTGGGGCCTATGGGAGACATGGAGACATCTCCCATAATTTGGGGAGTTCTGCGTCGGTAGAATGCTCGGTGCGTGTAGGCCAATCAAACTGAGAGACAAAAGTTACCGTAACTTTTGATCAAAAACATACTTCTCTAAAGTAATTTTTTGCCGTTTTTTCAAAAATTTACCTCAAATCCTTCCTTCGGCAGAATTTTTAGAGAAGTAAAAGTAAAAAAAAAAAAACGCAAACACTCTATTTAACGAGCATTATATGTTTCATGTATTTGTTTTTTTTGTGTAAAACGAGCACGAGGAATTTATTATCCTGATCGTGTCAAGCCCTTTTAGGTCGCCTGATAGCTGTACTCACCTAATAAATAATGATGCCTTGAAACGGGACCACTGCTGCTGTACTTGTATTATCGTAAGTCCCTAGATATCAAGACATTCCGCTATCATTAACGTCCTGCCGACGACGCCACGTTTCTGGGACTGGGTGAGTCACAGAGTATCCCCTTGCAGGTTTGTCTACTAAGCATCCTTGCTTGGTGTTACTCGTTCTGTTGCAGAATCAAGCGCAGAAGATAAGCAGCTTTTATTATTCCCCGAGCCAGATGACAGCTGGCCCCGAAATGGCTTCGAGGATGGCCCTCGACTTATAAATACCCCGAAAACGAATTACATCCATGTATTACGAAAACGGACTAACTACCTATAAATGAGGTATATACCGGCCTTCCAAGCCTATCTATACTAACACATTATCGTATCAAGCATAAAATATGCATCATACCAAATCACTTGGTATTCCACTGGCATTCTCGTACCAACCATCATACATCATAATTATGGGATATTCCGAGGGGTGAGCACTGGCTGACTCAGTCAGTAGCGATAATACCAATATACCAACAGTTGTAAGCATTAATCAGGGTATCAGATACACTGGATTGCAGCAGTGTACTGCTGTCTCTTCTCTCTCCTGTTTCCTCCCGAAACTCATTTATCGGGTTTTCGTACTATAATATGTCGTGTTTCATGGGCGTACGCAAGATAACACTACTCGCGCATACACCGGTCACGTTAATCGTTAGGTTACTACTGCCAGCACATACTGTTCCAGTGGCTAGCCCTAGTATGTATTACTATACTACGATACTCCCTCCTTCATTCCGTTTTTAATTATCCGCCTACAGAAGATTCGTAGACCAACTACAGTATGTGTTTACCTTGATGATAATGATCCTTGCTATCCTCAGATGCATTTTTAGATCTTCGAGCCCCCCGCCATACAGCTGTCGGTTGCCATACTCCTAGCATTAACACCATCCTACTGCTGTTGTTTCATCCACTACTCATGAAACCCCGAATACAACTCATTCAATGCACTACAGTAGCTGTATGATTTTTCACTACCTAAACGTATACCGAATCAAGGAGTGCTTACCGACATACCCCAGAAAAGGGTTGAACATACCCTGTGACCGAGACCTGATGCAATTGGCGACCTTATGTCATTGGGCTGAGTCACGTGTGACGCAGGAATGAGCCTAAAAATCGCAACATAGCGCGTATAGTCCTTGAAGCCCTACGGATACAGGATAACAATCTCAGTACACTAAAATTGGGTACGCTTAATACGCGACGCCGTCGGTGGTCGTAGGTTTTACTTCTAAACAAAAACCTGTCGAATAGGAATGTTGATCCTCAACGTTTGTTTGTGAACCAGATTCCATACGACCATATGGCATTGTATTGCCCCAATATCAGTTTGGATTAGAGAGAGGCCTGATTTAATGCCTCAAAAACACCTTAAGTCCATGCCCAGAAAATTGACGTTTCAAGCATCACTTGTTGAATGCGGGGATACAATTACCACTGGCAGGCTATCACAACTTTTCCCGTTCCGCACAAAGACTTCTGACACTGCTAAAAACACGAACGCCGTCAAGCTGACACGATCCCTGGCTATGATAAAGTTGTCCCTCCTGAGGGTGAATAAAATAATGATGGTGCAGCGACCCCACATATATATGTGTTTTTCAAGCGGCAACAACCACTACAACACTTCAACAAACACTATCGGTAATGTCCCGGCACACCTCTGAACAATTGTATAAGAGCCAGCGATGCCAGGCGCAATACCCCCGCGCAGCCCTAACTAATCGATGATGCCGCAATTCCATAATACGTTTCACCCAGTCAACTTATAAATTTACCAGCGTAGACCGATTCCGAAATAATACTTAAACTTCGGTGAACAACGTTTGTGATTTGCTGGGCCTCTGGAAATTCGGGCAGACCCGCCAAACAGCAGTGCCTTCGGATGTTTCGGTAGCCCCGCCAAACAGTAGTGTTATAGCGACTCTGAAATCACTGCTTACGGAACCCCAAAGGGATGAGTGCAGCCATCCCGGAGACGTCTTCTTGGCGGCTCCGCTGTGATGTGGTCCCTGGAGATACTGATGTTGCGGCGGCTCCTGTTGCAGATCGCAGTACCATGGCTCTATGCCCGAGGAGGTCTCTTCAGCGACCCCACGTGATATTATTGGCGATTCCGAAGAGAAAAGGGCATCGCTAGATGAACACTCCTGGCCAGCGCCAAGCTCTAGCGATAAATTACGATGATATTGGCGTCCACAGGCGATGAAGAGGTCGTGTCCAGCAATGATGAAGATGACAGCGATCCCAACGATGACACCGTTCCAGCGATTTCAGGCAATACTCATCCTTGTTACCGAGTTTGATGCGCCTTTAGACTGCAAGTGCCGTACAAACGTTGGTGGCCGGTTTGTCGCCGTGTATTGCTTCGCTCGTGATATTCGCAGGACGCGAGCTACGATAGAAGTAGCACTTTCCGCCTGGGATGGTACCTGAACGATCGGACTCGTTAACCGTAAATCGTCGGATTTTCATCCTTGCGCTGCAATATTTGTTTATTTTATACTTATGCCATCGTATTGTTCATCAGATAACCAATATGTTTTCTCCTCCAAAATGACTTTTTAAGTGAGATATAGAGCTCTTCAAGTGACCACCCTCAGAAACATGGTGCACCTGCATACAGGCTACCGTAGCATGCATGGCGGCCGATACGGCGCAACACCTCTTGTACGACCGTGTTATCCAGCATGTCCATTTTCTTTGGTTGGCCTAGACAGGCCGTTCATCACCGCAAATTCCCTTCTGGCGTCGGTGAGGTTGCCTCTGGCGCTGGAGTCTGCTTCTCCTGTTTGCGCAGTCTTAATTACCGAAACTCGACCGCAACATTTTGCAGCAGTAAAGCCCGTCGACTATGTTTGAGCACATAGATCTACGACCCTGTGAAGCTCGCAGCAGGTCCGTTCAGATAAGCCAATCCGTAGAAGCGGCAGCAGCAGCTTCACATGAACCACTGCCTCAGCATGGCCGGATCTAGTTCCTCGTAGCTGTATCTACAGATACATGACAATGGTCTTCGTGGCGCTGCAAATAAACTTGCAACCCCTGCTGTGCGAGTGCGTACAAGTAGCTGCACGTGTTTCCGGTGCAGCGTCTGTTTAGCCATACCCGACGAACTCTAGCTCTGCACGAAGTGTTGAAATTTTCGAGAGCTCATATCCTGTGGGGGATCGCTGTAAGTTGTTGTGTGATTGCAGAGGACAGCGCTTGCGCCGATAAGTATTCGGGCAGGTGGCGGTTCACTTCATTGGTAGAAAAAAACGTGCGTACTGCAAGGTATGCTCGGTAGGGTACGTACCGAAGTATACCGGGGGTATTTTCTCCTTAAATACCGGTACCCGACACTTCGGTAAGTTCGGTATGACCTCGATACCGGCACCTGACACTTCAGTAAGTTTGGTATTTGTTCATCTTTTTCAATACCGGTACTCGACACTTCGGTAAGTTCGGTACTTTCCAATACCGGTACCCGACACTTCGGTAAGTTCGATATTGTTTAGATACCGGTACCCGACACTTCGGCAAGTTTGATACTTTTCCAATACCGGTACCGGACACTTCGCTAAGTTCGGTACTTTTCCAATACCAGTACCCGACACTTCAGTATTTTCGGTACGTCTACCCGGATATACCCCGGGTACCGGTATACCCTCGACTACAACCCCGACGGTGATCGGTGCGGCCTCGATATCGGGGAATTGCCCATGCATGCAATACGAACACAAATTACATGAAATGTTACAAGGCATATATTTGTGGCAGCAGCAGCCTTATCTACATATACGTATCTGGTCCTTGGCTCTGGTGTGATGCTACGCACTCATCTCACACCCATCATGAACGGTTGTAGACACAACGCAACAATCACGGAGAGTACGGAGCGAAGGGATAAATTATCGTATTCTCAACTCGCGCCGGTGGGGTCCGAGGCGCTGCCGAGGCGGTGCTATGGTCCGCTCTGGGTACACTTGGTGAAGTGGGTGAAGCTTCGACTGCTGGCGTTATAATTCACACGTATCATCTATCCAATACGTAAACGGACTTGAACGCGACATCTCGAATCCATCGCTGCTCTATTTATATCCAAACACTGATGTCCCAGCAGCAGCTGAAGCAGCACCACGCAAAGTGGCCAATGACTTAAACTGTATGCCGAGCTTCGAAGTTGTGTGATCGGGGTATAGAACGTGTTCAAGCGATTCAGTCGATCGCAGTGTCACGCATTGACTCAAATACACAGTATGTACCGCCCACAGCAGCAGCACATTGCCCAAGTTGGAYCTGTTTGTTTCTGTCCCTTTGCTGCTTTGTTGTGTTATTGTTCTTGCTGGGGCTACGTAGTGCTGCTTCTAACCGTGCTACCACTTGCTACGTGGTTGGGATGGCGGCGGCAGCATTGCTATTTTCTCCGTCGTTGCCGCCGCCATCTATTTTCTGTTGTTACAAGCACCCATTTGTTATTTATTAGGATAGGTTCGGTAGTGTACGTACCGAAGTGTACCGGGGTTATTTCCCCGGTAAACACTGGTACCTGACACTTAGGTATGTTTCCAATACCGGTACTCGGCATTACGGCAAGTTCCGTATTTTTTTAATACCGGTACCCGACACTTTTGTAAGTTCGGTATTTTTTCAATACCGGTACCCGACACTTCGGTAAGTTCGGTATTTTTTCAATACTGGTACATACTGGTACCCGACACTTCGGTAAGTTCGGTATCTTTCAATACCGGTACCTGACACTTCGTAAGTTCGGTACGGTCACCTAAATATACCCCGGGTACCGGTATCTCGTCGTCGACAATACCGAGGGTACCTGTAGTTTCTCGGTAGTGTGATTAGTAGCCTACCGAACACTTCGGTAAGTGTTGTACTTTTTCAGTACCGGTACCCGACCCTTCGGTAAATTCGGTACTTTTTCGACGCCGGTACCGGACCTTTCGGTAAGTTCGGTACTTCTCCAATACCGGTACCCAACAACTCGGTAAGTTCGGTACGCGCAACAAATATACCCCGGGTATCGGTATACCCTACCGAAGTTTCTTTTGCTCACTTCTATTGATCGTTTGAGCCAAACGTAGCTGGAAACATAGGTTTGATGCAGTCTAGGTGGGTGCTACTGGTAAGGGAAACTGCATAGTAGGCTGCCTCCTGTGCCACGACGTCTGTAAGTCTTGAGCTATCGTTGTGTTATGTAACATTTAGACCTACTGCACTGTCGTTTCGGGGTACCACGTTTAGGTCAACGCTGAGTTATAGACCTAGTGAGTTAATCTCGGTTGTTTTTTATGTTTATTCCAAGAGGTTCTCTTCTGTCAGAAACCATAAATGTAATATATGTTTACACCACGATTCTCTCTCGTAAAATAAATATTCCGGAACACAGCATTTACCCTAGTCACTACTGCGACGTACTTGCACTCAATGTTGAGTACGTATAGGCTGCCGAGTCTTCGTCAAACCGAACCGACTCATAACTTATGCCATTGATGGAGCCTTATTCTCAATGGCGCCTTTGCACCAAACATGGGCGCTGTAATCCTCCTGACCGGCATGTGTCTACTGTCCGACGGTCAGTACTACTGGTTTTGCCGCGACTGTTTCCTCCATTTTTCACTCGAGCGGGGCCGCGGCAACGATCGTCTCGCGTACCCCTCTGGCTGTGTGATACTCCAACCGTGCCAGCGGAAATTTCTGGACGTGAGCGACTCCGTCACCGTCCTCTTTCTGCCGGCGTGGCGTCTCCAGCGTCGCCAGGAGGCGCTATGGCCGGACGCATCTCTCAGATTCAGCGGGATCTCTGTTCCTTCCGCACACGAAACTCAGGCAGTTTAGTCTACGAGCAGTCATCATTGGTGCCAAATAGTGTGATTTATAGATAAACGTGAGATGGTGGACCGATTCATCTATATAATCTCCTCGTGTTTCACCGCTGAACAGGAGGTGCTGCCGGACAAAGACACGCATTTCAGGCATTACTTGACTTGCCGGGCGCATGTTGTTCTATGATTCCTCTTTTTCTCTTTCCTGTTCATCTTGGGCATCGGCTATTCAGATTTCCAAGCACTCGGTGGCCATCTTGGCTCCGCAGCCGCTAGGGATTCTTCCAGCTTCTCGGCTCCCTTTACATTCCAATCGTGATAGCGCATGGTGCCGGACACCATAGCTCCCAAGCCGTTCCATGGCGGTGATTTACTCCATCAGCACCCCACAATTGAAAACAGCGAGACAGGCGTCTAAACACTATGGCCGTATGGGATGCTCCGTCTAGCCTCATCCGGCTGGCCGGGATATTCCAAAACGAAATACGCCGGTACCTGGACTTGAAAGGGGATCTGTGCTGTCAGAGTGTATTGTAGAACTATACCCTTGTTGACCGGAGGCACCTGTCTGGCGCATATGAAACGTCTAGGAAAAATCATGTATCTTACCTCATAGTGCTCCCGGATCGATGCATTAACTCAATGGTAGACGAAGTGCAGTCAATACACCTTCAGCGGAATCGTAGGTCGCCCCTTGTGGGAAATGCCTCCTTATCCCTTGGAAATCCGTACGACAGAAGTATATTACATACTATTGCAGCTTTATACCGCTACATCAGCTCTGACGCAAACACGTGACACTGTTGCTTGAAATTTATATTTCTTGAAAGGTACCTGCTGGTCTTTAAAATTGGAAAGAGTAGGCTACAGCACCTGAGATTGGGGAGTCCAGCAGTGCCAAACCAGAGACACAGGGCTCAAGCAGTATCAGGTCACCGTTCTAGTGCAGTAGGTGTACTACTCTTGTTGACGGGTTGTACCCTTGAACCGTACGCGCAGTATGTATGTACCTGGTACGAACTACGTGTTTTTACCTTGTATGTTTTACTGGTACACATACGATTAATACAAACACTGAACATGTGATTTCGACTGGCGCCTCCCCTGCCGCCGCTGCGACTGCACGCGGCATGAGGCCTGTAGGTGCCGCTGAAAGTCAGCGCGTAGACCAAAGGCGCGATCAAGTTAGTGATGCCGGGTGGTACCCATCCCCCCTTTTCGCGCTTCTCTAGAGATATGGGTTGCAGCTCGTGAGTGACAGTTTGGGCCAGTTCAAGGGAAACGACCGATACTCGTTATTTATTTTATTGTAATTGTATACCGCTCTTCCCTGCAATTGACTGGTGCGCTCTGCCTGTGTTTTCGATCTACAGGAAGCCCCTTGACGTGGTGCCGGAGCACAGGACACGGGCGACTGTGGTCTGGGTGGCACTCTTGCTCGCTATCGTGGGATGTGAGAAAAGCGTATAACGGGTGACATTAAAAATACAAAGCGAATTTGAAACTCGATATGACAGGGGTTCCAGTAGTCTCCGGAATATATCTACTGGCTGGATCCAACGACAGGTGGAACTTCACGGTTTCGGAACCTTGCGCCATGGTTTTTGAGAGTTGAGATACAAACTTCGGCGTGATTGTTCATCATGGGAATGTGAAATCACGGAGGATGGGCTTTTGCTTTTTCGTTCCTGAGACTCGACTTTACGCAATTTTAGATGTTTACTCGGCGTCTTTGACGTTGACTGGCACCCCCAAAAAAGGCAGTTCTCGCTGTATTTCTATTTTCATCAAGAACAACCGTGCCAAACAATGCGCCCAAGATCTAAAACAAACATGGTGAAAATGTTGTTTCCCGAAGGGATACCCCCTACGGTTCCAAACTTGCTCAATGCATTTTTCCAGTACTTTAGGGGGCATGTATCAAAACGGATTTGAAGCCTCGCAAAACAAAACAAACGTGACACAGACGCCTTCCCCGTATTGATGCGATTGCGTCAAGACGTTTTTAGTGTCCAATTACTCGTCGTATTGAGCGATATATGGCCTGAATACATAGTGTATTGGTCTTATATTTTGTGCAGGTAGTCCCTTTGAAATAGCGTCTCACTAAAAAATACGAAGAATGTCCACATCTCTCGAACTACAGCTGGCACGTCAAACATATATTGGCAGATCTCTAGACCGATGTGTCACTTTTTTTCAAACGGCCATGAACATAATAAATAAGTTTAACCTAGGAAACTTCGGCATATTAAATACCTGGTACCAGTATGCTTTGGGCAGAAGGTGAAACGCTGTGCTTCTTGCTGGAAGCCAGCTCGCAACATGTTGTGTGGTTTTTGCATTGTGCGAGCCGAATGTGGTTAGGAGGATAACCCCCTACAAATAAAACGTAAAGATTGATGAGCGTTATAGATGGGGAACCTGCGTAGACTGTAGTCGTTTCTTACCATGGAAACGATGGATATTTCCATTACTCATAAATGGAAATATACGGGTATCACAAAGGAAGGTACATTCAAGAACAATGCTGCTACTCGTATAATGTTTTTGTGTCGTGTTCGTCTGAGCCTTAGCAGAGGTACACATTGCTAACAACACAGCTAAGCAAATCATCTTGCACGTGTATGGCATAATATGTATATCGTCTCATCACGAACTTGCCTGTCGATGGGTCGCCAACTATGTGTGTGGTTGTGTTCCGAGAATTTTCCTTTTGCATTTTTCGTGTTCGCTGGTGGGGTTGGTGTAATTAAGCCAGTGGAGTATGGAGTGCAGTTCCAATCAGAGATTCCAATAGTTTCCCAGGAAGCACAGGCATCGTCCAGTTTGTTGTCGAATAGCCGTGTATACGTAGCCGGGATGTTCCGCTTATTATTCGAGCGTCATGCGCAAGATGGCGAAAATATGCTGTAGACCCTTTGCTACAACAGCAGGAGTAGCCAGTATTCGGCAGAATCGTGAGTCGACAACATACAGCAGCAAGGTCAACTACAAAGCGTATCTACTGTAGTAGTCAAATGTTCAGCAGGGGCATGGAGTACTATGCAAGTAAGGGTTCAATCACAATAGGTGCGGGGGCAGCATTGAGCAGTGTATATCTCCTATATTCGTATAGTGCTTTGAATAGTATCATATATATCTTATTTACGGCAGTAAGAATGTTACGATAGTCGAGTCGCCGGTGGTCGGTTGTCCGAGCCGTTCCAATGACACGGAGTACATAGCTTTTCAACGTCCACGAGAAACGAACAAAGAGCTCTATTGAAGGTACAGGTCAATACAGTACACCGTCGCGTAAATATATCCGTAGAGCAATCATCCCGCCAAGAGTAGTCGATGGCAGTTGCGGTTTCGTCTACCTTGATCATAATACAATATTTTGGGCTCTATCTTGTATCCTCTTTCATCCTCGTAGTTTGGGCTCAACCTTTCAGTATTTGTAAAATTCTATACATGTTGTGTATGGATAGTATGAGCCCGGCTAATAGCGGCTGGTGCAAGCCTCTGGACTGGTACGTCCACCCCATGATATCACCCGGACACCCCGCTAACAGGTTATGAGCGTCGAGGTGTTTGAGGCTTTTGGCGCAGCTGTGGTATCGAGTATGTCAAGTAAAGACAACGCATAGTGCCCAAGCTGTGATGCTGTGACGTGCTTTTAAGGCAGGGGCTTGCTGTGAATGATTGGCAGCGCTACGAAGCTCGTCGGCAACTATCTAGATATGCCAACACGGAGGGCGGCGTCTGGTGTTTTGGCATTACTTTCAAGGACACCATCTGAAAGAATGACGCGTGTGTCGAGGCTCTGTCTCTACGGAGAGAGATGGCAGAGGTGGCACCGGAGTGTCTGTGAAGATCACTTCTGTAGAAGAAGAAAAGTCATGGTTTGAATAGGCGCTTATGTGGCCATAATGGAAAGAAGATTGACCTCAGGGAGATCAATGGAAAAGGAAGAAGAGAAGAGAAAGAGTGGAAAAGAGGGAAGAGGAGTAGAGTGATCGAGGTGGGCGGTGCCTGCACCTGATCATCCCGGTACAATGCCCATGCTACGGGCAGTTACATTCTACCGTAGTTGGTACTGTTCCCTGTAATGTTCTCTACAATATTATAGGAACATTATAGCAACGTTCTCAGCATCGTTCCTGATGAAGATGCTTGGGTCATACAATGTGGCGCACTACGAGTAAGACAAACTCGTAATCTATCCGCATATTGTAATTTCCCGAATATCTAGACTAAGATACTCATATACTCGTATCAGTGCGTAGTGACTGCACATCACAATAGATACGTATGGATCTCAACGTCCATATGCTAACACGCCCCCGTGATGAAAGTCAGTAGCTAGAGTAATGCCTACAGTGTAGAAACCTGATACTCAAAAATCAAAATGAACGAGTGAAGAATAAATGAATGGTACAACATATTCAGTCCTGCGCGAATGCAGCGGCAATATGGAAAACAGTAAACGCAAAGTTCACTACATATTCAGTCCCGTGTGATGACGGTGACAATATGGTTGTACTCATGTCGGAAAAGCTAATCGTAGTTGTGCATGACTACTGAGTCATAGTGCACTACACTGAGTCAAAACCTACAATGAAAAGCGTAGAAAGTTATCTGCTGTACTTGCAACCCGCCCGCTCAATTGAATGCTACAATGATAGAGCTACGGAAATAGTACATAATGTTGCAGAAACAAAGAAAGTCGGTGGGTGTGTACCCGGACAAAAATAGCAATGACCTACTGTATGTACCAGTACGTGTGAATACTCATTTGCCCAGCAATCAACATGGGATAATTGAAGAGACAATTTGATAAAACTGAGACGCGTGTCCAGTGTGCAGTATAGACGTGCGTACGTACTCATATGAATCCTACAGAGCAGTACCTGGTGTAAGCAAAGTCAAAGAAGAAAACAAATCGTGGTGTGAATACCAGCGATGTATACTCTAGAAAAGAAGCGTCAACCCGTATGAWGGGTGTGWTCAACGCGCCCCCTGAATAGATACCTAGAGTAACATGAAATTTCAAGTAGAAACTGATGACATTCGTCAAGTACAGCGAAAAGTGCACTGTTCAGTTGTGTACATGTATGTACGTACGTACTCGTAATATATCTACAAGTAACGATAGTACACAATAGACTACGTTGGGCGCAATCGTATCGCAAAATTGATGCTGTGGTGTTGACCAGCGAGCAAAATCTTAGCAAAGAAAGCGTAAGAAAGTATCTACTGTACCTATGTTACGCCTCCCCCCCAATGGATCTTAGGACTAAGAAATCGAACGAAATCGAAAAGAAAACGTGTGGACGTATACTCGTACAGGTATGTGTCCAGCTACATACTGATATGTGTGAAATACATTCAGCATTGTGAGTGAGTGTGTATTAGGATACGTACTCAAAGAAAAGAAAGCTGTGGAAAGCTAAGGAACAACCGATAACAAAAGGCAGATGTGTGTATCCGTGACGGCATACAGCGGTGCGCATCACATGTGTGATCTTGCGTAGAACGTACTCGTGTGAAAATACTCTACGTACAACAAAGCCAACAGAGGGAAAGTACAAAAAGATACACCCCCCACCAAAACCAAGGTAAAGAAGAGACGCAAGGAATGCGCATGATGATAACGATCGTGATCGTCGTTCTCCTAGCTGGTGTCGCGGAGACCTTGTTGAACATGTAGTAGTAGTGTTGGAAAGAAGTGGTGCTGCTGTTGATCTTCTTCTGTAGGCTGTCTTGTTGTGAAGAACTAGTCGTAGTCGAAGCAGAACAGACCGAAAGATGTACGTGTAGATGAAGATGGCTGTGAGATGATGCTGATGGCGATGAAGAGCTGACGAAGTGGTGAAGACCTGTCCCGTAGTCAGTCCGTAGCGATGTGCTGCGCCGTGTGGCTGTTGTTGTTGTTGGGTTGGACCGCGTTTTATGCGGCGTAATACCAAAAAATATATTCCCATATTGGTAGCAAGCATGCAACAAGAAAGTGTGAAACTCCTTCTTTGCTTCGGAAAAATGAGCAAATCCCCCCAGACTAGTGTTCACGTTTCAGCTCCGATGTCGCCGAATACGTAGCTGGTCCCAAATGCGATGGAGATGGCGATGGCTAGCTGCTTGATGAACGCTTTGGTGGTGGTGCTGTGCAACTAAACCCTGGTGAGCTCGCAGATGCGCAGATGTTGATCCTCCGATCCTGAAAGAAGAACTTGAAAAGCAAACTTTGAATGAAATTGCTGCAGATGAGCTGAAAATGCTGTAGAAGTCGTAGGACTGCTGTTGGTGTACTAGTCGTAGGTGCAGATACCTTCTCGAAGCAGTGATGTTGCAGCCCTTGCAGCAGTAGTCGAAGTAGATGTAGACCCTGGTGATATAAACTGAAGAAGTTGCGAAGATGAAGCGCTGAGGATACCTTCTGTAATCAACAATGATGATGATGGCGAAGCTCAGCAGCTATGGCAGGTGGCAGATGAAGAACTTAAAGTCCCTCGTATGATGTTGGAGTGGTGCTCATACAGCAGTAGTCGAAGTAGACTTAGAAGCTGATAGTAGCAGATAAACCGACAGGAGTTCTCTCCCGTGGCAGGCTGAATAGCCGATTGTATCAACGGCCTGGCTGCGTGAGTGCAACGCTGGTTGGCCTTCTCCCATATGGAATGGTGAGGATACTTTTTCCCTTCGAGTCTGAATTCGTGCTTTCGCCTAAAAGCGTGTAAAAGCCGATTCTGGATAAGGATAGTAGGAGGTAATGCCCCCGATGCTACGCTGGGTAGCAGATTCGTCAACGACCTGGCTGTTTGATTCAGCACGTGTAGGTCTTCTCAGCAATGCTTACTCAAGGATGAATCTATTTGTACGTTCTTCGTGCGTCTTCGCTTGAAGAAACGGTTTTGATAACGGCCTCGCGCGTTCAACTATTAATAGCGTGAAACCGGCTCGACACTAACTTTAGTGGTGATGGCACAAAAAACAGGGGCCTTGTAACGTTTCTTCATGCTTTACAGCGTGGAAGTAGCGCGGAGCTAGCTTCGCGTGTGATGAGCAGAAATGGTTTCGTGACTTGTTTCGCGCTTACAGCTTCAAAGTATCATAGTATCGAAAACATAGCTTTGCGTGTGAAGTTACAAAAAAATAGTCGGTGGCATATTGTTTTTGCAATTCCAGCGTGAAAACATGTTGATTGTACGAGTACAAGTTTCGCGCAATAAAAGCGTGAAACCGGACTCATTACTCGTACGTGCTACCCGCGTGAAAGCGTGACAGCAGTCTCCTTACCTGCCTCGCGCGTAGAAGCGTGAAAGCAGTACTCCTTGTAGTAACCCTGTTGAACGAAGTTGATGAAAATCGATGATGAGAGTCGATGTCGATGCTGTCGGGTAGATGATAATCTTCTGGTTAGTGGAGCAAAAACCGTATTCCTCCGCAGTGGAAAACAGGAAATTTCTTCGAATGTAGAACGTGACGCGCTCGCCGGGAGACGTCGTTCCGTGYGTGCCAGTCGGTGCGTAGACCAAAGTCGAGGCTCATAACCTGAACCAATGACGCGTGTGTCGAGGCTCTGTCTCTACGGAGAGAGATGGCAGAGGTGGCACCGGAGTGTCTGTGAAGATCACTTGTGGAGAAGAAGAAAAGTCATGGTTTGAATAGGCACTTATGTGGCCATAATGGAAAGAAGATTGACCTCAGGGACATCGATGGGAAAGGAAGAAGAGAAGAGGGAAGAGGAGTAGAGTGTGGAGTAGAGTAGAGGAGTAGAGTGATCGAGGTGGGCGGTGCCTGCACCTGATCATCCCGGTACAATGCCCATGCTACGGGCAGTTACATTCTACCGTAGTTGGTACTGTTCCCTGTAATGTTCTCTACAAGGTTATAGGAACATTATAGCAACGTTCTCAGCATCGTTCCTGATGAAGATGCTTGGGTCATACAATGTGGCGCACTACGAGTAAGACAAACTCGTAATCTATCCGCATATTGTAATTCCCCGAATGTCTAGACTAAGATACTCATATACTCGTATCAGTGCGTAGTGACTGCACATCACAATAGATACGTATGGATCTCAACGTCCATATGCTAACACCATCCACTGATGCTGCTACTGCTACTGCTACTGCGTACTGTAGTATCATTCCTAGAGGGGCCTGCTGCGAGCTTCTGAGGAAGGTTGTATTATTGTATTACTACTACAGCAACTACTATAGTAGTACTATTCGTACTACTACTGCGACTTCAACTACTTGTACTACTGCTGCTACTATACCATATCGCCGCCGGACGACTGCACTGCATTGTCGCATAAGACATAGCGCTGGAGTTCCGAATACCGAGACTGCGAAAAGGGGAGACTCCAACGTCGACGGCAACATAATCAACGTCTTGACGGGGTTTGCCATGATGGAAGGCCAGCCCAGACCGACCGAGCTTACGGGTGAAAGGCAGGACGGGGTGGTACAGGACTGGGAAAAACAGAGAGACGACAGGGAAAATGGTAGACCCCGACGGTAACGGCAACACCATCAACGTCATACGTGTGTTTGCCATGATGGGAGGCCATTCCTGGCCGACCGATAATATGGAAAAACGGAATGACGAGGGTCGTACAGGAGCGACTGCGCCCTGCCCAACACGAACAACTATTAGCGGGGCAACATCCATAGAGCAACCGCCATGAAATTCTACCACGTGCGACTTCAACGGCGGCGTCAAATTCCAGAGCGCGCGAACCCCCGCATTGACTGGGGTAAATGGAACAACATCATCATTGCCTGGGATCGCCAATGTCACTGTTGCGGGAAAAGTGAGCTTCGCATCGCCCGGGGCCGCTCATTGCGAAAATGCCATCGCGGCGTCTTCGAAATCGCCTTGTAGGTATATTGAAATCGCCGTGGTGATGTCCTCGGGACCCGGCCACGAGCAGCACTACTAATACCAACATTCACAGGAGCCACCGGGATACCATATTCAAGAGGGATTGCCTCAACGCGGGTCGGCCGACAAAGCGCTTCCTGGACTGCCAGAATAGATGCTTTCGGAACCACTTCATTACTGATGTTCGGGAAGGCTACCGAAGCTCTCGGAGTCACCGCAACAGTAACAGCCACAAGTGGTCACCGAAGCATAGTTTAGGAAGGGTCCACAGAATATTGGAACTTGCCTGGGGAGGACCCTTTCTAGAATTATCGCATCATCCTCGATTGTTAAGGGCTGCTGGAACATTGCTTTTGCAGTCGCTGAGCATCTTCACTGCCTTGGGCTGTCGCGGAAGCTTATACTGGAGCTGAAAAACGTCGCCATCAGTTGGGGCTACTGGAACATCGTTATTGGGATCGCTATGCCATCGCAATCTGCGGCAAAAGGAGGATACCCCCGTAGCCTAAGGTAGCACCAGCTTGGATAAAGAGGTTGTGGTGTTGCAGGGCCACACGAATTCGAATTTCGTTTGTAGGCAACATTATCGCTGAAATGTTGTACATAATTGACACGACGTGGCTGTCAGTATGTTTTCTAATACATTATGCTTCTATCTCTCACAAGCCCGCATTTAGAGTCTATCTGCCGTTTGGGTAGTCAACACCGTAGCAGTACAAAATACCTTTCAGAATCGAACATAAACTGTGGTGGTTGCAACTGCTGTTCCACTGGCAGGTCTCATGAGTAAAACCTACGTGCCGAAACCACGCGTGTTATTGCGTGTACGGAGCACTATTGTACCGTGTATGTCTCTTACATATATAGAGAGTTAGAGCTGCGCGGTTTTGAACATGTGTCTGTGATATATTCGAGCCTGCAAGCTCCGACCTGTCAAAACCGTCACCGCGTGGACTCAGGCAGTTTAGTCTACGAGCAGTCATCATTGGTGCCAAATAGTGTGATTTATAGATAAACGTGAGATGGTGGACCGATTCATCTATATAATCTCCTCGTGTTTCACCGCTGAACAGGAGGTGCTGCCGGACAAAGACACGCATTTCAGGCATTACTTGACTTGCCGGGCGCATGTTGTTCTATGATTCCTCTTTTTCTCTTTCCTGTTCATCTTGGGCATCGGCTATTCAGATTTCCAAGCACTCGGTGGCCATCTTGGCTCCGCAGCCGCTAGGGATTCTTCCAGCTTCTCGGCTCCCTTTACATTCCAATCGTGATAGCGCATGGTGCCGGACACCATAGCTCCCAAGCCGTTCCATGGCGGTGATTTACTCCATCAGCACCCCACAATTAAAACAGCGAGACAGGCGTCTAAACACTATGGCCGTATGGGATGCTCCGTCTAGCCTCATCCGGCTGGCCGGGATATTCCAAAACGAAATACGCCGGTACCTGGACTTGAAAGGGGATCTGTGCTGTCAGAGTGTATTGTAGAACTATACCCTTGTTGACCGGAGGCACCTGTCTGGCGCATATGAAACGTCTAGGAAAAATCATGTATCTTACCTCATAGTGCTCCCGGATCGATGCATTAACTCAATGGTAGACGAAGTGCAGTCAATACACCTTCAGCGGAATCGTAGGTCGCCCCTTGTGGGAAATGCCTCCTTATCCCTTGGAAATCCGTACGACAGAAGTATATTACATACTATTGCAGCTTTATACCGCTACATCAGCTCTGACGCAAACACGTGACACTGTTGCTTGAAATTTATATTTCTTGAAAGGTACCTGCTGGTCTTTAAAATTGGAAAGAGTAGGCTACAGCACCTGAGATTGGGGAGTCCAGCAGTGCCAAACCAGAGACACAGGGCTCAAGCAGTATCAGGTCACCGTTCTAGTGCAGTAGGTGTACTGCTGTTGTTTACCGGTTGTACCCTTGAACCGTACGCGCAGTATGTATGTACCTGGTACGAACTACGTGTTTTTACCTTGTATGTTTTACTGGTACACATACGATTAATACAAACACTGAACATGTGATTTCGACTGGCCCCTCCCCTGCCGCCGCTGCGACTGCACGCGGCATGAGGCCTGTAGGTGCCGCTGAAAGTCAGCGCGTAGACCAAAGGCGCGATCAAGTTAGTGATGCCGGGTGGTACCCATCCCCCCTTTTCGCGCTTCTCTAGAGATATGGGTTGCAGCTCGTGAGTGACAGTTTGGGCCAGTTCAAGGGAAACGACCGATATTCGTGATTTACTTTATTGTAATTGCATATCGCTCTTCCCTGCAATTAACTGGTGCGCTCTGCCTGTGTTTTCGATCTACAGGAAGCCCCTTGACGTGGTGCCGGAGCACAGGACACGGGCGACTGTGGTCTGGATTGCACTCTTGCTCGCTATCGTGGGATGTGAGAAAAGCGTATAACGGGTGACATTAAAAATACAACGCGAATTTGAAACTCGATATGACAGGGGTTCCAGTAGTCTCCGGAATAT
The DNA here is from genome assembly GCA_008828725.1 of Saccharina japonica. Lineage (NCBI taxonomy): Eukaryota > Phaeophyceae > Laminariales > Laminariaceae > Saccharina > Saccharina japonica. The sequence goes on from MEHQ01003488.1 coordinate 77,731, forward strand.
ATCTACTGGCTGGATCCAACGACAGGTGGAACTTCACGGTTTCGGAACCTTGCGCCATGGTGTTTGAGAGTTGAGATACAAACTTCGGCGTGATTGTTCATCATGGGAATGTGAAATCACGGAGGACGGGTTTTTGCTTTTTCGTTCCTGAGACTCAATTTTTACGCGATTTTAGACGTTTATTCGGCGTCTTGGACGTTGACTGGCACCCGGAAAAAGAGCCAGCTCTCGCGGTATTTCTATTTTCATCAAGAACAACCGTGCCAAACAATGCGCCCAAGATCTAAAACAAGCATGGTGAAATTGTTTTTTTCCCGAAGGGATACCCCCTACGGTTCCAAACTTTCTCAATGCATTTTTCCAGTACTTTCGGGGGCATGTATCAACACGGATTTGAAGCCTCGCAAAAAAAACAAAAGTGACACGGACGCCTTCCCCGTATTGATGCGATTGCGTCAAGACGTTTTTAGTGTCCAATTACTCGTCGTATTGAGCGATATATGGCCTGAATACATAGTGCATTGGTCTTATATTTTGTGCAGGTAGTCCCTATGAAATAGCGTCTCATTAAAAAAATACGAAGAATGTCCACAGCTCTCGAACTACACCTGGCACGTCATACATATATTGGCAGATCTCTAGACCGATGTGTCACCTTTTTTTCAAACGGCCATGAACGTAATAAATAAGTTTAACCTAGGAAACCCCGGCATATTAAATACCTGGTACCAGTATGCTTTTGACCGAAGGTGAAACGCTGTGCTTCTTGCAGCAAGCCAGCTCGCAACATGTTGTGTGGCTTTTGCATTGTGCGAGCCGAATGTGGTTAGGAGGATAACCCCCTACAAATAAATCGTAGGCGTTGATGAGCGTTATAGATGGGGAACCTGCGTAGACTGTAGTCGTTTCTTACCATAGAAACGATGGATATTTCCATTACTCGTAAATGAAAATATTCGGGTACCACAAAGGAAGGTACATTCAAGAACAATGCTGCTGCTCGTACGAGTATAATGATTTTGTGTTGTGTTCGTCTGAGCCTTAGCAAAGGGGAACCTTGCTCACAACACAGCTAAGCAAATCATCTCGCACGTGTATGGCATAATATGTGTATCGTCTCATCACGAACTTGTCTGTCGATGGGTCGCCAACTATGTGTGTGGTTGTCTTCCGTGTATTTTCCTTCTGCATTTTTCGTGTTCGCTGGTGGGGTTGGTGTAATTAAGCCAGTGGAGTATGGAGTGTAGTTCCAATCAGAGATTCCAATAGTTTCCCAGGAAGCACAGGCATCGTCCAGTTTGTTGTGGAATAGCCGTGTATACGTAGCCGGGATGTTCCGCTTATTATTCGAGCGTCATGCGCAAGATGGCGAAAACATGCTGTAGACCCTTTGCTACAACCGCAGCAGTAGCCAGTATTCGGCAGAATCGTGAATCGACAACATACAGCAGCAAGGTCAACTACGAAGCGTATCTCCTGTAGTAGTCAAATGTTCAGCAGAGGCATGGAGTACTATTCAAGTAAGGGTTCAGTCGTAATAGGTGCGGGGGCAGCATTGCGCAGTGTATATCTCCTATATTCGTATAGTGCTTTGATTAGTGACATATATATCCTATCTACGTCAGTAAGAATGTTACGATAGTCGAGTCGCCGGTGGTCGATTGTCCGAGCCTTTCCAATGACACGGAGTACATAGCTTATCAACGTCCACGAGAAACGAACAAAGAGCTCTATTGAAGGTACAGGTCAATACAGTACCCCGTCGCGTAAATCTATCCGTAGAGCAAGCATCCCGCCAAGAGTAGTCGATGGCAGTTGCGCTTTCGTCTACCTTGATCATGATCCATCAGTTTGGGCTCAACCTTTCAGTATTTGTGTACTTCTATACATGTTTTGTATGTATATTACGAGCCCGGCTAATAACAGCTGCTGCCAAGCCTCTGCACTGGTACGTCCACTCCATGATATCACCCGGACACCCCGCTAACAGGTTATGAGCGTCGAGGTGTTTGAGGCTATTGGCGCAGCTGTGGTATCGAGTATGTCAAGTGAAGACAACGCATGGTGCCCAAGCTGTGATGCTGTGACGTGCTTGTAAGGCAGGGGCTTGCTGTGAATGATTGGCAGCGCTACGAAGCTCGTCGGCAACTATCTAGATATTTTAACACGGAGGGCGGCGTCTGGTTGTTTGGCATTACTTTCAAGGACACCATCCACTGATGCTGCTACTGCTACTGCTACTGCGTACTGTAGTATCATTCCTAGAGGGGCCTGCTGCGAGCTTCTCAGGAAGGTTGTATTATTGTAATACTACTACAGCAACTACTATAGTAGTACTATTCCTACTACTACTGCGACTTCAACTACTTGTACTACTGCTTCTACTCTACCGTATCGTCACCGGACGACTGCACTGCATTACCGCATAAGACATATCACTGGAGTTCCGAATACCAGGACTGCGAGAATGGGAGACTCCAACGTCAACGGCAGCATCATCAAAGTCTTCACGGGGTTTGCCACGATGGAAGGCCAGCCCAGGCCGACCTAGCTTACGGATGAAAGGGAGGACGGGGTGGTAAAGGACTGGGAAAAAAGAGAGACGACAGGGAAAATGGTTGACCCCGACGGTAACGGCAACACCATGAACGTCATACGTGTGCTTGCCATGATGGGAGGCCATTCCTGGCCGACCGATAATATGGAAACACGGAATGACGAGGACGTACAGGAGCGACTGCGCCGTGCCAACCCCGAACAACTCTTAGCGGGCCAATATCCATAGAGAACCCGCCATGAAGTTCTACCACGAGCGACTTCGACGGCGGCGTCAAGTTCCAGAGCGCGCGAACCCCCGCGTTGACTGGGGCAGATAGAACAACATCATCATTCCCCGGGATCGCCAATGTCACTGTTGCGGGAATGTTGAACATCGCATCGTCCGGGGCCGCTCATTGCGGGATTGCAATCGTGGCGTCTTCCAAATCGCCTTGTAGGTATATTGAATCGCCGTTGTGACATCCTCGGGATTCCGGCCACGAGCAGCACTATTAATACCAACATTCACAGGAGCCACCGGGATACCATAGTCAAGAGGGATTGCCTCAACGCGGGTTGGCCGATAAAGCGTTTCCTGGATTGCCAGAATATATGCTTTCGGAACCACTACATTACTGGTGTTCGGGAAGGCCGCCGAAGCTCTCGGAGTCACCGCAACAGTAACAACCACAAGTAGTCACCGAAGCATAGTTTAGGATGGGTCCACAGTATATTGGAACTTGCCTGGGGAGGACCCTTTCTAGAATTATCGCGTCATCCTCGACTATTGAGGGCTGCTGGAACATTGCTTTTGCAGTCGCTGAGCATTTTCACTGCCTTTTGGCTGTGGCGGAAACTTATGCTGGAGCTACAGAACGTCGTCATTAGTTGGGGCTACTGGAACATCGTTTTCGGGATGGCTATGCCATCGCAATCTGCGGCAAAAGGAGGATAACCTCGTAGCCTGAGGTAGCACCAGCCTAGATACAAAGTTTGTGTTGTTGCGGGGCCAAACGAATTCGAAATTCATTTGTAGCGCAGCAACATTATCGCTGTAATGTCGTACATAATTGACACGACGCGGTTGTCAGTTTGTTTTCTAATACATAATGCTTCTATCTCTCACAAGCCCGCATTAGGTATTTATTCGCCGTTTGCGTAGTCAACACCGTAGCAGTAGAAAATGCTATTCAGAATCGAACATAAACTGTAGTGGTTACAACTGCTGTTCCACTGGCAGGTCTCATGAGTAACACCTACGTGACGAAACCATGGCGTGTTATTGCGTGTACGGAACACTATCGCACCGTGTATGTCTCTAACATATATAGAGAGTTGGAGCTGCGCGGATTTCAACATATTGTTTATGATATATAAGGGGCCTGCATGCTCGTGCATATTAACACCGTCGCCGCGTGTTGGCTTTGCGTTGCCAGATTACGCGCTTTAGTTGTCGTGGTGGATGTAGGTGGATTGGTCACTTGTCGGGGGCAAGGCAAGAGCGGTTGATGCTGCCTCGGTGTCGAAAACGATAGACCTTTGCTGCGCCATATGATGACCTGTTTGACGAGTCTCAAATACAGACAAAACCCGTACACGATGTAAGAAATGCTGAGGATTTGCAAGAAGACACAAACATATCTACGCATAATGTTGCGCTGTGTATGGCCTAGATGGTGTTCGCCAGTACCAAGCACGACTACGTCACGTTCGACGAAGTCAGTTGAATAACTACAGTAGGTTCGGTGGCTTATCAATATCAGTAACATTGTTATTGTCGCCTCCATCGAGGGGTCACATTGCCCTATTGTGGGTCCGTCAATGCAATGGCACCTAGGGCACCCCTAGCCGTGGTTGGCTTATACCGCCGAGGTTGGTTGAGGGAGGTTGCGGGTTTCTCCTGAAACCGTATGTCCTCAACCCCTTCCCTGTACCACATGCTTTCGTTTTCTTCATCTAGGCGACGGGCCATTATTTTTCCAAAGCAGGTATGTCTTCTGAGAAACATCCACGAGCTTGACTAACAGCAAGTCTCACCCCACCACTGAATTATCGTGTTTACTACATTTTCAACTGCAAACACCCCGTTGACCGATGATATAAGTACCGGTGTTCGCCGGAGAAACTAACACTATATTTCATGTGTTGCTTGTTACTATTGCATGCAGACACTGTGTTGCAAATTGCGGCGCTCCACTCCAAGTTCGACAATCCCAGCACCAACTTCTCTGTGTCGGTAAGAACGGGCTCGTCCTTTGATAGGTGTTTACGCTCTTTAGGAAATCCACAATGTGTACGTTGTTCTGCCAGAGCGATCATTACCCTGGGAACAGAGAGGAGCCGGGTGTCGTAGTGCGGCACCCGACGCTGTGAGTCGTGATTGCTTGAACTAAACAATGTCCATCAACACTCTATTGCATGCTGAGATACAATGTGACTGAAGGTATCATTTTACGTACGAATATCACCCCGCCCCGGCTCAGTCCAAGGAAGCCGTGCATAAACGTTCTCAAACTTGTCTTCGAAATGTGATTATCGTTGTTGGTACGTGGACGCGATACGTTCGAAGCCCCAGCCGCACACTCTTGCGGATATTGTTGGACGCTTGAGAATCACTTCTGTGTTTTCCAGCGTAGCGTACGGTCAAAAACAATCAAGTTTCCCTGTGCGGTACCTGCGACGTGGTTTTGTACAGGATACTTCCTACGATGCCTTGATTTCCTTTAAAAAAACTGGTATGCATTGGTTGTGCGGCAACCCCGTGCGAGTGGTCATGGTATGTCGTGGTGTACATAGCAAAATATGATAGCGGGCGGTGTTGCACAGAAAAACCACCCGACCAATTCCTCCGTTACCTCCGCTTGTATTTTTTCCCCCGCCTGCATTTTGCGCGACGTTTTACGACCCTTCGACGTCAACGTTGTTTCTCGCTTAGTTTTTCCAGAGCCACCCGACGCACCCCTTTCTGCTGTATCGGGAACTGTTCACAATTCATAGCCGTTGGCGCTAGCAGCCAGCTTCCTAGCCACGGCCGTCGTCGAGGGATGAACCTCTTATACGCGTACGGTGACCCCTTCGCAATACCGCCTCAAACCTAACACAACGTGTAAAAACGAGTGCTCCGTCATGGGGCAAATTCTGACCTAATCGAACCGCTGTTTCCGCGAGCAGGTGCGTCGTAGGAGCATGGAGTTGTGGCTCAGCAAGCGTATATTTCAGGACAGTAGAAAATAACCTTGTCCAGTTTCTCAGCGTGACAATCGCATGTGTGAAGAGCAGACCACTGGCTATAATTTGGCATTCACAGCTCGCGTGTACAGTGTATACGCTCGAGCCGTAACGCTTTCCACGCTCCACAACCGAGGGGCATGACCAGACCCTCGGCACACGCCGCGCGGTCTCATGATTACGATTGATGTTTGCGCTGATCTTCACCCCATCGACTCGTGCCCATGGGCCTACGACGTTTGCTCACAGGATGAGAGATACGCGTTTCCGTCTTTGGAGATATGCCTCTGGCCCGGGTCGGGGTGTGACGAAATATTTTCTCCGGAGGAGTGCGTTAAGAGCGTCAGTGCCGCGGCGTACGATCCTCTTAATGTGAAAATTGAGGACAGCCGGTTTGAAAGTCAGGTCAGAGTAAAAAACAATATCGATTTAAATTCATGTGCGGTAAACGATCGATCCATTGCCAACCATCCGCGGGTTTTGTCTTGTTCAGACCTTCCAACGCATGGTTTCCATGTAACGTGAGCGCACATAATCCTTCAGACGCCGTGTTCGGCACATTATCGGGCCAATGCGAACAGCAGGCACAGTTGTCGGGCTCGGGATATTCAACGGTATGCATGCTGCCGTTAAACAAGTGAGACGATGTGCGCGAATATCTGCAAGAAAACATGGTGGTGGCAAAACCTGAGAGGACAAAATACAAAACAGTTATCACCCCTTCTATGTGACTCGAACTACTAAACTGGAGCTCAACTAGGCCTACAGGCCTCAAGTCACCGCCGACCACACAACTACTACTAGCAGGCCTTTACCCGGCTGACTGAAAATAGTGTGGTGCCCAACTGCACGATACTGCGTCGTCGGTGCTGTCGTCGGTCGTCGGTACTATAGAGGGGGAACATTAGGGCCCACACAGTTATGCCTGACGATGGTCCTCGACTGAGCAACTACTGTAGCAAGTGCAGTAGGAATATGTCTAGGCACCAAATGGACATTTTTCCGGAGTACTTTCACTTTTCATCTCCGGCCGTGGGTCGTTTCTCGCGCTGTCGCCTACGAGGCACGCAGTGGGGGCGCGTGTACGCCGCGGCGCAAGTGGGGGTCCCGGCCGAGGCCCGTGGGGCGTGCTCTGGGCCTCCAACGTCGCAAATTCTGGCAAATAACTCAGGAGAGGCGTTCCGACTTGGCACCGCTTTGCGACTCTATGAAACACCTGCCGTACGACTATTTCTTCATCCTATGGATTTTGATGCTTCGTTTTTGACCCGCGACATGAACGGAACACGGCACACACCACGCACGAGACCACAAGGACCACACCGACAAAGAACGAGGCACATATCAAGCGTCGTGCAGCAGTAGTTGATACCATGTCGCATGCGTCTGCTCTGTCTGGGCTGCGTACAGCTGTAGTAGCAGTTGTACGACACGCTTGATAATTTGATGTAAATTTGTAATTCGGTTACAATTTTTGGGAATCGAAATAAGAGTATAAATTCACGGCTCTACAAGAGTACGTGTCTACCAGCATGCAGACTTCGAAGTATCATATCTACGACCTCTCTCTTTTTGCCAACGATAGGTCGATCTACGTACATACGAACACGAGTATTATGGTACAGAAAGTAACACTACTGCTGTACTTTACGGATACATGTCTCCACAGTAGTCTAGGCTACAAATCGCGAATCAGCCAAGGCGCCGTTTGTCGAACAGCACAGCACAGCAGTACTACAGCAGAAGAAGCTGCAGACCCCGCAGTGTGCGCGGGACAGCTACGAGTAGCAGGGGGGATCTAGCACGCTAGTTGTGACAGCTACGAAGCACTGACTGGTTTGCTGTGTTCTGTCTCTCATTGTGTATGCGTGTGTGTATGTTTGAGGTATGCCATTCCAGCAAAACCTCAGGTCCGTATAGAATAGCCACGACGAAAAAAATGTCGCAGGTCGTGATTTTGCTTTTTTCAGGTCAATTCACAGAATATCGTCAAGATTCACGAGTTGTTCTTCGTGAATCTACTCGACACAACAAATCACCATTTAACACAAATAAATACAGTAGTAGTGGGTGTCTGCATTTATCTCATAAATTGTGTGCAAAGAAAAATGGGCTCACATTGGCACGAACAGTAGAAAACGTTGGTTTAAAATTTCAGCTCACGACTGTGGGATCGACTTTAAATCCAACACAAAATAGTTAGATCGACTTCGGAAACAAAATAAGTCGTTGGGCCTGGACACCAAACCGAAGTTTCTTAACACCAGGAGCCCACTGTACCTCAGATACGATATTATCTCGCGACATTTTTTTCGGTAGGAATGGCCGTCGCTCCTACTTTTTCCCTTTAAACAATGCAGCAGCAGTCTATGCCACGGTTTGCTCCAAAAAGGGAACTATCGAGCATGTGCGATCTATTTTCACCTTGCGACACCCCCGTTGGTTTTTTTGAAACGCTGCAACGCTGCTCATTATGTTGCGTACGTATGCAAGGTTTTACTTTCAACATCACACACCATAACTTACGCTGTAGATTAGTTTAAAAGTTTTGACGAGCAGAGGGAACCGGGGGGGGCGTACCTTTGCTCCCCCTAAAAAAACAAGGCACATTTTCCTCTGAAATGACGGAATGGGAGAAGCGTTTGGAAAAAACCTGAAAAAGTATGTTTCCCCAGAAAATGTTTGGCTTTGTTTGGGAAAATTCGCATTCCTGTTTAGATTCGGTTATCGGTCCAAACCCGGCTCGAGTGAAAGAACCTCGAAAGACCAGAATTATGTTCTGGGAATATGCTGTGGTCGTTATGGATTGGTTGGGCTTTTGGGGTCGGGCGTTCTGGATTTGATTTAGAGTCTCGTCTTTTTCTGGGCTTCGAGTACCCACGAGCCACACGAGCCCACTCCCTTTTGCTCACCACGTGCAGCTGAGCAACCTAACTATAGCATGCTCTCCAAGAGCTCTGTGCGCTGGACATAATTACTTCGGGCCTGGAGTAGCCGATACTATCATATTGTCTCTTCTATTTGCAGCTCGCGGACAAGCTCACCTCACATTGACTTCGTGCGTGCCTCCAATTTGAACCGAGATTTCCCTTTGGTGTTTGAGTAAGTGGCCTCAGCCGCAATAGGGGCACCTCTAGAATGGCATGCATCAACGCAGTCAGTCAAAAATGCCGAGCGCCTGTGGGTAAAACTCCACCCAAAACACAAGCCCCACCCAAAGTCCAAGTTTTGGGCGTGGACATGACATCAAGGGCAGGACTACTCACTCGCCTCGATTTGTCTGAATGCGTGCAACATCGGGCATATTTATATGGTGAATTCCATGCTGTCCTCTCGATTGCTGTCGTACCAGTGGTCGAACTGTCTGGGCTTGAAGCTGTCGGACTCGGATATACAGGACTTCCCAAATGAAGATGATAGCAATGGACCATCATCAACGAAGTTCTCTGCGACGGTGACGGTGAGAAATGTTTTAGTGTGCATACGGTGCCGCAAGTTTCCTGCCGCCTCCTAACGTGCACGTCGTATTCTCCTACAGTTGACGTCGGAACTATTTCTTAGCGTGTACATGTATGTTCTGTATTCATGAAACACAGGCCGTCGATTGTCTGAACCCGGGACGTGTGGTTCGAGAGAGGCTTGCCGCTGTTCCTCAGGGTCGAGCTCGGCTGGGAGATGCGTCGGCTCTTGTAATATGAATATGGGATTAAAAGGCACGAACTTATGTTGTACCAGGTAGTATTTTTTACATGAAACAAATGTTCAAATACGTCATATTCCATAAGCAGGATTATATATAGTACCAGAATGTCCACCACCACTGAATGAAATATGCTTGCACTTCAACGGCTTGTTGTTGACCCGCCCACGGCTGTTAGCTTGGGGAAAATTGTTACAAAATACGGGATGTGGAAGATGTAGACGACGGGATGGTAGCGACTGTTGAAGGAGTGCATCATTTGTTTCACGGTTTGTTGTCTCATACCGTTAATGCAGGTGTCGGTTTTATGAAACATTACGTACACCACAGGGAAGTTCTCGTCATACATTTATGAATCCGACGCAGGTAGCAAGGTCAACAACCGCAAGTGCTTTTTTTTTTCGAGGCATTGTGGGAGGTACATTTGTTTACGAGCTACTGCGAGTTTCTATTTTATACAACGCTTTTTTTTATTGTAGACACCCCCTTCAAAATCGCTGTAAGACACATTTCAATTCGCTTTTCCTTCCTACCACAATAGTAGGTTACATATCTAGCCACCGAGGCACTCAGGTAGACAGCACAGTTGTAAATATGCTGCTGCGCGAGTTCCTTGCTGCAGCAACGAATACGGCTTTAGTATATTGTGACACATGGCATCACTCGCTACCATACAAGCGGTAATCACAGGAGCCCGTTGAATGGAACAAAACAATCAGAAAGGGGACGTACGCAACTTGCCTGGAATTTTCCCCCCAACTGTATTTCTAAAATATGTCACCGTTAAGACACAGCGCGTGCTCTGCACGACGCGGACGCATGCTACAAGACGGGTGGCACGCTTTCGTCACGCTACTAGTGACTGGCTGCTATTCCCAATGAGTACACTCGTCAACGAAACCATTAGGGCCCGTTTTAACGAAGAAGAAAAAAAATCAATTTTGAAAAACAAATATTCAAATCCGCTTTTCATTGGTCAACACACGCACCAGCACCAAATATTAGGATCTTGGGGCATAATATTTGGTGCTGGTGCGCGTGTTGACCAATGAAAAGCGAATTAATATTTTATTTTTTTCAAATTGAATTTATTTTATACTCGTTAATTCGGGCCCTTAGCCAACAACAAGGCATGCTTATTGCTCTATTTACTCTATGTTTCAAAGTATGCCTAGACCCTGGGTTGAACTTCCATTTTCTCAATGACGCGTTTTTATTTAATTTACTTCGGTAGTAGTGTAGAACGTCTATACTCTAATCAAGTGAGTAGCCCCAGAAAACACTGGGTGCACCCCTACCGTAAGGTAGCATGCATCAGAAGCATCCCCACCACGCGGTAGCATGCATCACAACAGACACCCCTACTTTGAGGTGGCATGCATCAGAAGAGGGAAGTATGACGCGAGACTATCAATATTGATCCCGAACTATGAGGCCAACACTGTTTTCGGTCCTGCTTCGCTGAACGCAGATGTCCTGGGATATCGACGCTTTCAACGAGGAACCACACACGTGAGTGCAAGGCGTGCGCGACGGGAAATATAGGTTACCCAGTTGGCGACGGAAGCGTTTGAGAGAACTGATCATGCATATTATGAAAAATGGCAAGAATTGGTCGATATATCTCATCTGATGCAAACTGCCACGCAAGTTCTTGTGGGCGAACTGGCCTGCGATGCACATCATCCATGTCCACCTCATCATAGGGTAAGGAGGAGCGCAAAAGAATCCCACTTCTACGAATAGTGTTTGTTTTTCTAATTGGGCGACCTGCACAAACCAACATCAGCCAGTTTTCCACTACCTCTTGAATGTATGCTTTTGTCGCTTTCGGCCATTGAATAGAGATGTTGTTGGCGTCTTCCTGGGGACCGATTCTACCGCGGAGAGAATCGATGTACCCTACAGCCGCGTCGTCCAACCTCAAGGCAATGATTCAGGCCCTGCTACCTTTATCCAAACACGCATTGTGAGTGGTTTCTACCATCAGCAGTGCTGCTTCACTGGCATTTGCGGGGTATTTTAAATAGATCTACTGACGCATTATACGATATGGGCAACAGGTGTTCGCAAAACAAAACTGTTTCTGACTGCAGGTGGGCCCCTCTAAAGCGAGGAACAACCCAAAATACCGTTGAAAACAAAAACTCGTGTTTTTCCGTGTTTCTTGTTGAACACCTAGACCAGTGTCTTGCAGTTTCATTGTGTTTCTCGAGGTCAGTTTCTGAGTCACTTACTAATGGTGTAGAGCTCCTTCTATCGTAGCATGCTATCCACTCTCGCGCTCGAACCCTCTGTGTGGTATATATATATATCACTAACATCACCGTAGTGTCACAACGACCGTCGTCTCACTCCTAAGCCAATTACCGTACCGTTTGCCTCCCTGCGGCGTGCATGTCCACCTCGTCAACACTGGTACGCAGACGATCGGGAAGAACATCAGAACCGTCATTTCGGGTGATCGTGAGACGAGCTACCACGTCCAGACCATTTCGACAGGCGACTACGTCGACCCGACGGCGAGTCCTCTACCGCATCACGCGTTCCTACGATAGGGATGACAGTTGTTTTCCAAACTTGTTGGGGCCGACGAGGCTCCTCGACTGGACAGAACTACGTACGCGATGCCATTGACCATTTTGTTACCGGCTGGTTCAAGTATACCGCAGAAAATTCATTCAGTGGCCAATGTACACGGCGTTTTTAGGAGATAGACCCTGAAAGTTGGCACACGTGTGTTATGCGCCCTACCCAAGACATTAACGGATGGGTTTATGTCTTCTTTTTTTTTTCTCGTCAGATGTTGTTTGTTTGGTAATTTGTTTGGGAAATTTGGGTCTTAAGAGAGCCAAACTTTCCGGCGTAAAAAAAACAAATCCAAAATTCGTAAACGGCTCGGGTAGGGCGCATAAAACACGTGTACCAAATTTCAGGGCCTATCTCCAAAGAACGGCGTGGACATTTGGACTTTTGTGCGGTAAAAGTGCAAAAATAGGCGTTGCCTCGTAATAACCTAGTTTCAGTATATAATCGATTTTGGACGTCTGATATGACTTAGTATGATCATGCGCAGTCAGATCTTCGAATATTTGCGTGAAATTTTGTACACACATGCCTTGGACCACCTGGAAGCGGCTTGTTCAGAAAAACAATTTGGGGGGAAAACATGTTTTCCTACGGAAACGCCTGGCTATTGTTGAATCTTTGAAGGCCTGTGATTGGTCGGGCCACATTTTGGGCGGTAGCGCCAGTTCTAGATCCTTGAACAAAACACTGGCGATGTCACCTTCTTCCACTGTTTATGGCGGTCAGTATGATACCATATATGTGACATTGGAGTTGCTATTGCATGCGGCATTCGTGGCTGACGAAATTTGCGGTGATATGCCTGAACCAGCTCGTATGTAATTTACTCTTCTGTTGTTTACACCTGGGCCAAAATACTATACATGTTTCGGAGAACGGTGCAGTTTTTACATCTAGAAGACATCTGTCCGGTTGAGTAGTAGGCTGTGGCGTCTGAAAACCGTTCTATGGCATATCTACGGGTTTACCACTGATGCGTAGGCATGCAGGCTCCTAAGTGAACCGAAACCTGTATCTGCCGCTTGGACACGTCACATATACCACAACAACGACACCATGTTTCTCTCTTTACCCTAAGAACTTGGCCCATCCTCTTGGTTAGGCGGGTGTTGCAGCGATGCCGGCCCATGGATCGTGCTGAGTTCGCAATGCAGTCCAAGTCACGGGTTCGCGTCGTTAATATTCGCTGGACCGATGGCTCAAATATCGGACAAAGCTTGAACGTTGCTACTGTATATGCTGCCATCGTCAATTGGCTCACGGCGGACAACCGTTTTCTTGGTCTACCGGTGTACAGAGGAGTTACCAACGTAACTCAACACCCCCCAACCGCTCACGCTTTACATCGCACCCCCGGCTTTCACTCCCTCGTGCTTGCAGACGTTTATAAACAGCAGCCCACCTCCACGTGGATATCTACACCTCACCGTCACCAAGGGCGCATTTTCGCTGACTGAACTCTCCGACATCAACCCGCTTGATATTAGTACTCTCCTAGGAAACGTTGGCGGCTTCTGGGGTAAGTCGTTCACTCTGTCAGTTGCCTTGAATAATTCGGACACACTTAGCTTCGCCAGACACGTACTCGGTAAGGTTGTTAGAATAACCCCTTCAGGGCAGGTTCGTATTTCACGCGCCAGATCTAGCAAAAGCCTGTCCGGCTCGGACAGCGGGAGCGACGGCATTGGGTTGAACCACGATACGTAATGCATCTGGATATGTCTTGAGCTAACTTAAACATAGTTTCACCAAGACGACGATTCATTTGAACTCACGAAAACACGAACCTAAACACTTCGTCTCCTCCGACCTTTCCCTCCGCCGCTTCTACCAGAAATCTTGCTTGTGACCTGGGGATTATGTTTTATTGCCTCCAGGAGCGATTCTCCCACACAAAGAGGTCGGGACTGCTCCCATCCGATTCAGAAAGGGAAGGATATACTGAGAAGAAAAAGATGGTCTAGCAACCAGACGGTCGACGCCGATCCAGAGGGTGGCAATGGTGAAGAGCCCTACTGGATCGCCGACGGGAAGGGTCGCACAGATTTTCCGGGTATCCGTAGCAACCACGTCATCCCGCCGGTTAGTAAAACTCTCTGCAGATGGAGAAAAGGTTTCCAGTGTGTTGGCATGTATCCTCCGCCATCGGCCAAAGCATGTTTTAGTGCGTTCCATTTCGACATAACCATCGCCGCACAGGAAAGCCTGGGCAGTATACACAGCAGGCCAACGTTGTGGGGGCTAGGGGGGAAGACACAGTTCGCGCGTGCAAGGTCTGCTCGGATTCAGCAATAAGGTTTAAGCGATAATGTAAATTCTACGACAGAGAGCGTGTACCCGTTCGCTACGACCGTATTGTAGAAGTGGCGCACGACCGCAACGCTTAGGACAGTTTCCCAACCATGCACTACATAAGCTGGCCAAGGATAGCGGCAAACAAGCTACTGCCCGATATCTACTTTCGGTTGACCGCTTTCGAGCTGCGGACCGAGTCGCCGATGTCACCACAATGCATCGTCGATGCTTTTACTGTCGTCGCTCGAAACAGTTTTAGGGGTGTTGAAGGGTTTATTACCGGTTGAGTGCGCAGGAAGCGTCCGACTGGAGACTGCAGCGGGTGATCCGCAAGGGTGAAACTCGCATGTTGCTGTGTCCATCTGATATAAATACAATTCCTGGCAAAAAACGACTGTGTCGTGCGCATCGTGACAAGAGGACGTGAACGTTTCGCGAATCTTGTTGAAATCACGAATCGCGACATTAATTATCTGTATAACACACATTGAACCAAATACACATGCGCTGGATCATGGGTGTATGCGGGAGCCACTCGGCAACATGAGCGAGATAATGTAAGACCCCGAGTAGACCCGCCTTGAGATATCTAGATTATGAAGTGGGGATGGAGGTTTAATCGGAGGCATGATGTTTGTGAAAAGTTAGAGAGTGTATTGTTCATGGTTCGTTACAAAACCTAACAGTGATATCGTTTCTAAAACCATGAAATACTGTCTATATTAAAATGTTACGAACCGTCAATTATGTATGTTCGATAAGAAACGTGACCTCAAGAAGGTGTCTGGTTCATTATGTGGCTACCGATGACACGGCCGTTGGCTCGAGACTACTACATACGTCGAAACCACCTGCGTCGTGCTTTTGCCTAAGTTGTGAAATGCTCACGCAATCACGCGCCACCAGGAACTTCATTGTTAGGAGCTACTTAGGACATTCAAAGCCACATTATACTACTGTAGTCAGGGCTTGAACGTTTCAAGGATGTCGCCGATTAAGGATGTGCACATCGATCGATCTGCACGAGGTAGCCCTGCTGGCTGAGTGTGGTTCACACTCACAACATAAATGATGCGAGGAACGTCTGGGACTGTCAACGTCTATGTTTAGCTGGCACAAGGTCCGCACTGACGGAAACCTCTACACAGGCATGTAGAGGTTCACAGCCCCTTTAGTAGACCGTGAATTGAAGCGGTCGAGCGTTCATCCACGCGGCTGTCACGACCAATGCGAAACGGGTCGCTACTGGTGTACCTACAGCAATGTTGCACCGATAATTTGATATAGGTTTGCGATTAAAACACGCTACACATTCGCGGGTGGCAAACATAAAAATACTAGAGTACGAGTTGGTTCCAGCGACAAGCGTGAGATTCCACCTTCGGGCAATAAAAACAGGAATACGTTGATAATTTCAATGCGAAAGATATCCACATGCCCGCATGAACAAGGGGAACACATCGCTGAAGAGATTTTTGGTGTACGAGTTGTAGTTCGCGATATATAGACATTTTTGTATTACTTGCGGAGGCGTTGTTGTATGGGGGTTGAAACTGCCTATACAAAAATTAAATATAAGTAAATATTCAGGCCATAAATCGTCAAATACGTCGAATAATCCGACACTAGGAGTGTTGACATGGTCGTATTAACAAGGGGAAGATGTTGGTGACATTTGATTTGTTCTGCGAAACATGCAAGGCTGTTACATTGACCGCCTTCCAAAGTACTGGATTTTTAAATGAACCGGGAACAAGTTTTGAGTACTTTCACGGGAATCATTTGTTCATTTTGGTTTTTGAGATTTGGAAAACGAACGTTGGCATGGTTGTGCCTACTGGCAACATAAAAAACGGACCGCTGGTATTGTTCCTAGTTTTGTTTTTGTTCGTGAATTAGGGAGGGTTAAACTTGCCGAAATATTCAGAAACAAAAATAAAACAAATGTATCCCAAGAACCAAATAAAACAAAAATAAGAAAGACCAGCGGTCAATTTTTTTTTCATCTTGTCATGACGCACAACCATGCCACATTTCGTTTTCCAACTTTCAACAACCATGGTGCAAAATTGCGAAGAAGGAATCTTCTGGGTGTCGCTGGGACTAGGTCGTAGTAAAACGATATTATAGTATCAAATGTTGGCCGCCAACGTGCGTTTTGTACCAAGCCTTCATCTCTCTATAGCGTGCATCACCAAACACATAGTGCCATGTGCATCTCCCTTTCTCGCCACCCCCATCAACGTCCTACAGCAGTAGATCCCGCAAGATTCCTTCACACGTACCAGGTATGCGATAACCCCGATAAAACCAGCGTTTCCCTTTTGTACCGTCCCCTTCCCCATTATCGCCTACCGTTCTGCCGCATGTATGCGATACCGCCCGTGTAGGTTGCAGGCCATGAGTCACCGAAACGTGTTGCCTCCTTCTTCAGGCGCCCGAGCGGGCATGGCTACCCGATGTGCCCCGCCCCTAGCTTTACTCGCTCGGTAGACACTGGAGAGGATTCGGTGGACCCAAACGGCAGTGGTGTAGACATCCAAATAAACGTGGTCGCCTAACGATTGTGCGTCGGCCTTGGGCATGTTTAAGGGTGTCCCAAGTAACCCACCTTACTCCCTATCCACCATTCATTGCTTTTGAATGGGTTCTCGAACTACGATGGGGATAGGAGAACCAGGACTCGTTTGTGGGAAATGCGTAGCGTTCGGCGTTCGGTGCTTTTCAAGGGTATGTTGTTCACTCTAACACGGTGTCGTCAAGTCCCAAGAGACTAGTCTCTTAATGTTGGGACACCCGAGAGGTACAGTGTAGTTTGCGTACACTAAAACATGCCCGGGTGATACCTACGAGTACACATTTGATGCAGTTTCTCCCACGCTTCCAGGAGCGATGGACCAGTACGCCGTTTGGCAGTGACACCTTCATTTTTGATGTATGACGGAGGCTCGTGGCACCCCGATAATGTATTAGTATTGTAATAGCAGGGTAGGAAGGTGGCTATTGGGGTAAAATCAATAGCAGAGCGTGAACGACGGTACATTGACCGACGGCGCATTTTTCGTCTATGACTGCCCCATATGTTTTCTATCTCAATCGTGGTATACGGTTTCATGCGCTACACTGCCTCGCCCATAGGATATTCAATCGGCTTGGGCGGACTTTAATTTATTGTAATTCGGTTGGTTAGGCGTGGAAAACGCTTCCTACGTAGTACGTTTGAGGTCTGGATATTTGATATTTGTGGTACTAGCTCTGCCGTGGCATGGGCGGTCAAGAAGTGTCTAATCATGCTCGAGAATCGAAAGTCCACACCGGGTTTGCGGATGATGAACGATCGACCTGATACGGCGGAGGGGGGGGGGTACTCATTTGTTGCTTGCATTAGTCTTTGGACCATTGATCACGCATCTTATTCGAGACGATAGTAATAGATTATATTCGAACCGGCTGCTCTCCATAACATCGTTGGCGGAGTTGTTAACACTTTGCTGGGGTTAGTTGCCGGTACGGTTGGATGTTCGGGTATGCAGGAGTAACAGCGCCGATGTACCCACACCAAAGGTTGTACTTCGAAGTGTTGAAACACATTAGTTTTAGTTCCCAAGTCAAAATGGGAAAAATGATTGACCGAGATGTGCACATATCGGGGAGGCATGCTGCGGTACGGGTATATACTGTAGCATGTTTTACCCAGAGTATTTCCGACGGACTACAAATTACTTTCATTGACTATTACTGCCTGTTACAGCATACTCAACTGAAGAATCGCCCTGACACTAATAACAATCCAAAGGCCGCCAACCAATACGGCAGCCATCCGACCGAGCAGCTCTAAACGACAGAACATGTAGGACCTCAACAGTGAGCCCCCTGCAATAGCTTGTCATACTCGTAATCGTGTCTTGCGCTTTGAAGCCTCGTCGATTATTTGGGTTTTTTTCGTTGAACTAAGCGGTTGTGTTATGTGAACGTGCGCTGTTCACGCCCACGGAGTATCACGCCACCAAATGAACCATTCGTGAGGGATTTGTCGCTGGATCACCACCGGTGTGATCCACCCGCCGAATATAGCCACCATACGCAGTAATTGACGGTACATGTCTATCATGTATAGTTCCATGCATGCCAACGCACTTCAAACCCGTTTACTTGTACAAGAATGACGCGTGTGTCGAGGCTCCGTCTCTGTGGAGACCGATGGCAGAGGTGCCACCGAAATTTCTGTAAAGATCACTTGAGAAGAAGAAGAACAGTCATGGTTTGAATAGGCGCTTATGTGGCCATAATGGAAAGAAGATTGACCTCAGGGAGATCAATGGAAAAGGAAGAAGAGAAGAGAAGAAAAGAAGAGGGAAGCGGAGTAGAGTAGAGTGATCGAGGTGGGCGGTGCCTGCACCTGATCATCCCGGTACAATGCCCATGCTACGGGCAGTTACATTCTACCGTAGTTGGTACTGTTCCCTGTAATGTTCTCTACAATGTTATAGGAACATTATAGCAACGTTCTCAGCATCGTTCCTGATGAAGATGCTTGGGTCATACAATGTGGCGCACTACGAGTAAGACAAACTCGTAATCTATCCGCATATTGTAATTTCCCGAATATCTAGACTAAGATACTCATATACTCGTATCAGTGCGTAGTGACTGCACATCACAATAGATACGTATGGATCTCAACGTCCATATGCTAACACCATCCACTGATGCTGCTACTGCTACTGCTACTGCGTACTGTAGTATCATTCCTAGAGGGGCCTGCTGCGAGCTTCTGAGGAAGGTTGTATTATTGTATTACTACTACAGCAACTACTATAGTAGTACTATTCGTACTACTACTGCGACTTCAACTACTTGTACTACTGCTGCTACTATACCATATCGCCGCCGGACGACTGCACTGCATTGTCGCATAAGACATAGCGCTGGAGTTCCGAATACCGAGACTGCGAAAAGGGGAGACTCCAACGTCGACGGCAACATAATCAACGTCTTGACGGGGTTTGCCATGATGGAAGGCCAGCCCAGACCGACCGAGCTTACGGGTGAAAGGCAGGACGGGGTGGTACAGGACTGGGAAAAACAGAGAGACGACAGGGAAAATGGTAGACCCCGACGGTAACGGCAACACCATCAACGTCATACGTGTGTTTGCCATGATGGGA
This sequence comes from Saccharina japonica, assembly GCA_008828725.1. Taxonomy (NCBI): domain Eukaryota; class Phaeophyceae; order Laminariales; family Laminariaceae; genus Saccharina; species Saccharina japonica. Next base: position 97,249 of record MEHQ01003488.1, read on the forward strand.
GGCCATTCCTGGCCGACCGATAATATGGAAAAACGGAATGACGAGGGTCGTACAGGAGCGACTGCGCCCTGCCCAACACGAACAACTATTAGCGGGGCAACATCCATAGAGCAACCGCCATGAAATTCTACCACGTGCGACTTCAACGGCGGCGTCAAATTCCAGAGCGCGCGAACCCCCGCATTGACTGGGGTAAATGGAACAACATCATCATTGCCTGGGATCGCCAATGTCACTGTTGCGGGAAAAGTGAGCTTCGCATCGCCCGGGGCCGCTCATTGCGAAAATGCCATCGCGGCGTCTTCGAAATCGCCTTGTAGGTATATTGAAATCGCCGTGGTGATGTCCTCGGGACCCGGCCACGAGCAGCACTACTAATACCAACATTCACAGGAGCCACCGGGATACCATATTCAAGAGGGATTGCCTCAACGCGGGTCGGCCGACAAAGCGCTTCCTGGACTGCCAGAATAGATGCTTTCGGAACCACTTCATTACTGATGTTCGGGAAGGCTACCGAAGCTCTCGGAGTCACCGCAACAGTAACAGCCACAAGTGGTCACCGAAGCATAGTTTAGGAAGGGTCCACAGAATATTGGAACTTGCCTGGGGAGGACCCTTTCTAGAATTATCGCATCATCCTCGATTGTTAAGGGCTGCTGGAACATTGCTTTTGCAGTTGCTGAGAAGCCGTACTGCCTAGGGCTGTAGCGGAAATTTATGCTGGAGCAGCAGAACGTCGTCATCAGTTGGGGCTACTGGAACATCGTTATCGGGATCGCTATGCCATCGCAGTCTGCGGCAAAAGGAGGATACCCCCGTAGCCTAAGGTAGCACCAGCTTGGATAAAGAGGTTGTGGTGTTGCAGGGCCACACGAATTCGAATTTCGTTTGTAGGCAACATTATCGCTGAAATGTTGTACATAATTGACACGACGTGGCTGTCAGTATGTTTTCTAATACATTATGCTTCTATCTCTCACAAGCCCGCATTTAGAGTCTATCTGCCGTTTGGGTAGTCAACACCGTAGCAGTACAAAATACCTTTCAGAATCGAACATAAACTGTGGTGGTTGCAACTGCTGTTCCACTGGCAGGTCTCATGAGTAAAACCTACGTGCCGAAACCACGCGTGTTATTGCGTGTACGGAGCACTATTGTACCGTGTATGTCTCTTACATATATAGAGAGTTAGAGCTGCGCGGTTTTGAACATGTGTCTGTGATATATTCGAGCCTGCAAGCTCCGACCTGTCAAAACCGTCACCGCGTGGTGCCTTTGCGTTGCCGGATTCCGCGTTGTAGTTGTCGCGGTGGATGTAGATGGACTGAGCACTTGTCCGGCGCGAAGCAAGAGCGGTTCATGCTGCCACGGTGTCGAAAACGATAGACCTTTGCTGCGACATATGATGGCCTGTTTGACGAGTCTCAAACACAGACAAAACCCGTACACGATGTAAGAAATGTTGGGGATTTTCAGGAAGATACAAACATATCTACGTATCTGTTGCGCTGTGTATGGCCTACATGGTGTTCGCCAGTACCAAGCACGACTACGTCACGTTCGACGAAGTCAGTTGAATAACTACACTAGGTTCGGTGGCTATCAATATCAGTAACATTGTTATTGTCGCCTCCATCGAGGGGTCACATTGCCCTATTGTGGGTCCGTCAATGCAATGACACCTAGGGCACCCCTAGCCGTGGTTGGCTTATACCGCCGAGGTTGGTTGAGGGAGGTTGCGGGTTTCTCCTGAAACCGTATGTCCTCAACCCCTTCCCTCTAACACATGCTTTCGTTTTCTTCATCTAGGCGACGGACCATCATGTTTCCAAATCAGGTATTTCTTCTGAGCAATATCCACGAGCTTGACTAACAGCAAGTCTCACCCCACCACTGAATTATCGTGTTTACTACATTTTCAACTGCAAACACCCCGTTGACCGATGGTGTACGTACCGGTGTTCGCCGGTGAAACTGATACAATAGTGCATGTGTTGCTTGTTACTTTTGCATCCAGACACTGTGTTGCAAATTGCGGCGCTCCACTCCAAGTTCGACAATCCCAGCACGAACTTCTCTGTGTCGGTAAGAACGGGCTCGTCCTTTGATATGTGTTTACGCTCTTTAGGAAATCCACAATGTGTATGTTGTTCTGCCAAAGCGATCATTACCCTGGGAACAGAGAGGAGCCGGGTGTCGTAGTGCTGCACCCGACGCTGTGAGTCGTGATTGCTTGAACGAAACAATGTCCATCAACACTCTATTGCATGCTGAGATACAATGTGACTGAAGGTATCATTTTACGTACGAATATCACCCCGCCCCGGCTCAGTCCAAGGAAGCCGTGCATAAACGTTCTCAAACTTGTCTTCGAAATGTGATTATCGTTGTTGGTATGTGGACGCGATACGTTCGAAGCCCCAGCCGCACACTCTTGCGGATATTGTTGGACGCTTGAGAATCACTTCTGTGTTTTCCAGCGTAGCGTACGGTCAAAAACAATCAAGTTTCCCTGTGCGGTACCTGCGACGTGGTTTTGTACAGGATACTTCCTACAATGCCTTGATTTCCTTTAAAAAAACTGGTATGCATTGGTTGTGCGGCAACCCCGTGCGAGTGGTCATGGTATGTCGTGGTGCACATAGCAAAATATGATAGCGGGCGGTGTTGCACAGAAAAACCACCCGACCAATTCCTCCGTTACCTCCGCTTGTATTTTTGCCCCCGCCGGTATTTTGCGCGACGTTTTACGACCCTTCGACGTCAACGCTGTTTCGCGCTTCGTTTTTCCAGAGCCACCCGACGCACCCCTTTCTGCTGTATCGGGAACTGTTCACAATTCATAGCCGTTGGCGCTAGCAGCCAGCTTCCTAGCCACGGCCGTCGTCGAGGGATGAACCTCTTATACGCGTACGGTGACCCCTTTGCAAAACCGCCTCAAACCTAACACAACGTGTAAAAACGAGTGCTCCGTCATGGGGCAAATTCTGACCTAATCGAACCGCTGTTTCCGCGAGCAGGTGCGTCGTAGGAGCATGGAGTTGTGGCTCAGCAAGCGTATATTTCAGGACAGTAGAAAATAACCTTGTCCAGTTTCTCAGCGTGACAATCGCATGTGTGAAGAGCAGACCACTGGCTATAATTTGGCATTCACAGCTCGCGTGTACAGTGTATACGCTCGAGCCGTAACGCTTTCCACGCTCCACAACCGAGGGGCATGACCAGACCCTCGGCACACGCCGCGCGGTCTCATGATTACGATTGATGTTTGCGCTGATCTTCACCCCATCGACTCGTGCCCATGGGCCTACGACGTTTGCTCACAGGATGAGAGATACGCGTTTCCGACTTTGGAGATATGCCTCTGGCCCGGGTCGGGGTGTGACGAAATATTTTCTTCGGAGGAGTGCGTTAAGAGCGTCAGTGCCGCGGCGTACGATCCTCGTAATGTGAAAATTGAGGACAGCCGGTTTGAAAGTCAGGTCAGAGTAAAAAACAATATCGATTTAAATTCATGTGCGGTAAACGATCGATCCATTGCCAACCATCCGCGGGTTTTGTCTTGTTCAGACCTTCCAACGCATGGTTTCCATGTAACGTGAGCGCACATAATCCTTCAGACGCCGTGTTCGGCACATTATCGGGCCAATGCGAACAGCAGGCACAGTTGTCGGGCTGGGGATATTCAACGGTATGCATGCTGCCGTTAAACAAGTGAGACGATGTGCGCGAATATCTGCAAGAAAACATGGTGGTGGCAAAACCTGAGAGGACAAAATACAAAACAGTTATCACCCCTTCTATGTGACTCGAACTACTAAACTGGAGCTCAACTAGGCCTACAGGCCTCAAGTCACCGCCGACCACACAACTACTACTAGCAGGCCTTTACCCGGCTGACTGAAAATAGTGTGGTGCCCAACTGCACGATACTGCGTCGTCGGTGCTGTCGTCGGTCGTCGGTACTGTAGAGGGGGAACATTAGGGCCCACACAGTTATGCCTGACGATGGTCCTCGACTGAGCAACTACTGTAGCAAGTGCAGTAGGAATATGTCTAGGCACCAAATGGACATTTTTCCGGAGTACTTTCACTTTTCATCTCCGGCCGTGGGTCGTTTCTCGCGCTGTCGCCTACGAGGCACGCAGTGGGGGCGCGTGTACGCCGCGGCGCAAGTGGGGGTCCCGGCCGAGGCCCGTGGGGCGTGCTCTGGGCCTACAACGTCGCAAATTCTGGCAAATAACTCAGGAGAGGCGTTCCGACTTGGCACCGCTTTGCGACTCTATGAAACACCTGCCGTACGACTATTTCTTCATCCTATGGATTTTGATGCTTCGTTTTTGACCCGCGACATGAACGGAACACGGCACACACCACGCACGAGACCACAAGGACCACACCGACAAAGAACGAGGCACATATCAAGCGTCGTGCAGCAGTAGTTGATACCATGTCGCATGCGTCTGCTCTGTCTGGGCTGCGTACAGCTGTAGTAGCAGTTGTACGACACGCTTGATAATTTGATGTAAATTTGTAATTCGGTTACAATTTTTGGGAATCGACATAAGAAGAGTATAAATTCACGGCTCTACAAGAGTACGTGTCTACCAGCATGCAGACTTCGAAGTATCATATCTACGACCTCTCTCTTTTTGCCAACGATAGGTCGATCTACGTACATACGAACACGAGTATTATGGTACAGAAAGTAACACTACTGCTGTACTTTACGGATACATGTCTCCACAGTAGTCTAGGCTACAAATCGCGAAGCAGCCAAGGCGCCGTTTCTCGAACAGCACAGCACAGCAGTACTACAGCAGAAGAAGCTGCAGACCCCGCAGTGTGCGCGGGACAGCTACGAGTAGCAGGGGGGATCTAGCAGGCTAGTTGTGACAGCTACGAAGCACTGACTGGTTTGCTGTGTTCTGTCTCTCATTGTGTATGCGTGTGTGTATGTTTGAAGTATGCCATTCCAGCAAAACCTCAGGTCCGTATAGAATAGCCACGACGAAAAAAATGTCGCAGGTCGTGATTTTGCTTTTTTCAGGTCAATTCACAGAATATCGTCAAGATTCACGAGTTGTTCTTCGTGAATCTACTCGACACAACAAATCACCATTTAACACAAATAAATACAGTAGTAGTGGGTGTCTGCATTTATCTCATAAATTGTGTGCAAAGAAAAATGGGCTCACATTGGCACGAACAGTAGAAAACGTTGGTTTAAAATTTCAGCTCACGACTGTGGGATCGACTTTAAATCCAACACAAAATAGTTAGATCGACTTCGGAAACAAAATAAGTCGTTGGGCCTGGACACCAAACCGAAGTTTCTTAACACCAGGAGCCCACTGTACCTCAGATACGATATTATCTCGCGACATTTTTTTCGGTAGGAATGGCCGTCGCTCCTACTTTTTCCCTTTAAACAATGCAGCAGCAGTCTATGCCACGGTTTGCTCCAAAAAGGGAACTATCAAGCATGTGCGATCTATTTTCACCTTGCGACACCCCCGTTGGTTTTTTTGAAACGCTGCAACGCTGCTCATTATGTTGCGTACGTATGCAAGGTTTTACTTTCAACATCACACACCATAACTTACGCTGTAGATTAGTTAAAACGTTTTGACGAGCAGAGGGAACCGGGGGGGGCGTACCTTTGCTCCCCCTAAAAAAACAAGGCACATTTTCCTCTGAAATGACGGAATGGGAGAAGCGCTTGGAAAAAACCTGAAAAAGTATGTTTCCCCAGAAAATGTTTGGCTTTGTTTGGGAAAATTCGCATTCCTGTTTAGATTCGGTTATCGGTCCAAACCCGGCTCGAGTGAAAGAACCTCGAAAGACCAGAATTATGTTCTGGGAATATGCTGTGGTCGTTATGGATTGGTTGGGCTTTTGGGGTCGGGCGTTCTGGATTTGATTTAGAGTCTCGTCTTTTTCTGGGCTTCGAGTACCCACGAGAAACACGAGCCCACTCCCTTTTGCTCACCACGTGCAGCTGAGCAACCTAACTATAGCATGCTCTCCAAGAGCTCTGTGCGCTGGACATAATTACTTCGGGCCTGGAGTAGCCGATACTATCATATTGTCTCTTCTATTGGCAGCTCGCGGACAAGCTCACCTCACATTGACTTCGTGCGTGCCTCCAATTTGAACCGAGATTTCCCTTCGGTGTTTGAGTAAGTGGCCTCAGCCGCAATAGGGGCACCTCTAGAATGGCATGCATCAACGCAGTCAGTCAAAAATGCCGAGCGCCTGTGGGTAAAACTCCACCCAAAACACAAGCCCCACCCAAAGTCCAAGTTTTGGGCGTGGACATGACATCAAGGGCAGGACTACTCACTCGCCTCGATTTGTCTGAATGCGTGCAACATCGGGCATATTTATATGGTGAATTCCATGCTGTCCTCTCGATTGCTGTCGTACCAGTGGTCGAACTGTCTGGGCTTGAAGCTGTCGGACTCGGATATACAGGACTTCCCAAATGAAGATGATAGCAATGGACCATCATCAACGAAGTTCTCTGCGACGGTGACGGTGAGAAATGTTTTAGTGTGCATACGGTGCCGCAAGTTTCCTGCCGCCTCCTAACGTGCACGTCGTATTCTCCTACAGTTGACGTCGGAACTATTTCTTAGCGTGTACATGTATGTTCTGTATTCATGAAACACAGGCCGTCGATTGTCTGAACCCGGGACGTGTGGTTCAAGATAGGCCTGCCGCTGTTCCTCAGGGTCGAGCCCGGCTGGGAGATGCGTCGGCTCTTGTAATATGAATATGGGATTAAAAGGCACGAACTTATGTTGTACCAGGTAGTATTTTTTACATGAAACAAATGTTCAAATACGTCATATTCCATAAGCAGGATTATATATAGTACCAGAATGTCCACCACCACTGAATGAAATATGCTTGCACTTCAACTGCTTGTTGTTGACCCGCCCACGGCTGTTAGCTTGGGGAAAATTGTTACAAAATACGGGATGTGGAAGATGTAGACGACGGGATGGTAGCGACTGTTGAAGGAGTGCATCATTTGTTTCACGGTTTGTTGTCTCATACCGTTAATGCAGGTGTCGGTTTTATGAAACATTACGTACACCACAGGGAAGTTTTCGTCATACATTTATGAATCCGACGCAGGTAGCAAGGTCAACAACCGCAAGTGCTTTTTTCTTCGAGGCATTGTGGGAGGTACATTTGTTTACGAGCTACTGCGAGTTTCTATTTTATACAACGCTTTTTTTATTGTAGACACCCCCTTCAAAATCGCTGTAAGACACATTTCAATTCGCTTTTCCTTCCTACCACAATAGTAGGTTACATATCTAGCCACCGAGGCACTCAGGTAGACAGCACAGTTGTAAATATGCTGCTGCGCGAGTTCCTTGCTGCAGCAACGAATACGGCTTTAGTATATTGTGACACATGGCATCACTCGCTACCATACAAGCGGTAATCACAGGAGCCCGTTGAATGGAACAAAACAATCAGAAAGGGGACGTACGCAACTTGCCTGGAATTTTCCCCCCAACTGTATTTCTAAAATATGTCACCGTTAAGACACAGCGCGTGCTCTGCACGACGCAGACGCATGCTACAAGACGGGTGGCACGCTTTCGTCACGCTACTAGTGACTGGCTGCTATTCCCAATGAGTACACTCGTCAACGAAACCATTAGGGCCCGTTTTAACGAAGAAGAAAAAAAAACAATTTTGAAAAACAAATATTCAAATCCGCTTTTCATTGGTCAACACACGCACCAGCACCAAATATTAGGATCTTGGGGCATAATATTTGGTGCTCGTGCGCGTGTTGACCAATGAAAAGCGAATTCATATTTTTTTTTTTCAAATTGAATTTATTTTATACTCGTTAATTCGGGCCCTTAGCCAACAACAAGGCATGCTTATTGCTCTATTTACTCTATGTTTCAAAGTATGCCTAGACCATGGGTTGAACTTCCATTTTCTCAATGACGCGTTTTTTTTAATTTACTTCGGTAGTAGTGTAGAACGTCTATACTCTAATCAAGTGAGTAGCCCCAGAAAACACTGGGTGCACCCCTACCGTAAGGTAGCATGCATCAGAAGCATCCCCACCACGCGGTAGCATGCATCACAACAGACACCCCTACTTTGAGGTGGCATGCATCAGAAAAGGGAAGTATGACGCGAGACTATCAATATTGATCCCGAACTATGAGGCCAACACTGTTTTCGGTCCTGCTTCGCTGAACGCAGATGTCCTGGGATATCGACGCTTTCAACGAGGAACCACACACGTGAGTGCAAGGCGTGCGCGACGGGAAATATAGGTTACCCAGTTGGCGACGGAAGCGTTTGAGAGAACTGATCATGCATATTATGAAAAATGGCAAGAATTGGTCGATATATCTCATCTGATGCAAACTGCCACGCAAGTTCTTGTGGGCGAACTGGCCTGCGATGCACATCATCCATGTCCACCTCATCATAGGGTAAGGAGGAGCGCAAAAGAATCCCACTTCTACGAATAGTGTTTGTTTTTCTAATTGGGCGACCTGCACAAACCAACATCAGCCAGTTTTCCACTACCTCTTGAATGTATGCTTTTGTCGCTTTCGGCCATTGAATAGAGATGTTGTTGGCGTCTTCCTGGGGACCGATTCTACCGCGGAGAGAATCGATGTACCCTACAGCCGCGTCGTCCAACCTCAAGGCAATGATTCAGGCCCTGCTACCTTTATCCAAACACGCATTGTGAGTGGTTTCTATCATCAGCAGTGCTGCTTCACTGGCATTTGCGGGGTATTTTAAATAGATCTACTGACGCATTATACGATATGGGCAACAGGTGTTCGCAAACCAAAACTGTTTCTGACTGCAGGTGGGCCCCTCTAAAGCGAGGAACAACCCAAAATACCGTTGAAAACAAAAACTCGTGTTTTTCCGTGTTTCTTGTTGAACACCTAGACCAGTGTCTTGCAGTTTCATTGTGTTTCTCGAGGTCAGTTTCTGAGTCACTTACTAATGGTGTAGAGCTCCTTCTATCGTAGCATGCTATCCACTCTCGCGCTCGAACCCTCTGTGTGGTATATATATATATATCACTAACATCACCGTAGTGTCACAACGACCGTCGTCTCACTCCTAAGCCAATTACCGTACCGTTTGCCTCCCTGCGGCGTGCATGTCCACCTCGTCAACACTGGTACGCAGACGATCGGGAAGAACATCAGAACCGTCATTTCGGGTGATCGTGAGACGAGCTACCACGTCCAGACCATTTCGACAGGCGACTACGTCGACCCGACGGCGAGTCCTCTACCGCATCACGCGTTCCTACGATAGGGATGACAGTTGTTTTCCAAACTTGTTGGGGCCGACGAGGCTCCTCGACTGGACAGAACTACGTACGCGATGCCATTGACCATTTTGTTACCGGCTGGTTCAAGTATACCGCAGAAAATTCATTCAGTGGCCAATGTACACGGCGTTTTTAGGAGATAGACCCTGAAAGTTGGCACACGTGTGTTATGCGCCCTACCCAAGACATTAACGGATGGGTTTATGTCTTCTTTTTTTTTTCTCGTCAGATGTTGTTTGTTTGGTAATTTGTTTGGGAAATTTGGGTCTTAAGAGAGCCAAACTTTCCGGCGTAAAAAAAACAAATCCAAAATTCGTAAACGGCTCGGGTAGGGCGCATAAAACACGTGTACCAAATTTCAGGGACTATCTCCAAAGAACGGCGTGGACATTTGGACTTTTGTGCGGTAAAAGTGCAAAAATAGGCGTTGCCTCGTAATAACCTAGTTTCAGTATATAATCGATTTTGGACGTCTGATATGACTTAGTATGATCATGCGCAGTCAGATCTTCGAATATTTGCGTGAAACTTTGTACACACATGCCTTGGACCACCTGGAAGCGGCTTGTTCAGAAAAACAATTTGGGGGGAAAACATGTTTTCCTACGGAAACGCCTGGCTATTGTTGAATCTTTGAAGGCCTGTGATTGGTCGGGCCACATTTTGGGCGGTAGCGCCAGTTCTAGATCCTTGAACAAAACACTGGCGATGTCACCTTCTTCCACTGTTTATGGCGGTCAGTATGATACCATATATGTGACATTGGAGTTGCTATTGCATGCGGCATTCATGACTGACGAAATTTGCGGTGATATGCCTGAACCAGCTCGTATGTAATTTACTCTTCTGTTGTTTACACCTGGGCCAAAATACTATACATGTTTCGGAGAACGGTGCAGTTTTTACATCTAGAAGACATCTGTCCGGTTGAGTAGTAGGCTGTGGCGTCTGAAAACCGTTCTATGGCATATCTACGGGTTTACCACTGATGCGTAGGCATGCAGGCTCCTAAGTGAACCGAAACCTGTATCTGCCGCTTGGACACGTCACATATACCACAACAACGACACCATATTTCTCTCTTTACCCTAAGAACTTGGCCCATCCTCTTGGTTAGGCGGGTGTTGCAGCGATGCCGGCCCATGGATCGTGCTGAGTTCGCAATGCAGTCCAAGTCACGGGTTCGCGTCGTTAATATTCGCTGGACCGATGGCTCAAATATCGGACAAAGCTTGAACGTTGCTACTGTATATGCTGCCATCGTCAATTGGCTCACGGCGGACAACCGTTTTCTTGGTCTACCGGTGTACAGAGGAGTTCCAACGTAACTCAACACCCCCCAACCGCTCACGCTTTACATCGCACCCCCGGCTTTCACTCCCTCGTGCTTGCAGACGTTTATAAACAGCAGCCCACCTCCACGTGGATATCTACACCTCACCGTCACCAAGGGCGCATTTTCGCTGACTGAACTCTCCGACATCAACCCGCTTGATATTAGTACTCTCCTAGGAAACGTTGGCGGCTTCTGGGGTAAGTCGTTCACTCTGTCAGTTGCCTTGAATAATTCGGACAAACTTAGCTTCGCCAGACACGTACTCGGTAAGGTTGTTAGAATAACCCCTTCAGGGCAGGTTCGTATTTCACGCGCCAGATCTAGCAAAAGCCTGTCCGGCTCGGACAGCGGGAGCGACGGCATTGGGTTGACCCACGATACGTAATGCATCTGGATATGTCTTGAGCTAACTTAAACATAGTTTCACCAAGACGACGATTCATTTGAACTCACGAAAACACGAACCTAAACACTTCGTCTCCTCCGACCTTTCCCTCCGCCGCTTCTACCAGAAATCTTGCTTGTGACCTGGGGATTATGTTTTATTGCCTCCAGGAGCGATTCTCCCACACAAAGAGGTCGGGACTGCTCCCATCCGATTCAGAAAGGGAAGGATATACTGAGAAGAAAAAGACGGTCTATCAACCAGACGGTCGACGCCGATCCAGAGGGTGGCAATGGTGAAGAGCCCTACTGGATCGCCGACGGGAAGGGTCGCACAGATTTTCCGGGTATCCGTAGCAACCACGTCATCCCGCCGGTTAGTAAAACTCTCTGCAGATGGAGAAAAGGTTTCCAGTGTGTTGGCATGTATCCTCCGCCATCGGCCAAAGCATGTTTTAGTGCGTTCCATTTCGACATAACCATCGCCGCACAGGAAAGCCTGGGCAGTATACACAGCAGGCCAACGTTGTGGGGGCTAGGGGGGAAGACACAGTTCGCGCGTGCAAGGTCTGCTCGGATTCAGCAATAAGGTTTAAGCGATAATGTAAATTCTACGACAGAGAGCGTGTACCCGTTCGCTACGACCGTATTGTAGAAGTGGCGCACGACCGCAACGCTTAGGACAGTTTCCCAACCATGCACTACATAAGCTGGCCAAGGATAGCGGCAAACAAGCTACTGCCCGATATCTACTTTCGGTTGACCGCTTTCGAGCTGCGGACCGAGTCGCCGATGTCACCACAATGCATCGTCGATGCTTTTACTGTCGTCGCTTGAAACAGTTTTAGGGGTGTTGAAGGGTTTATTACCGGTTGAGTGCGCAGGAAGCGTCCGACTGGAGACTGCAGCGGGTGATCCGCAAGGGTGAAACTCGCATGTTGCTGTGTCCATCTGATATAAATACAATTCCTGGCAAAAAACGACTGTGTCGTGCGCATCGTGACAAGAGGACGTGAACGTTTCGCGAATCTTGTTGAAATCACGAATCGCGACATTAATTATCTGTATAACACACATTCAACCAAATACACATGCGCTGGATCATGGGTGTATGCGGGAGCCACTCGGCAACATGAGCGAGATAATGTAAGACCCCGAGTAGACCCGCCTTGAGATATCTAGATTATGAAGTGGGGATGGAGGTTTAATCGGAGGCATGATGTTTGTGAAAAGTTAGAGAGTGTATTGTTCATGGTTCGTTACAAAACCAAACAGTGATATCGTTTCTAAAACCATGAAATACCGTCTGTATTAAAATGTTACGAACCGTCAATTATGTATGTTCGATAAGAAACGTGACCTCAAGAAGGTGTCTGTTTCATTATGTGGCTACCGATGACACGGCCGTTGGCTCGAGACTACTACATACGTCGAAACCACCTGCGTCGTGCTTTTGCCTAAGTTATGAAATGCTCACGCAATCACGCGCCACCAGGAACTTCATTGTTAGGAGCTACTTAGGACATTCAAAGCCACATTATACTACTGTAGTCAGGGCTTGAACGTTTCAAGGATGTCGCCGATTAAGGATGTGCACATCGATCGATCTGCACGAGGTAACCCTGCTGGCTGAGTGTGGTTCACACTCACAACATAAATGATGCGAGGAACGTCTGGGACTGTCAACGTCTATGTTTAGCTGGCACAAGGTCCGCACTGACGGAAACCTCTACACAGGCATGTAGAGGTTCACAGCCCCTTTAGTAGACCGTGAATTGAAGCGGTCGAGCGTTCATCCACGCGGCTGTCACGACCAATGCGAAACGGGTCGCTACTGGTGTACCTACAGCAATGTTGCACCGATAATTTGATATAGGTTTGCGATTAAAACACGCTACACATTCGCGGGTGGCAAACATAAAAATACTAGAGTACGAGTTGGTTCCAGCGACAAGCGTGAGATTCCACCTTCGGGCAATAAAAACAGGAATACGTTGATAATTTCAATGCGAAAGATATCCACATGCCCGCATGAACAAGGGGAACACATCGCTGAAGAGATTTTTGGTGTACGAGTTGTAGTTCGCGATATATAGACATTTTTGTATTACTTGCGGAGGCGTTGTTGTATGGGGGTTGAAACTGCCTATACAAAAATTAAATATAAGTAAATATTCAGGCCATAAATCGTCAAATACGTCGAATAATCCGACACTAAGAGTGTTGACATGGTCGTATCAACAAGGGGAAGATGTTGGTGACATTTTATTTGTTCTGCGAAACATGCAAGGCTGTTACATTGACCGCCTTCCAAAGTACTGGATTTTTAAATGAACCGGGAACAAGTTTTGAGTACTTTCACGGGAATCATTTGTTCACTTTGGTTTTTGAGATTTGGAAAACGAACGTTGGCATGGTTGTGCCTACTGGCAACATAAAAAATGGACCGCTGGTATTGTTCCTAGTTTTGTTTTTGTTCGTGAATTAGGGAGGGTTAAAGTTGCCGAAATATTCAGAAACAAAAATAAAACAAATGTATCCCAAGAACCAAATAAAACAAAAATAAGAAAGACCAGCGGTCAATTTTTTTTTCATCTTGTCATGACGCACAACCATGCCACATTTCGTTTTCCAACTTTCAACAACCATGGTGCAAAATTGCGAAGAAGGAATCTTCTGGGTGTCGCTGGGACTAGGTCGTAGTAAAACGATATTATAGTATCAAATGTTGGCCGCCAACGTGCGTTTTGTACCAAGCCTTCATCTCTCTATAGCGTGCATCACCAAACACATAGTGCCATGTGCATCTCCCTTTCTCGCCACCCCCATCAACGTCCTACAGCAGTAGATCCCGCAAGATTCCTTCACACGTACCAGGTATGCGATAACCCCGATAAAACCAGCGTTTCCCTTTTGTACCGTCCCCTTCCCCATTATCGCCTACCGTTCTGCCGCATGTATGCGATACCGCCCGTGTAGGTTGCAGGCCATGAGTCACCGAAACGTGTTGCCTCCTTCTTCAGGCGCCCGAGCGGGCATGGCTACCCGATGTGCCCCGCCCCTAGCTTTACTCGCTCGGTAGACACTGGAGAGGATTCGGTGGACCCAAACGGCAGTGGTGTAGACATCCAAATAAACGTGGTCGCCTAACGATTGTGCGTCGGCCTTGGGCATGTTTAAGGGTGTCCCAAGTAACCCACCTTACTCCCTATCCACCATTCATTGCTTTTGAATGGGTTCTCGAACTACGATGGGGATAGGAGAACCAGGACTCGTTTGTGGGAAATGCGTAGCGTTCGGCGTTCGGTGCTTTTCAAGGGTATGTTGTTCACTCTAACACGGTGTCGTCAAGTCCCAAGAGACTAGTCTCTTAATGTTGGGACACCCGAGAGGTACAGTGTAGTTTGCGTACACTAAAACATGCCCGGGTGATACCTACGAGTACACATTTGATGCAGTTTCTCCCACGCTTCCAGGAGCGATGGACCAGTACGCCGTTTGGCAGTGACACCTTCATTTTTGATGTATGACGGAGGCTCGTGGCACCCCGATAATGTATTAGTATTGTAATAGCAGGGTAGGAAGGTGGCTATTGGGGTAAAATCAATAGCAGAGCGTGAACGACGGTACATTGACCGACGGCGCATTTTTCGTCTATGACTGCCCCATATGTTTTCTATCTCAATCGTGGTATACGGTTTCATGCGCTACACTGCCTCGCCCATAGGATATTCAATCGGCTTGGGCGGACTTTAATTTATTGTAATTCGGTTGGTTAGGCGTGGAAAACGCTTCCTACGTAGTACGTTTGAGGTCTGGATATTTGATATTTGTGGTACTAGCTCTGCCGTGGCATGGGCGGTCAAGAAGTGTCTAATCATGCTCGAGAATCGAAAGTCCACACCGGGTTTGCGGATGATGAACGATCGACCTGATACGGCGGAGGGGGGGGGGTACTCATTTGTTGCTTGCATTAGTCTTTGGACCATTGATCACGCATCTTATTCGAGACGATAGTAATAGATTATATTCGAACCGGCTGCTCTCCATAACATCGTTGGCGGAGTTGTTAACACTTTGCTGGGGTTAGTTGCCGGTACGGTTGGATGTTCGGGTATGCAGGAGTAACAGCGCCGATGTACCCACACCAAAGGTTGTACTTCGAAGTGTTGAAACACATTAGTTTTAGTTCCCAAGTCAAAATGGGAAAAATGATTGGGACCGAGATGTGCACATATCGGGGAGGCATGCTGCGGTACGGGTATATACTGTAGCATGTTTTACCCAGAGTATTTCCGACGGACTACAAATTACTTTCATTGACTACTACTGCCTGTTACAGCATACTCAACTGAAGAATCGCCCTGACACTAATAACAATCCAAAGGCCGCCAACCAATACGGCAGCCATCCGACCGAGCAGCTCTAAACGACAGAACATGTAGGACCTCAACAGTGAGCCCCCTGCAATAGCTTGTCATACTCGTAATCGTGTCTTGCGCTTTGAAGCCTCGTCGATTATTTGGGTTTTTTTCGTTGAACTAAGCGGTTGTGTTATGTGAACGTGCGCTGTTCACGCCCACGGAGTATCACGCCACCAAATGAACCATTCGTGAGGGATTTGTCGCTGGATCACCACCGGTGTGATCCACCCGCCGAATATAGCCACCATACGCAGTAATTGACGGTACATGTCTATCATGTATAGTTCCATGCATGCCAACGCACTTCAAACCCGTTTACTTGTACAAGAATGACGCGTGTGTCGAGGCTCCGTCTCTGTGGAGACCGATGGCAGAGGTGCCACCGAAATTTCTGTAAAGATCACTTGAGAAGAAGAAGAACAGTCATGGTTTGAAAAGGCGCTTATTTGGCCATAATGGAAAGAAGATTGACCCCAGGAAGATCAATGGAAATGGAAGAAGCGAAGAGAAGAGGATAAGAGGGAAGCAGAGTAGAGTGATCGACGTGGGGGATCCCTGCACCTGATCATCTCGGTACAATGCCCATGCAACGGACAGTTAAATTCTACCGTAGTCGGTACTGTTCCCTGTAATGTTCTCTACCACGTTATAGTAACGTTCTAGCAACGCTCTCAGCATCGTTCCTGATGAAGATGCTTGGGACATACAATGTGGCGCACTACGAGTAAGACAAAGTCGTAATCTATCCGCATATTGCAATTACCCGAATATCTAGACTAAGATACTCATATACTCGTATCAGTGCGTAGTGACTGCACATCATAATAGATACGTATGGATCTCAACGTCCATATGCTAACACGCCCCCGTGATGAAAGTCAGTAGCTAGAGTAATGCCTACGGTGTAGAAAACTGATACTCAAAATCAAAATGAACCAGTGAAGAATGAAATAATGGTACAACCTATTCAGTCCTGCGCGAATGCAGCGGCAATATGGAAAACAGTAAACACATAGTTGACTACGTATTCAGCCCCGTGTGATGACGGTGGCAGTATGACTGTACTCATGTCAGAAAAGCTAATCGTGGTTGTGCATGACCACTGAGTCATAGTGCATGACCACCATTGAGTCATAACCTACAATGAAAAGCGTTGAAAGGTATCTGCTGTACTTGCAACCCGCCCGCTCAATTGAATGCTACAATAACAGAGCTACGGAAATAGTACGTCATCATGCAGAAACAAAGAAAGTCGGCGGTTTTGTACCCAGACAAAACTAGCAATGACCTACTGTATGTACCAGTACGTGTGAATACTCATTTGCCCAGCAATCAACATGGGATTGTTGAAGAGACATCTTATACAACTGAGACACGTGTCCAGTGTGCAGTATAGACGTGCGTACGTACTCATATGAACCCTACATAGTAGTACCTGGTATAACAAAAATCGAAAGAAGAAAACAAATCGTGGTGTGGATGCCAGCAATGTATACCCGATGAAAGAAGCGTTAACCCGTATGATGGTTGGTTTCAACGCGTCCCCTGAATAGATACTTAGAGTAACATGAAATCCAAGTAGAAACTGATGACATTCGTCCAATACAACCGAAACGTGTACTATTCAGTTGTGTACATGTATGTGCGTGCGTACTCGCAATAAGATTAGGAGTACAGATAGTACGGCAATAGACTACGTTGGGCGCAATCGTATCGCAAAATAGACTCGTGATGCTATGGTGTTGACCAGCGAGCTATATCCTAGCAAAGAAAGCGTAAGAAACTATCTACTGTACCTATGCTACGCCCCCCCCCTCAATGGATCCTAGGACAAGAAATCGAACCGTAGACGTATACTCGTACAGGTATGTGTCCAGCTATACTGAGATGTGTGAAGTACAAATCAGCATGGTGAGTCTGTATGTATGATACGTAGTCAAAGAAAAGAAAGCTATGGAAAGCTAAGGAACAACTAATACCAAGACAGATGTGTATCCGTGACGGCATACAGCAGTGCGCATTATGTTTGAATACATAGAACGTACTCTTGTGAAAATAAGCTACGTACGTACAGCAAAGAAGCACAGCCAACAAAGAGAAAGTATATAAAAATATGCCCCCCCCACCAAAACCAAGGTAAAGAAGAGACGCAAGGAATGCGCATGATGATGACGATCGTGATCTTCGTTCTTCGTGCTGGTGTTGCAGAGATCTTGTTGAACATGTAGTATGAGTAGTAGTAGTAGTCGATGAAACTAACTGGTGCTGCTGATGATGATCTTGTACGTAGAACAGCAGACCAAAATATGTACCTATAGATGAAGATGGCTTTGAGATGATGTTGATGATGGCGAAGACCTGAAGAGATGGTGCAGACCTGTCCCCGTATTTAGTCCGTAATGTGTGCTGCGCCGTGTTGCTCGAAGCGTGCGAGTGCCGGTTGATGTCGATGTTGGGTTGTGCCGCTTGTTGCGGTGGAATACAAAAACATCGCCAGGAATGCCACAACAAAATGTTGGAACTCCCTTGTTTGCGAAAAATCAACAAATTCCCCCTAGAGTGGTGGTCACGTTTCAGCTAAGGTGTCGCCGAATACGTAGCTGGTCCCCAATGCGCTGGAGATGGCGATGGCCAGCTGCTTGATGAACGCTTCGGCGGTGTTACTGTGGAGCTGGATCCTGGTGAGCATGCAGATGTTCATCATGTCACCTCCGATCCTGAACGAAAAGCTTGAAAATAAAAATTTGAATGAATTGCTGCAGCAGGGTAGACCATCGATGCTTGCAGAAGTCGAGGTAGTGATGCTGTAGTGTTGCTCGTACAGCAGTAGTCGAAGTAGGCGTTGGCGCTGATAGTAGCAGATAAACCGACAAGAGTTCTCTCCCGTGGCAGGCTATGTCGTCGATTGCATCAACGGCCTGGCTGCGTGATGCAACGCTGGTTGGCCTTCTCCCAATACGGAATGGACAAGGATGTTTTTTCCTTCCGAGTCTTCAGTCGTGATTTCGCCTAAACGCATGTAAAGCCCGTTACTGGATAAGGATAGCAGGAGGTAATCTCCCCGATGCTACGGGGAGTAGCAGATTCGTCAACGAGCTAGCGGTATGATTCAGCACGTGAAGGTCTTCTCGGCAATGCTTGCACGAGAATAAATCTATTTGTACGTATTTCGTGGGTAGTAGCTCGAAGACACGGGTTTAATAACGACTTTACGCGTGTAAATGGCGAAGAGCCGGCTCGAAACTGACTTTAGTTGTCGTGGAGAAGAAACAGAGGTGTAGTAACGTCTGTTCTTGCTTTACAGCGTGGAAGCAGTGCGGAACTTGCTCGGCGTGTGATGAGCCGAAATAGTTTCGTGACTTGTTTCGCGCTTACAGCTTCGAAGTATCATAGTATCGAAAACAAACCTTTGCGTGTGATGTTACACAATAGTCGGTGACGTATGTTTGCAATTACAGCGTGAAAACGATATTGAATGTACTAGTACGAGTTCCCCGCAGAAGAGCGTGAAACCGGGCTCATTTCTCGTACGTGCTATCCGCGTAAAAGCGTGACAGCAGTCTCCTTACCTGCTTCGCGCATAAAAGCGTGAAAGCAGTACTCCTTGTAGTAACCGTGTTGAACGAAGTTCATGAAAATCGATGATGAGAATCGATGTCGATGCTGTCGGGTAGATGGTGGTACTCTCATGTTTTGGAGCAAAAACCGTATTCCTCCGCATTCGAAAACTTGAAATTTCTTCGAATGTAGAACGTGACGCGCTCGCCGGGAGACGTCCTTCCGTGGTGCCAGCCGGTGCGTTGACCAAAGCCGAGGCTCATAACCTGAAATAAATATGCGTGTGTCGAGGCTCTGTCTCTGTGGGGAGAAAGATGGCAGAGGTGGCACCGAAGTGTCTGTAAAGATCACTTGAGAAGAAGAAGAAGAACAGTCATGGTTTTAAAAGGCCCTTATTTGACCATAATAGAAATAAGATTGACCTCAGGGAGATCAATGGAAAAGGAAGAGGAAAACAGAAGAGGAGAACAGAAGAGGAGAAGAGGGAAGCAGAGTAGAGTGATCGAGGTGGGGGGTCCCTGCACCTGATCATCTCGGTACAATGCCCATGCTACGGACAGTTTTATTCTACCGTAGTCGGTACTGTTCCCTGTAATGTTCTCTACCACGTTATAGTAACGTTCTAGCAACGTTCTCAGCATCGTTCCTGATGAAGATGCTTGGGACATACAATGTGGCTCACTACGAGTAAGACAAACTCGTAATCTATCCGCATATTGCAATTACCCGAATATCTAGACTAAGATACTCATATACTCGTATCAGTGCGTAGTGACTGTACATCACAGTAGATACGTATGGATCTCAACGTCCATATGCTTACATCGTGTATCGACTGCACAGGTCTTGCTGCGTGGTATCATTGCTTGATTCCTAGGCTGGAAGTGCGTTACTATCCTTCATTCACGGCGGCAACGGACGACTCTAACAGCGCACATGCGATGTGGCGAATCGGGTATATGTTGGTTGGTACGAGAGCATTCGTTTCGCGTGACATGATTGGTGCGCCATGTATACTCCACGGTTCGTACCGGTATAATTTTATACCCCGTCCCCATATCACCCATCGCCTGACTACTTGTACCTCTTAGGTTTTTCGCCATCTTGTTCCTTCTCCATTCCGTAGAGTTTCTGTTTGGGGGTAGGGCAGCTTTACCTCACTACATATGCCACTACTTAAGACACAATATAGATATGAACCCTTCCAGCGTCAAGCTATAATGAAGGGTAAACGACGTATGTATGCTGGCATACTGCCGGGGAGTGCGTTCGTCGCAGGCATTGACCAGTGAGCTCGCCGAGTTGCACCACGTCGACACACGCGTCATTCTTCCAGTTTCCTCCCACCCAAGGGTGGACCTATTGTGCAACAATCATGAACGCTGTGCATGGAACCTGTCCGTTCGTCGTTACAATATTCCAGTATGTGTGTGCCATGCATAAACGAAATTGGTTAATTGCATTGTTTCGTCCGCTTTGCCTAAAAACCCCAACAGGTTATCAAACAAATAGAGTATTCGCAGTTTCTGGTGCACGCGCATCCACCTTCGTTTCTCTCGCGAAGCATGCTACGGTAGGGGTGTAAGCACCATGCTTGTTTCTGAGGGTGGTCGCTTGAGGCGCTCCATACATCACCCATAACATATTTCGTATGAAGACAAGAGTGCCATTTGATGAGCAATGCCATGGCCTACGACATACTGTACTGCCAGGAAACGATGCGAACGCTTCAACACGAGAATGAAAGACCGGACGAGTTTAGGTTAAGCAGCCAGATAATTCGAAACCAAAATCAGCCAAAACGTGCTACCTCCATCGCAGTATACGTCTCGCCTTCCTTTCGTGTGGGTGTGTTGTCTGGGTGCTGTTATGTTAAAAATTATTTTCACGTACGGTATATATACTAGTCAAACGCATACAGCGTGGTAAAGTTCCAGCCCCGTTCGTAGTAGCAGTTGACACGTATGCATGCTGCACACCTCGATGGCAACAATGATGAAACACTAAGACGGAAAGTACAACAAACACTTTAGACCGCCAGGAAAACACTAGGTCGGGGAGACCAACCCCTAAAAGCGATACTTTCAGAAGCAAAGCTACGGCCGTAGCGCAAGTTGCCCGGTGCAGGGTCATACTATCATTAGTAGGTAGGTGACACGCTGTGCGGGTGCGAATATGCCGGTAGATTCGCGCGCAACACACGTTATCCGCCGTAGGCTATGGGCGAAGCTTGCTGCCCTACCGTTTTTGAGATTGCGGTACAAATTTTCACGGCAGGCAAACAAATAGGTGCCGACATTGAAGCCCTTTTGTCGCAGGCGAAACCGTTTTGACTTATATTTCCGTTTGGTTTGCGAGGCCTCTCGACACGTTCAGGGTATACTGTTGCAACGATAATTGATCGGGGAAACGAACCGCTGACTGCGCCTGGTGTCATTGACACCTTGCGTTCTTACCTGCTTCTGTACATTTGCCGTACGCCACTGTCGGAGTGATCGCGAACAGTGCTCGACACCGAAATATGACATCATGGAACGCCTTGTCTAAGCCGTAAAACGGTAAGAAAATACGCTGACGTACGAGCAAGAACATGCCAGTATGGTACGCCCGTAAGAACATCATGATCATGCAGTGTACCACAAAACCCCGACGAAGCAGCAAAGAAGAACGACCATACCAGGTATAGTATGTCGCACGACGCATGTGGTGCCATGTTAAGTTATTTGACTCGATGTAAGGGTTTGCGCCTCTCTCGTATTATACCCTCACACGAATCACATACCAGGTACAGCACTATACAGCACACTCAATCAGAAGCAGGAACTCTGGTCCCGAGGCTAGATTTCTTACTCGAGAAAGGGTGCTTTCTACGCTAATTTAAAGCTAAAGACTCCTGAATTTCATATTTTCCTCAAAATCTCAGTCTGCCTTTCTTATTAGCCTGTTTCTTATTAGGTATCCTCTACTGTACTGTACACCGATACAACCTGGATACAAACCAAAATAAATATCGCTGTAAAACAATATTTATTCGGCCCCTCCGGGGGGGGGGTGGGGGGTTAGGAGTGTGATATACAAATCCCCGGCCACCCTTGCACAGACAACTACACGTAAACGAAAACGAAAACAAGAACAAAACAAAAACAAAAACCAAAGAAGCAAATAAAGTGTCGTGCTTTCCCTGGCGGAGACGTGACAGGCAATGGAAAAACATGAATGTATAAACCATAACAATAGCGTAGACAGAGGAAGACTGACAACGAAAGGAACGGATACGAGGCAACCAAAGGACGACAGCCCCACCCTCCAGGTAGACTGTTGAGCAATACACGCATACATACCTTCTACGATTACACCTCATTCATGTAGTATACGTAGCGTCAGCAGGACCCAAAAGCGAGAGGTTCACCGATGGCCAGTCGCGTGGCTCGTGGGGTGCGGTTTTTACTTGGTTTCAGAAGGTATCCGTTTTTGATAAAAAAAACGGACCGGGTATACCCGTTTTTGGGGGTTACCCATTCAATGCTTTTAATAACGTGATATAACAAATTCTCGTTGATTGTTGAGTAAATATGTCATAACTAATCATTATTAGCTGATTGTTGAGCTTAGTCATGCTTTGTTCATCATTTTGATGAAAGAAAGAGGCGTTTTATGCTGAAACCTTAAAAAACTGTGCCTGCGGTGCAATCATAACAGAGCTATTTTATACCACCGGCAGCTTCTTCGTAGACGTCTTCGTCGTTACAAAGAGACGAGACGGAGTAGGGGCCGGGGGGAGGGGGGCTGGTTGGAACCCTTGCCGTTCTGTGAAAACTGAGCGCTACAAAACGATCGCAACCGTACGAGAACTTAACGTTCTTAACGGTACTACCCACTCCAGCAGTATTGGGCCTTGTATAGCGATGAATACTGCATGCAGCGTGGTGACGTCGTGACGGATATCGAAAATCTACCAAGCACGCCATTCACGGTGTCGTTAGCACGCGAATAGTGGCAGCACATACACATACCGGGGTACGTACTACGTACTATTACGGCGGACAATAGTAAATAGAACCTACGGTACACACAAAAACCTATATGTTTACCTATTTTTACTAACAATACTTGGTCCTATTTACTAGTATTTACTAAGGTCCCCCGTAATACTAAGCAGGACCATGATGGGGCATACGTAAAGTACTTCCGATGCGTTGTTGTTGTCAAACATTCTTGCTGTTGTCCGTACTGCTGACGCATTGTACGGTACGCTACGAGTACACTCGAGAGAGCGTGGAGGGGGGGCACTTAGTGCACAAGGTCTCATTCGTGCAGCTGGCGTCGGAATCTATGAAATTTGCGGTGCAAAACCCTCAACATGAATCATTATTCATCATTAATATTACTCACATCATCGTGGAGTTGATTGTCTTGTGTTGGTTTTAATCAACTAATCGTGATTACATCGACGCAGCTTGGTCAAATTAATGAACAAATAACATCAACCCCGGACAACATTATTAGTTGATGTATATATATATGTACTTGGTATATCGATAATACCAGGTACCAGGTACATCACAAAGAAGTTGTCCATTGGTCCATCTACAAAAAACTAACAGGAGTATAATTGTTTGAAATAACGAAAGTTTATCTATTTGACTTGGAAACAAAATCTCAACTCCTACGAGTACTCTCTAATTCTCAACACACGTCGCGTATGCTGTTGTCTGTAAGGTAACCAATGCCCCCGACTTCGAAGGTTTGGCTTCCTTTTCGTTTTGTTTCGTGCCTCTTGTTCTTACTATTATACCTGGCTTGGTGGATGGCGAGCCCGGTATTTTTCCTTCGTGCGTCTTCTCGAATATTGTCTGGTTTGCTTTGGTTTTCTTGTTTTCTTCGCTTGTTGTATTGCCAGTTGCAGCTCCTCCAGGGGGGCACGACAGACAGGTTCTACAGCCCCTCGCATTGACTCATTATATTTTTTGTCAAAGGGTCGGGTCTGGGTTTTGCCCATTACGTTTTCTGTCGTTTCGGTTTATATTGGGTTTTGTTCGATTGTTTCGTTACGTATTCGTTTTTGTTTTTGGTATTTCCTCCTATCTCGATTTCCTTGTCTTTTGTATCTGACACGAAAATGAACCGGAATCGAGTAGGAAGCGCCACACATCCAGTGTGTTGGTGGCGCCCAAGGGGATGGAGACGGGGGGGGCAATGGTTCGTAGACAAACCGCGGCTGGCGAAAGCAAGAAGATGACGGCAGGCAGAGTAACAAGGTACCAGACGGGCTAGTTGGTAGAACCTGTCTGTACTACGAGTACAAAGGCTGCATCGGCTGCCATCGTTGTACTTCAGTTGCCTATCCTTTCATTTCGCTCTCAGTCTTCCTCTGTTTACGATGTTTTTATATTTTATTATTTTGTTTAATATTATTGTCTGTCACATCTCTTGCGGGGGAAGCACGAAACTTCCGTGTTATTTTTTGTTGGTTTGTTTAAGTTAGAGTTTGTTTGGGCTGCCTTCGTTGTACTTCAGTTGCCTTTCCTTTCCTTTCGCTCCCAGTCTTCCTATGTTTACGATGTTTTTACATAATATTATTGCTTTTAAGATTGTCTGTCACATCTCCTCCGGGGGAAGCACGAAACATCCTTTTCTGTTTGTTGGTTTGTTTATGTTTGTTTGTCTTTTTGTCTGTTTATTTTTGTACGGTATATTGTTAATATTTATTTTTAGCTGCATATTTCATGTTAGTGTTTCTTATTCACGCATCTGCATTGCTAGCAGGGTAAGCCGTGCCTGGCGTATATGGCATTGCACTGTCTGCTCTGCAGCCTTACTGCACTGCAACTAGAAGAAGTGGGCACCAGTAAAAAAAATCGGTTTAGAAAAACCGGTTTTAACGTATGGACTGCTGTTGTTGTTGTAGAACTTGGCTGCAAGCCACCCTCTATTATGACTGGTTTAGTGTTGTAGGAGTGAAATGGGGTGCCCTTTTGGGAATTTTATGAGTGATCAACGCGGAAGATCATGCTGCACATTGTCGGATGGCAAAGAAAATAATAATAGAGTACACCTTCATTTTGATTTTTTCAACACCTCTACTCCGATCCTACCCGGATCATATCTCGTTTGACACCCTCATCCCATATAGTACGTGCAGACGTATAGGGTTGTGGGGTTCGTGTTGGGGTTAGGGCGGGGGTTAGCGGAAATAGCGTGTGGACGTGTGGACTGCTGTAGTGAAGAGCTGTAAGTATAGTTGGACTGTAAATAGTTGCTTTGCAGGCATTGACCCGGCAGGGATCGTACACGAGCTACATAGAGGTTGTTTATTCGTATCAGTGTATTGTTAAGGACTGTACTTCATGGACTGCACTACTATTAATAATAGTATCAATAGTTGCTCTGCAGCCATTCACCCGGCGGGAACCGTACACCAGTTACATGTACCAGCATATGTTTATAATTTCCGTGGTTATTCTAGACGTTGGAGGTGTCTGACGTACAGGTATACAGTCCAACAATGTATATCACTCTAGGCAGCTCTAGGCGTAAATATATTAACCATTTGGTACTCATATTAATGTACAAACGTCCCTTATAATTACGCCCAGAGTGGTATAGTATTTTGGGTGGATTACGTTTGTGTATGCGGTGCTGGTCGTACTCAGAACGATGGCGTGTTGGCACTGAATCGTTTGCGGTACTGTACCCTTCCTGCATTACAACAATGTACAGCAGCAGTATGTAGTATATCGATGTGTTGGAGTGTTTTTCTACCCACAGATAAATCGTAGAGCTTGTACCTCTCGAGGATGAATAATGGTAATAATCGCAGACATTGTACAGGGTGCGCTACAGCATTGTATTAAGTCGTAGTAGACATCGACGGGTATAATGGGAGAACACACACCACAGGGCTCTTCCTTTCACGCAGACTCTACGAGCCTTGCAAAGAAATTTCCCTCGCTCGTTGCAATCGCTCAGCTGTTCGCCGTGCTCAACCAAGTCTTTCCGTCTGCCGACATAAAGTACCCGCTGTACGTACATCACACCCGTGCAATAAACCCGCTGCGTAGCCACGTAATTAGTAAAATCGGGTGTTGATGCATTATTTGCGTGAACCCCTAGTGAGAGAGGGGAACATTTCAGTCAGGTTTACACACCGTCCTGGGGAGATCCTCGTCACAATCAATCGACCGCATCACTCTTCGACTACACCATTGGACGCCGAATCCACGAGGAACCCATGTGGTGAGACGGATGCTATTTGAGAGTTTTACGCTGCGCCAAAACCTGCGAAGACAGTATTTACGATATTGGATAAATATCTATCTGGCGGGACCCGGAGCAGAGGGCGCCCTACATGTGTAAACAAACTTGCCGCGAGTTCAAGTCTACGTAGTCAATCATTGTCTGACGTTTTCGCTGCTGTCATGAGTGTGCTGTAAGCTTCTTCTACCGTTGTCTCTCTTTGGTTTTTCAATACGCACCCGCAGCACTGCAATGACACCTGAAATCATCCAGGTGATACTGGTGGTTTGGGGCACAAAGCAGTGCTGGTCTTCTGATTGTTGGAGTAAAAATCGTATTTCTCCGCACTTGAAAACTCGATTTTCTTCTCTGCCATCTCTCTTCACAAAGACAGAGCCTCGACGCACGCGTCATTCTTTCACACAGCACTACTCCAAGGCAGCAACCACTTGGTACGTAGCGCGGACAGTAGCATTCAGTAGAAGCGCAGACACGGGGGGGGGGGTCTATTTGCGGTTGGTTGTAGCTCGCGTAGCCGTATCGCGCCTCAATCGTCA
Source organism: Saccharina japonica (assembly GCA_008828725.1). NCBI lineage: Eukaryota > Phaeophyceae > Laminariales > Laminariaceae > Saccharina > Saccharina japonica. Next base: position 124,099 of record MEHQ01003488.1, read on the forward strand.
GCGACATAAAATACAACGTATGTATAGGCCCTAGCCTTTCAGGCATGCCTGAAAAAATGCTGAACTACTGTTTCTGAAACAGGCGTGCCTGAACTAGCTGTTTTCGTGCCTATCTTGCCTATCTTTTGCCAGGCACGCGTCAGGTAGGCCCAACAGTTTAAGTCGTGTCTTAAAATTCGTCTTAATCCGTTTCTCAGAAAGAGGCCCGTCTTACTCGCTATATGGCAGCTTGGCACGTCTTAGAGTCGTCTTAAAATTTACCAGGCGTAGCTTAGCACGTCTTAGGGAATCGCTAGAAGCACAACGAGCTTGGGAACACAACGTACACAGCAGGTGAGTAGATTAACCCACTTGTTTTTTTGGAAACTCCTTTTTTGGAGGCCCAATGCGTTTTTCCAAGGTTCCCGGGGACAATGAACCCTTCTCCCCGGATTTTCGAGAAGCATTTTTTCAAAATATGAAAATCGCGATTTCGACCTTCGCAAATCCCCCAGCCCGCCCAACCAAAACTCACCCGCCCTCGCAGGACATCACACCCCACTGCTCAATCCCAGCACACCTACACAAGCACAGCACCCCCCTTCTACTCTCTACTCTCCTCCCAGAATGGCCTTGGCACCGCGGCGGCGCCTTCACCAGCGACAGCACCAACCAGCTACGATGTCCTGGACTAATACACGTCGGCACTGTGTTTGCTGTTTGGCAGGCACCGGTAGCTAGGCACCACTACGTACTATCCACTATTATTTGTAACATTTTCGTTCGTATACGTCGTACAAGTACAAAGCACTTAATAATAATAAGAAAAAGGAAAGCTGGCCCAGGATGGATTTCTTATTTGAATATGGCGTGTGTACTGTAATACACTAAACATAGTTTCAGTAATAACGACTCGCCGAATATCAAGTTGTCCTGCAAAGCTACGTAAGCCTGCCATTCTTATTGCCCGTTCTTCTTATTAGGTACCTGGTATCCCGTACGTGCGCGTACTCCTCCTACGAGCTACGTAATATTATATATACCAGGAGGAACAGCTCAGCTAGATGTGTATCCCATGATGACAACAATACGATAGATATATGAATATATATATATACCGGTAAATACAACACCATCAGCGGTAGTTTACCAAAATAAAATCAACTTATATACAGTGAAATAATAAGAAGACAAGAAACTGGCCCAGTTTAGATTTCTTATTTGAGAATGGGTGCGTTCTACACCAATTTCAGTACAACGACCCCCGAATTAATTTTTTTATCGTTAATCTCAGCCTGCCTTTCTTATTGCTCGTTTTCTTATGTGATATCCTGTTCTGCGGTATAAATAATAATATATTTAGTTAAAATTTGATGGTGTTATTATTACGCGTATTATATCGTACATTATAATATGTCCTGGTGATTTGACGGTATTATCCAGATTATCCATATGCTGCTGCTCTTTGTTGCTGTGTCCCCTGTCCCCCTGGGAGGCGTTCGAACTTTTATTTTTTTATCGTACGTAAACTCACACGTATCGTTATCGTTTATCGTTTTATCCTCATCGTCATCGAAGTACCGAACATTTTTCGGTTCGAACATTATTTTTTTATCGAACGACAATATCGATTATTGTTGTATGGATTCGTAGGCGATCCTCCCCGGCGTGTGGACCTAAAATAAAGACTTGTTATTTCGACACACCACCTAAATATCAGCCAAAACGAGTCTAAGAAGAATCTAAGACGTGCTAAGACGAATCCAAGACGCCCTAAGACGAAGCTAAGATGCGCCAAGACAAATCTAAGACGTGCTAAGACGCCAAAACCGGATTAAGACGCGTATAATTCGCACGTCTTAATCCCAATTTTTTTCGCCTGCGGCGGTCTTAATACCTCGCTTCGCTCGATTCCTAAGTCCGACTTACGCCCCGATTTGCTCAACTTAAACTGTTGGGCCTAGCGTCAGGCACGCTTACAGGCATTTAAGGCACAACAAAATAACGCCGTTAGTCTGGAACTCCCAAAATCAGGGGAAAGCAAGGGAAAGGGGATATTGTTTTAGGGCGTAGTCCACACCCACAGCGCACAGCCCATAGCTCTGATAAAGGGGACATTACGATACCAATGAATGCAACAAGCGAACCCTAACCGACCAGCACCTGGTGATCCCACACAAGGTTCGGCAGCGATAAACTTGAGTGGCTGTCCGAGCAGCTTGGCCCGTAGCAGCAGCAGCAGCAGCAGCAGCAGCAGCAGCAGCAGCAGCAGCAAAGGGTTCCACATGCAGCAAAGAGTTCCTGCATATTCTTCTCCCTCTTCGTGAAATTAATTAATTATTAGTTCCGCACACATACACACACTTAACTTTACTATATCATTCTCGCCTCTTTCCGTGGAAATTAATTAATAGTTATTAATTCCACACATAACACACTTATGCACGTCATAATATAGCTGTGAGATTCGACGAAATCCTTCGACTCACAGCTTGTTTGTTGTATTTATATTAGAGTGAATCGCTCTGGCAGCGCCACTTTGCAGGCACATCGTACGTATTATACTCGTATAGTACAGGACACCTAATAAGAAACAGGGAATCTGGCCCAGGTTGGATTTCTTATTTTAGCGAAAGTGCTTTCTACACTAATTTCAATATAAAGACTCCCGAATTTCTTATTTTCCTTTGAATCTCAGGCTGGATTTCTCATTAATCTGTTTCTTATCAGGGGTCCTGTACTATAGTATAGTAGTACAGTACAGGACACCTGATAAGAAACAGGAAATATGGTCCAGGATGGATTTCTTATTTGAGAGAGGGTGATTTATACACTAATTTCAAGTTAACAACTCCCGAGTTTCTTATTTCCCTCTAAATCTCAGACTGGATTTCTTATCAGCCTGTTTCTTATTAGGGGTCCTGTACTGCAGGCAGCGAGCATTCAGCGCGTTGGACAGTGCGGGGTGCGGGGTGGGGCATGGCCGGCATTTTCGTTTCGGCATTTTACTTCTTGAAACCAAACTACTTGAAATTAGTGCAGGATTTGCGTTGGGGCGCTGAACAAGTTTCAGGCATTCTTTCAGGCAATTTGCCCATTTACACAAAATACTTGAAATTAGTATAGGGTTTGTCTTGGGGCGCCGAAAAGGTTTCAGGCACGTCTCAGGCATTGTTTCAGGCAAATGCCTGAAATAGATAGGCACGTTTCAGGCACGTTCAGGCACGTCAGGCATATGCATACCTTTTTGCCTATGTCAATTTTTTTTGCCTGCGGCGTGCCTATCTCCGCATGCCTGAAAGCACTTGAGGCGTGCCTGAAAGGCTAGGGCCTAGTATGTATGGTCACACGGTAGCGTACGGGTTCATCATTGAAAATGTGTGGGGCAGTTTCACGTGTGTGTCTCGTTTGGGCAATTGGTTTTGTTTATGTTTGCCATCTTTATAATAATAATACTTTATGTTGTCTGAAACCCCAACTTAAGTTCTCGTAGGCGAATTGAATGGGGGAAAAGGGTCAGTTGCTGCTGACGCGCGTTCAGTCGGTGTGTGTGTGTTCTTCACATTAAACCTTCCTTTCTACCCGTCGACATCCAGCACACCCAGTGTCCGTGCCGATTCTTCATCCTAAAAAGGTACCAGTTCTGTGGTCACAAAACCACGACACAGAGATACTACGCTCAGTGCAGTAAGCAGAGCAGACAATGCAATGCCATATACGACAGGCAAGACCTACCCTGCTAGCAATCCAGGTGCATGAAAGAGAAAAAAAATAAAGAAAACGAAAGAAAAAAAAAGAAAAAAAAGGAAAAAGAAGAAAAAGGAAATAGGAAAAATAATAAAAATAAACATATAAAGCAAATCAACAAACTCAAACAACCAAACGAAAAACATGACAACAAAAGAAAGAAAGAAAAAGTGTCGTAGCTTCTCCCAGAAGAGATGCGACAGACATAAAATCAAATAAATTAGAACGAAATGAATGGATGAAAAACAACGCAAACAGAGCAAGACTAAGAACGACAGGAAAGGACAGGCAACCGGGAGCACACCAAAAGCACCTTCCAGGCAGCCCAGGCAGGTTTATACCCGTAGTACGGACAGGTTCTACCAGCTACGGAGTCGGTCTGGTACCTTGCTACCCTGTCTGCCGTCTCCTTCCTGCTTTCGTCCGCCGCGGTTTCCCTACGAACCCCCCCCCCCGCTCCATTCCCTTGGGCGCCCCCCATACACGGATGGATCGTGAGCGCTTCCTACTCAGTTTGCCTGTCGTTTTCGTGCCACACACGAACGTGAAGGAAAGATAGAGAGGAAATATCAAAAACTAAAATGAGATACGTACGTAGCTAAGCAATCAAGGAAAACCCTAGGAAAATACGGAAGGACAGGAAAACAAAGCAAAGGCGACCACGGCGAAATAAATATATACAATAAAATAAAAAAAATGCGAGGGACTGTAGCACCCTTGCYCGTGCCCCCCCGGAAAAGCTGCGACAGGCAATACACAATACACCCAGCAAATAAAAACAAAAGAAAGACCACCAGAAATAACCGAGAAAAAGTACGGAGCACTCCATCCACCAAGCCAGGTAGTACTGTTTTTCCTTATCACAGGGATAAGACCGAGAGTAAAAAACAATAAAACTGAAACGAAAGGAAAGACACAACAGGGCCGCGTTTGAAGCAGCTACAGAGAGAGRTGCGCGGTACGGGTTGTATAAGTAGTGACATCATCCGGGGCCCATAGTGAGTTGTTTTACGTGTTTGTCGCCTTGTTACACCATCCAGGACGCTGTCGATCGAGATGGGTTTTCCTCTTCGAAATTGCGATTTTTGGCGATGTTACTGAGATCGACATTGGGTAGTCTACGCACCGTATGTTTTACCCGATGTTGTATCTACAGGTAGATATCGAATATAGATCGGGATCGACATCGCGATCTTCAAATATTACGTAAACACAATGAATGGTATACTTTGATAATCAAGTAATTATCCATCACCAACGACTAGAACGGTGGTAGGGGTGCCCTCTAATCACGTGTACAACTCACGTGACCGAGAAGTGCCTGTTGCGACCGCAATGCGTAGCCAACAATACTGTTGTATGCCATGGAACGGATAATCCGCACACGGGGAGGCGCTTGCTCATGAGGTTAGGTAGAGCACGACTCACGGCAGCGTCAAAGGAGCTCGCAGGAGTAGATCAGGTACACAGTAAGTATTTTATTACCCACGCTAACCGTAGAGGAAGCAAGAATGAAAGCAGTTTATATTAGATCGTGTGGTGACCAGAATGCGAGGGGGAGAGATGAGCACAAGGCCGCGTATTGTTGAAAAGTCAGAATTTATAAGTGAAAGTCTGTGGTGTCATTAGTGGCAGCTTCAGATATTGTTATTCTTCTATTATCAATAGTATGAAGGATGTACATGCTGCATGATTGTTGTTGTTATTGTTGTCTTCACATTAAACTCGTTTCAGTTGCTAATCCCTGTAGTATGATCTAGCAAGATCACAGCCCGTGGTCACAAAAAAAGTGCTAGAGCCATCAGAGAATCCTAAAGAACACGTACACTTAGCAGGGAAAGGATACACAAGTCCGAAGAGGTACACCTAAAATCCCTACAGCATGTTATGCGTGTCCAAAACTGAACTACACGCCCGCAATCTCCATTCGACTACAGCAGCATCCCCCCCCCCCCCCCCCTCCCACTCTTTACCAATGAATTTGCCGACTACAGCGTAACTACTGTCTGAAGTGCTGTCTGTACAAAAACAAACGGTAGGCGTGGGAACAAGATGGAGCACGCAGCTGCTGTCTGAAGTGCTGCCAGAATGACAGTCCGCGGGCACAAAGTGAAAAAGAACAGCCAACCAAAGCCATCATGTCCATTGACAATTACCCGAATCTATCCTGAACGGTCTGTGTTAGGCACAGCATTATAAACATCGACACTGATTAGGAATCGTTCCACATTGAAGGGGTCTTCCACGATCAGGCACACAATGAAGGCACCCGGGGTGTCCGCGCCATCTCTGCCGCGTCTCTCTACAAAACCAGTGACGTCATCCACACCGACCCAACAACAACATTCGGGGGAAAAAGCGAAGAATTTGTCAACAGAAAACAGAAAAACAATAATGTTCGTCCGTCACGGGTCGATGTCGTCCGTGCTCCGGATCGCTTCTCCTGTGCGCTGCTGTGCTGCTGCGCCGGCGCGCTGCTGTGCTGCTGCTCAGGCGCGCCGCTCCGGTGCCGCTCGGCCAGTCCTAGCACGACCACACTCGACCCGCTCCGTCCGTACACGCTCTCGTTGCTGTCCTTCCCAGTCGGCTCCTCGCTTTCTCTCTCGTTGCACTCAGGGTGCTTGGTCTGAAAAATAAAAATTCTCGCGCTGAAGGGATTGACCAGTCCAACAACAGCTCGTCGCCACACGCTCCCTCCTCCTTTGATGGCGAAGCCAGGTTACTGAGACAGTACAGCTCCCTAGGGCTGTGTACGTAGTGTCCGTCCACCTTTCTGATGGCGTCTGCCTCCGCGCACAAAAGTGAGATGGACATTGCTGTCTACACCGACGGCCAAAAAGGCCCGTGCATCTGGACTTTTGCGCCTGACGCACCAGTGCCGATCCAACTCTACCGCTGCACACGCTTCGCGGCGGGTGCGCAGCAGCAAGAAGGTATCGGTCCGCTTGAGGGTGAGTCTAGCCTTGCTCGCTAGAAAGACCCCCCCCCTCGCTATGGGCCATGCCAAAGCAAAGACCTTGCCGAGGCAGCGAGGGGAAAAAGGGAAGTGCATGTGTGCATGCTATCGACGTGTAGAAAGGACGGGCGCAATGTGAATGACACCACAAACCAACAATGGCCGAATACCACTTACATAAGGCGTATCGCTTCATAGGGACCCGCGATTTCAATCCCGATTATGTGAATCTCCTGTGTGCACGAAGGTACACATTTACGAAACGGGGTGGGTAGCGATAGGGTAATACCCTCTTACATAAACCGCCGTCTGTAACAACGCACATCGAAGCAAAACCAGAGCCTTTGCGGCGCACACTGAATTCATAACAATTCAGCACGGGTCGTAAGAACGGGAAACGTGGTAGGTTCCTCATCTCGCCAGTCTCGTGCCAATCCGTCATAAGCTTGGGGAGGGAGCTCTGATTGAGTGGTCTCGTTGGGTGACTGATATCATCAGTCCTGCTGGTGGAAAGTAAAAAAAACTCATGTTTTTCCATACGAAGTACTATTTATTATTGGGCAAAAAATGTTTGAAGGACACTCCGGCAACGTGCACAGATGATTGCGAACAAGAGTATGTCAGTGCGTATTTTGAACCGGCACGCTGACGTATGGGTCATGGCCGGCTCGGATCGAGTGGGTGGCTGTGTCGGCGCCTTCCGGGTTGCATACTGAGTAACCTAGTGGGCTGCCTCGTCTTGCTTGTCTCAGATGGAAAAATCAACACCAACGCAAGAAGAGGGTTTCCATTGAAGAATTTTGTTTGTCTTAAACGGGTTGTTTTCAGTTTGTGCAGTTGTGTCAAATTTTCTTTGCGCAAAACACCTGTGTTGCAATGCCCGCGAAAAAAAAGGGTTTTCAGATGTCACTAAATCTATTGACCAAGCGGCATCGAAACCACCTCTACCGCCCTTCAATTTTCTTGTGGGACATTCAGTGATTAAATCAGATTATTATAAATACGTCAGCTGTATTGCGCTCTAGCTCCAAACTTTCCCATCGATCAATAACTTGGCGAGGCAGACTCGGTGCACTCCCGTGAGATTGCCGAAGCGACAGCAGATTCCGCGCCCTCCTTCGATGCGGACCTCGTCGCTGAAGTATGAAAATGTGGTTCCAGTCGCTCGAATGTGCGGTTTCTCCTGACGCATTCAAGTATTTTATTTTCTGTTATTAGAGTGTTTGCGATAGAAGTAAAAAATATATATACTTTCCTTCCGCTAAAAAAAGTGAATTCCCTTCCCCTCAGCGATTTCGGTGTGTTTGCGATAGAAGTAAACAAATCCTGCAGGCGACGCCTCCGAAAATAATAAGGGAAGTGGGGTGAGGCAATGCGGCAAACCAAAAAACAACGAAAACAAAAATAGCGTACGAGAGGAACGGCAGCCCAGCAACGGTGGCGGCGGCAGGGATAACCGCAGTGCCGCAGCTGCATCCCACGACCGCAAGCAGCAGCACCGGTGGCTGCAGCTACGTGGCGGCAGCCAGCACGCAGCGGCAGCCCCAGCAGCAGCGCAGCAACAGCAGCAGCAACAGCAGCAGCAGCAGCAGCAGCAGCAGCAGAAGCAACAGCTTCCGTTTTCTGCTTTTTTCGATTTTGGGTACCAACTATTCTTGCTCGTCGTGTGCTGCTCCTGCTGCTGCCCCGACCTACGCGCGACACCGCGCCGGCACGCTCCGCTCCAAGCCCGCCCGGCGCCCGACATATATAGACCGTGGCGGCGCGCCGCCGCTGCTGCTAGTGCTGCTATGCTGCTACCGCAGTGTGGTGAAATTGAAATGATACACGGACGATCTGTCATCCTGTCGCGCTCTACAAGCAAGGCGGTACGAGTACGTCGTCCATACGACTCGTACGAGTACTCGTACGAGTACTTTCTGAACAGCGCATCCTCCACGACACCAAGCCGGCGAGAGCGTACCGTAGCGGGCCGCCGGCAGTCCGCCGGCGCCCCGTTAGCAAAATCCAGCACCGCTTGTCCGTATCATACTGCTGTAGCACACCTCCCGAGCCTCTGTGCTCCCACCGGTTGTTGTGTTGTGTAGAGCAAGCAGCAAGGTTGGGGCCTATGGGAGACATGGAGACATCTCCCATAATTTGGGGCGTTCTGCGTCGGTAGAATGCTCGGTGCGTGTAGGCCAATCAAACTGAGAGACAAAAGTTACCGTAACTTTTGATCAAAAACATACTTCTCTAAAGTAATTTTTTGCCGTTTTTTCAAAAATTTACCTCAAATCCTTCCTTCGGCAGAATTTTTAGAGAAGTAAAAGTAAAAAAAAAAAAACGCAAACACTCTATTTAACGAGCATTATATGTTTCATGTATTTGTTTTTTTTGTGTAAAACGAGCACGAGGAATTTATTATCCTGATCGTGTCAAGCCCTTTTAGGTCGCCTGATAGCTGTACTCACCTAATAAATAATGATGCCTTGAAACGGGACCACTGCTGCTGTACTTGTATTATCGTAAGTCCCTAGATATCTAGACATTCCGCTATCATTAACGTCCTGCCGACGACGCCACGTTTCTGGGACTGGGTGAGTCACAGAGTATCCCCTTGCAGGTTTGTCTACTAAGCATCCTTGCTTGGTGTAACTCGTTCTGTTGCAGAATCAAGCGCAGAAGATAAGCAGCTTTTATTATTCCCCGAGCCAGATGACAGCTGGCCCCGAAATGGCTTCGAGGATGGCCCTCGACTTATAAATACCCCGAAAACGAATTACATCCATGTATTACGAAAACGGACTAACTACCTATAAATGAGGTATATACCGGCCTTCCAAGCCTATCTATACTATTACATTATCGTATCAAGCATAAAATATGCATCATACCAAATCACTTGGTATTCCACTGGCATTCTCGTACCAACCATCATACATCATAATTATGGGATATTCCGAGGGGTGAGCACTGGCTGACTCAGTCAGTAGCGATAATACCAATATACCAACAGTTGTAAGCATTAATCAGAGTATCAGATACACTGGATTGCAGCAGTGTACTGCTGTCTCTTCTCTCTCCTGTTTCCTCCCGAAACTCATTTATCGGGTTTTCGTACTATAATATGTCGTGTTTCATGGGCGTACGCAAGATAACACTACTCGCGCATACACCGGTCACGTTAATCGTTAGGTTACTACTGCCAGCACATACTGTTCCAGTGCCTAGCCCTAGTATGTATTACTATACTACGATACTCCCTCCTTCATTCCGTTTTTAATTATCCGCCTACAGAAGATTCGTAGACCAACTACAGTATGTGTTTACCTTGATGATAATGATCCTTGTTATCCTCAGATGCATTTTTAGATCTTCGAGCCCCCCGCCATACAGCTTTCGGTTGCCATACTCCTAGCATTAACACCATCCTACTGCTGTTGTTTCATCCACTACTCATGAAACCCCGAATACAACTCATTCAATGCACTACAGTAGCTGTATGATTTTTCACTACCTAAACGTATACCGAATCAAGGAGTGCTTACCGACATACCCCAGAAAAGGGTTGAACATACCCTGTGACCGAGACCTGATGCAATTGGCGACCTTATGTCATTGGGCTGAGTCACGTGTGACGCAGGAATGAGCCTAAAAATCGCAACATAGCGCGTATAGTCCTTGAAGCCCTACGGATACAGGATAACAATCTCAGTACACTAAAATTGGGTACGCTTAATACGCGACGCCGTCGGTGGTCGTAGGTTTTACTTCTAAACAAAAACCTGTCGAATAGGAATGTTGATCCTCAACGTTTGTTTGTGAACCAGATTCCATACGACCATATGGCATTGTATTGCCCCAATATCAGTTTGGATTAGAGAGAGGCCTGATTTAATGCCTCAAAAACACCTTAAGTCCATGCCCAGAAAATTGACGTTTCAAGCATCACTTGTTGAATGCGGGGATACAATTACCACTGGCAGGCTATCACAACTTTTCCCGTTCCGCACAAAGACTTCTGACACTGCTAAAAACACGAACGCCGTCAAGCTGACACGATCCCTGGCTATGATAAAGTTGTCCCTCCTGAGGGTGAATAAAATAATGATGGTGCAGCGACCCCACATATATATGTGTTTTTCAAGCGGCAACAACCACTACAACACTTCAACAAACACTATCGGTAATGTCCCGGCACACCTCTGAACAATTGTATAAGAGCCAGCGATGCCAGGCGCAATACCCCCGCGCAGCCCTAACTAATCGATGATGCCGCAATTCCATAATACGTTTCACCCAGTCAACTTATAAATTTACCAGCGTAGACCGATTCCGAAATAATACTTAAACTTCGGTGAACAACGTTTGTGATTTGCTGGGCCTCTGGAAATTCGGGCAGACCCGCCAAACAGCAGTGCCTTCGGATGTTTCGGTAGCCCCGCCAAACAGTAGTGTTATAGCGACTCTGAAATCACTTCTTACGGAACCCCAAAGGGATGAGTGCAGCCATCCCGGAGACGTCTTCTTGGCAGCTCCGCTGTGATGTGGTCCCTGGAGATACTGATGTTGCGGCGGCTCCTGTTGCAGATCGCAGTACCATGGCTCTATGCCCGAGGAGGTCTCTTCAGCGACCCCACGTGATATTATTGGCGATTCCGAAGAGAAAAGGGCATCGCTAGATGAACACTCCTGGCCAGCGCCAAGCTCTAGCGATAACTTACGATGATATTGGCGTCCACAGGCGATGAAGAGGTCGTGTCCAGCAATGATGAAGATGACAGCGATCCCAACGATGACACCGTTCCAGCGATTTCAGGCAATACTCATCCTTGTTACCGAGTTTGATGCGCCTTTAGACTGCAAGTGCCGTACAAACGTTGGTGGCCGGTTTGTCGCCGTGTATTGCTTCGCTCGTGATATTCGCAGGACGCGAGCTACGATAGAAGTAGCACTTTCCGCCTGGGATGGTACCTGAACGATCGGACTCGTTAACCGTAAATCGTCGGATTTTCATCCTTGCGCTGCAATATTTGTTTATTTTATACTTATGCCATCGTATTGTTCATCAGATAACCAATATGTTTTCTCCTCCAAAATGACTTTTTAAGTGAGATATAGAGCTCTTCAAGTGACCACCCTCAGAAACATGGTGCACCTGCATACAGGCTACCGTAGCATGCATGGCGGCCGATACGGCGCAACACCTCTTGTACGACCGTGTTATCCAGCATGTCCATTTTCTTTGGTTGGCCTAGACAGGCCGTTCATCACCGCAAATTCCCTTCTGGCGTCGGTGAGGTTGCCTCTGGCGCTGGAGTCTGCTTCTCCTGTTTGCGCAGTCTTAATTACCGAAACTCGACCGCAACATTTTGCAGCAGTAAAGCCCGTCGACTATGTTTGAGCACATAGATCTACGACCCTGTGAAGCTCGCAGCAGGTCCGTTCAGATAAGCCAATCCGTAGAAGCGGCAGCAGCAGCTTCACATGAACCATTGCCTCAGCAGGCCGGATCTAGTTCCTCGTAGCTGTATCTACAGATACATGACAATGGTCTTCGTGGCGCTGCAAATAAACTTGCAACAGCATACCCCTGCTGTGCGAGTGCGTACAAGTAGCTGCACGTGTTTCCGGTGCAGCGTCTGTTTAGCCATACCCGACGAACTCTAGCTCTGCACGAAGTGTTGAAATTTTCGAGAGCTCATATCCTGTGGGGGATCGCTGTAAGTTGTTGTGTGATTGCAGAGGACAGCGCTTGCGCCGATAAGTATTCGGGCAGGTGGCGGTTCACTTCATTGGTAGAAAAAAACGTGCGTACTGCAAGGTATGCTCGGTAGGGTACGTACCGAAGTATACCGGGGGTATTTTCTCCTTAAATACCGGTACCCGACACTTCGGTAAGTTCGGTATGACCTCGATACCGGCACCTGACACTTCAGTAAGTTTGGTATTTGTTCATCACCGATACTCGACACTTCGGTAAGTCCGGTACTTTTTCAAAACCGGTACCCGACACTTCGGTAAGTTCGATATTGTTCCGAGACCGGTACCCGACACTTCGGCAAGTTTGGCACTTTCCCAAAACCGGTACCGGACACTTCGGTAAGTTCGGTACTTTCCAATACCGGTACCGGACACTTAAGTAATTTCGGTGCGCCTACCCGAATATACCCCGGGTACCGGTATACCCCCGACCAGAATACCGGCGGTGATCGGTGCGGCCTCGATACCGGGAAATCGGGCATGTGTGCAATACGGACACACATTATGTGACATTATACAATACATTTATTTGTGGCAGCAGCAGCAGCAGTCTTCTCTTCATGTACGTATGTATCTGGTCTTTAACTCTGGAGTGACGCAATGCACTCATCTCACACCCACCATGAACGGCTGTAGACAGAACATAACAATCACTGAGAGTACGGAGAAAAGGGATAGATTATCTCATCACCAACTCGCGCCGGTGGGATTCGAGGCGCTGCCGAGGCGGTTCTACAACCGCTCTGGGTAAATTTCGTGAAATAGGAGAAGCTTCGACTGCTCGCCTTCGAATTTACTCGTATCATGCATCCTCTACGTATGCGGGCTTGAACATGACATCTCGCATCCATCGTTGCTCTAATTATATCCAAACACGAAAGTCCCAGCAGCGGCGGCAGCAGCACTACGCGAGGTCGCCAATTATCTAAACTGTATGCCGAGCTTCCAAGTTGTGAGATTGGGGTATATAACTGTCTTCAAGCGAAGCACTCGATGGCAGTGGCACGCGTTGACTGTCTAAAATACGCAGTATCAGAGCCAACAGCAGCAGCGCATTAGCCAAGTTGGAGCTGCTGTTTCTGCCCCTCTGCTGCAGTGTTGCGTTATTGTTCTTGCTGGGGCTGGTGCTGCTTCTAACCGTGCTGCCACTTGCTACGTGGTTGGGATGGCGGCTGGTGCATTGCCGTTTTCTCCGCCGTTGCCGCCGCCATCTGTTTGCTGTTGCTACAAGTTCACATTTATGATTTAGGGTATGTTCGGTAGTGAACGTAGCGAATTATACCGGTGGTATTCCCTTGGCAAATACCGGAACGTAACACTCACGTATGTTTCCAATACCGGTATCCGACACTACGGTAGGTTCGGTATGAATTCAATACCGGTACCCGACACTTCGGTAGGTTCGGTATTTTTTAAATACCGGTACCCGACACCTCTGCAAGTTCGGTGTTTTTTCAATACCGGTACCCGACACTTTGCTAAGTTTGGTATTTTTCAATACCGGTACCTGACACTTCGGTAAGTTCGGTGAGCTCACTTAAATATACCTACATCCTCGTCGACAATACCCGGAGTACCGGTAGTTTCTCGGTAGTATGCTTAGTCCCTAACGAACACTTCGGTGAGCTCGGTGTTGTTTCAATACCGGTACCCGACACTTCGGTAGGTTCGGTACTGTTTTAATACCGGTACCGGATATTTCGGTAATTCGGTACGTTTCCAATACCGGTACCCAACACTTCGGTAAGTCCGGTACGAGCAACAAATATACCCCCGGCACCAGTGTAACCTACCTAAGTTTTATTTTCTTACTTTTATTGAACGTTTGAGCCAAACGTAGCTGGACACAAAGGCTTGTTGTAGTCTAGGTGGGCGGTACTGGGAAGGGAAACTGCATAGAGGGCTGCCTCCTGTGCCAAGACGTCTGCAACTATTGAGCTATCGTTGTGTTATGTAACGTCTAGACCTACTGCACTGTCGTTTCGGGGTACGACGTTTAGGTCAACGCTGAGTTATAGGTATAGTCCAAGTGAGTTAATCTCGATTGTTCTTGATGTCTATTCCAAGAGGTTCCCTTCTGTCGGCAAACCATACATGTGATCTCTGTTTACACCGGCATCCCCTCTGGTAAAATTAATAATCCGTAACACAGTAGTTCTGCTACTCATTGCTGCGACGTACTTGCACTCAATGGTGACTACGTATAGGCTGCCGAGCCTTCGTCAAACCGAACCGACTCATAACATATGACATTGATGGAACCTCATTCTCCATGGCGCCTTTGCACCAAACACGGGCGCTGTGGTCCTCCTAACCGCCATGTGTCTACTGTCCGACGGTCAGTACTATTGGTTTTGGCGCGACTGGTTGCTCCATTTATCACTCGAGTGGTGCCGCGGCAACGATCGTCTCGCGTACCCGCCTGGCTGCGTGATGCTCCAACCGTGCCGGCAGAGAGTTCTGTACGTGAGCGACTCCGTCGCCGTCCCCTCTCTGCCGATGTGACGTTTCCAGCGTCCCAGGGCGTCGCTATGGCCCGACGCGCTTCTTAGATTCGGCGAGATCTCTGTTCCTTCTGCACACGCCACTCAGGCAATTTAGTCCACGCGTAGGCATCATTGGTGCCAAATCGTTTGATTTCTAGAAAAAAAAAGATGATGGACCGATCCATCAAGAGGAGCTCCTCGTGCTTCACCACTAAAGAGGAGGTACTGCCGCACAAACGCATTTCAGGCATCACTTGACCTGACCGGCGCATGTTGTACCATTATTCCTCTTTTCCTCTTTCCTGTTCATCTTGGGCATCGGCTATTCAGATATCCAAGCACTCGGTGACCGTTTTGCCTACGCAGCCGCTAGCGCTTCCTCCAGCTTCTCGGCTTCCTCTACACCCCAATCGTGATAACACATGGTGCCGAACACCATAGCTCCCAAGCCCTTCCTTGGCCGAGATTTACCCCACCAACGCCCCATAACTGAAACAGCGAGACAGGCGTCTAAATACGATGGCTATGAGATGCTCCCTCTAGTCTCATCCGGCTGGCCGGGATATTCCAAAACGAGAGTACGCTGGTAGCTGGACTTGGATAGAGATATGTGCTGCAAGAATGTATTGTAGAAGTATACCATTGTTACCTGCAGGCACCTGTCTGGCGCATATGAAACGTCTAAGGCAAACCCATGTCTATTGCGTCAACGTACCCCCGGTTAGATACATTACCTGAATTGTAGACGAAGTGCAGTCAACACACCTTGAGCGAAATCGTAAGTAGTCCCTTGTGGAAAATTCCCCCATGTTACTTGGCAATCCGTACGATAGGAGTATACTATTATAGCAGCTTTACACCGCTAGATCAGCTGTCACGTGAACACGTGACACTGTTGCTGGGGTTTGTGTATTTCTTGGAAGGCAGCCGTTACGATTGCTGGTCTATTGAATCGGAAACAGTGGGCTACAGCACCAGCAATGGGGCAGTGCAGCAGTGCAAAAGCAGGGACACATATCCCCTACAGTACCAGGTCGCCGCCTTCGCGCAGTAGGTTTACTACTGTTGTTTGATTGTTTTCCCCTTGAATTGACGTGCACGTATGTACGAATTACGTGTGTTTGCCCTGTATGTTTTAATGCTATACACACGTGTTGCTACAATAATACGAACCATCTGAACATATGTTTTTGACTGGCCCTTCCCCTGCCGTCGCTGCGACTGCATGCGGTATGATGCCTATTGGTGCCGCTGAAAGTCAGTGCGTAGACCAAAGGTGCGACCAAGGGAGTGGTGCCGAGTAAGGAGATGGTGGTATCCATCCCCCCTTAGCACGCCTTTCTGGAGGTATGGGTTGCAGCTCGCGAGTGACAGGTTTGGCCAGTTCAGGGAACCGACTGATATTCGTGCTGTACGTAATTCCATAGCGTTCTTCCCTGCAAGTAACTGGTGCGCTCTCCCGTCGTTTTTTATTCCCAGGAAGCCACTTGACGTGGTGCCTGAGCACAGGAGACGGGCGACTGTGGTCTGGGGGGCGCTGTTGCTCGCTATCGTTGGATGTAAGTCCAGCATATAACGCGTGACATTAACAATACAACGCGTATCTGAAATTCGATATGACAGGGGTTCCAGAAGCCCCCGGAATATATCTACGAGCTAGTTCCAACGATAGGCTGGACTTCACGGTTTCAGAACTTTGCGCCATGGTTTTTGAGAGTTGAGATAAAAACTGTAAACTTCGGCATGTTTGTTCGTTATAGGAATGTGAAAGCACGGAGCATGGGCTTTTGTCTTTCCCTTCCTAAGACTCAATATCAATATTACACTGTTCGATATTTATCGGGCATCTTTGACTAAGGCTGACGCCCGGGATAAAAAGCCAGTTATCGCTTTCTTTCCATTTCCATAAAGAACAACCGTGCCAAAATATGTGTGCAAGACCTCGGAAACCATGGTGCAGATGTATTTTTCCGAAAGGATACCCCTTCAAGGTTCCAATGTTATATAATATAGTGTTCTAGTACTTTGGGAGGCATACATCTACACGAAGTTGTATGCTCGCAAAAACCAAACGTGACATTGACGCCTTCACCATATTGATGCGATCACATCAATATGTTTAGTGTTCAATTTGATCGTCGTATTGAGCAATATACGGCCTGAATACATTGTTTATTTTTTTATTGTGTGCAGGTACTGTAGTCCCTATGAAATATCGCCCCTAAAAAACACGACGAATGTCCCCATCTCTCGAGCTACAACTGGCACGCCGAATATGTCTTCCCCGATCTCTTCACTGATGTTCACCCGGTGGAGTATGGAGTATAACTCCAATAACAGATTCCAGTAGTTTCACAGGAAGCACGGGCATCGTCCAGTTCGTTAGAGATTAGCCGGGTATACATAACCGGGATAGTTCCGCTTATTATTCGAGCGTCGTGCGCAAGATGGCGAAAATGTACTCCATATACTTTGCTACAACAGCATCAGTAGCCAGTAGTCGGCAGAATCGCGAGTCGACAACATACAGCAGCAAGCCCAGTTACGCAGCGTTACTACTGTAGTAGTCGACGGCATGGGGTACTATGGAAGGAAGGGTGCCGTAACAATAGGTACGGGGGGAGCATTGCGCAGTGTATATCTCCGTTCTTCGTATATAGTGTTTTGATTAGTATAATATATAAATCGTATCTACAGCAGTAAGAACGTCACCATAATCGACTCACTGGTCTTTGGTTGTCCGAGCCTTTCCAATGGCACAGAGTACATAGATTATCAACCTCCGCGAGCAACAGACAAATATCTCTGTTAAAGGTAGGTCAGTACAGTACCCCGTGGCGTAAAATTATGCGTAGAGCAAGTATCCTGCCAAATGAGTCGATCGTAGTTGCGGTTTCGTCTACCTTGATCATAATACATCATTTTGGCGTCGATCTTGAATTATCTGTCATCCTCTTAGTTTGGGATCCACCTGTCCGTAATATATATACTTCGTACATGTTATGTATGAATGTTACGAGTCCGGCTAACAGCGGCTGGCGCCAAGCGTCTGGACTGGTACGCCCATCGCATTATGACACGCGGACACTCTGCTGACAGGTTATGAGCATCGAGGTGTTTTGACGCTTTTCGCGCAGCTGTGGTATCAAATGCCTCAACTAAAGACCACACCTAGTGCCCAAGCTGTGATGTTGTGATGTGCTTGTAAGGCATGGGCATGCTCTGGATTACTGGCAGCGCTACGAAGCTCGTCGGCAGCTATATAAAGCTGTTATCACGACAAGCAGAGTCTCTGTATTGGCAGTGATTTCAACGACACCATCCGCTGGTGCTGCTACTGCTACCTTGTACGGCTGTAGCGTTCCTAGAGGGGCCTGCTGCGAGCTTCCCAGGATCGTTGTACTACTGTATTACTACTACAGTTACTACTACAGTAGTACTATTCGTACTACAATTGTAGATCATAAGAAAGAAGCACAGACGCTGAAGGTCACGGCAGTGAGGTTAAGGGGCTTTCATGAGGCAGGCGGTATATGCAGGTTCAGGGTGTAACTTGAATAGTTGAGATAGGTTGCAAAAGCCATCATCAGGAGATAGATCATGCCACAAAGACCAATCTCAGACCTGATTATGATCCACCGAGCCCGCGAGAGTGCGCTCGTACGACTCCTTGAGGCGGGGCAGGCTTCTGGTATTCAGGGGATGGTGTATCCCAAGAGATAGACTGTAAACATAGTGCTTGTTCTCGAGTCGTGACGATGACCGAGAACACGAGAGAGTACGAAAGTACACGAGAGCACAAGACAGTACAGAGCGCTTCGAAGCGGCTCTACATAATAGGCAGGGGACGCGAAGTAAGTGGCTCTGTCATACGAAACGCCTGTTTCGTCGTAACTAGTCAAACGGTTCATAAACCGTAACACTACTACTGCGACTACTATTTCTACTACTGCTGCTACCATACCCTATCGCCGTCGGACGACTGCACTGATTTGCAGCGTAAGACATAGCACTGGAGTTCAGAAAACTAGGACAGCGAAAATGGGTGACTCCAACGTCAACGGCAACATCATCAACATCTTGAGGGGGTTTGCCGTGAGAGAAGGCCAGTCCGGGCCGACCGCGCTTACGAATAAAAGGGAAGACGGGGTGGTACTGGACTGGGAAAAACGGAGACGACTGGGATAATGGGAGACCCCAACGGTAACCGCAACACCATTAACGTCATACGGGTGTTTGCCATGATGACGCGCCAGTCTGGTTGACATATACTATAGACAAAAAGAAGGACGAGGTCGTACAAGAGCGACTGCGCCGTGCCTAACACTAACAAGTACAAGAAGGGGCATCCCGCCATTTAATTCGACTACGTGCGACTCCGACAGCGGCGTCAAGTCCCAGAGCGCGCGAACCCCCGCATTGACTGGGGCAGCTGGACCAACATCATGATTCCCTGGGATCGCCAATGCCGCTGTTGCGGGCGGCTTGGGCATTGCATCGTCCGGCGCCGCTCATTCTGGGATCGCCGTCGGGCGGCTTAGCACTGCATCGTCCGGGGTCGCTCATTGTGGGATTGCCGTCGCAGTGTCTTTGAAATCGCCTCACAGGTAAATTGGGATCTCCGTTGTGACTTTCTCCGGATTCCGTCCACAAGCAGTTCCATCACCATTAACAAGAGCCCCCGGGAAACCGTACCAACGAGAGATTGCCTCAACGCGGGTTGGCGGAGACCGCGTTTCCTGAATCACTGATAACACAACTATGGATTGCCAGAACATACGCTTTCGGAACCACTACATCACTGATTTCCGATGCTCTCGAAGACACCGCAGCAGTAACAACCACAAGTGGTCACCGAAGCATATTATAAGATGGCTCCACAGTGTATTGGGAGTCGGCTGGGGAGTACGCTTTATATAACTGCCGAATTACCCTCGATTATTGAGGGCTGCCGAAACATGTTGTTTGGAGTCCCTGAGCATCCTCACTGCCTAGAGCAGTGGCGGAAACTTATGCTGAAACTGCATAACATCGTCGTCAGGTAGGGCAACTGGAACATCGTTTTCGGGGTCGCTACGCCATCGAAATCTGCGGCGGAAAGAGGACATCCTCGAAGATGCGATAGCACCAGCTTAGATGCAAGAGGTTGTGTTGTTGCAGTGACACATGAAATCGAATGCTTTTGTGAGAAAATTTATCGCTGAAATATTGTACATGCTTGACACGACGCAGTTGCCAGTTTGTTTTATTTTACTCGGTGCCTCTATCCCTCACAAGCCCGCATTTAAGTTTTTATCCGCCGTTTGGGTAGTCTAAACCATAGCGTTATAAAATTCCTTTCAGAAGCGAACATACAACTGTGGTGGTTACAGCTGTTGTACCGGTTTCATAAGTAGAAGTTGCTCGCCGAAACCACGGCGTGTTATAGCGTGTACGAACTAATGTCGTACCGTGTAAGACTGTTACATATATACTTGTATAGAGTAAGAGCTGCGTGGGTTTCAACATATATTTGTCATATATTAAGGCTTGTATACTGGGGCCTATTAAACCCGTCACCGCGTGGTGACTTTGCGCTGCCAGGTTACGCGTTATAGTTGTCACGGTGAATTTAGTTGGATTGAGCACTTGTCGGGCGCGAAGAACGAGCGGTTGATGCTCGAGCGGTGTCGAAAACGATGTTTCTTTGCTGCGGCATATGATGTCTTGTTCAGCGCGTCTAAAGACAGACAAAACCGTACACGATGTAACAATTGTTGATATGTTCAGGTAGTTACAAACATATCTACATATATGCTGCACTGTATATGGCGTAGATGGTGTTTGCCAGTGTCAAGCACGACCACTTCACGTTCGACCAAGTCAATTGAGTGACTACAGTAGGCTCGGTGGCTAACAGTAACATTGTTGTGTCGCCTCCATCGAGGGGTCGCATTGCGTTGCTATGGGCCGGGTAATGCAATTACACCTAATGTACCCCTAGCCGTGGTTTGCTTCTAACGCCGAAATTGGTGGAAGATGGTCGCGGGTTTCGCTTCAAACCGTATGTCCTCAACCCGTTCCCTCTTATACAGCATATCGTCTTCTTCATCTAGGCAACGGAGAATCATTTTTCCAAAGCAGGCATTCCTTCTGAGCGACGTCGACAAGCTGGGTTAATAGCCACTCGCAACACGTCTCTGAATTATCGCGTTCACTACACTTTCATCTTCAAACACCCCGTTGACCGATGATATACGTACTGGGATTCACCGTTGAAACCGATATACTCTTACATGTGTTGCTTGTTACTTTTTCATGCAGACACTGCGTTGCAAATTGCGGAGATCTACGCCAAGTTCGAGAATCCCAGCACCAACTTCTCGGTATCGGTGAGATTGGGCTCTCGCGTCGATCGATTTGTATTTTGTTTTGGAAAATCCACGATGTGAATGTTGTTTTGCCAAAGCGACCAACAGCTTGGGAACATAAGGAAGCCGGGTGTCGTAGCGCCGTACCCGACGCCGTGAATCGTGATTGCTTGAAATAAACAATGCCCATTTATGCTCTATTTCATGATGAGATTCAATTAGATTGGAGTATCATTTTATGTACGATTACCACCCCGCCCCGGCCCAGTCTATTGACGCCCGGCCTAAACGTTCACAAACGTGCCTTCGAAATCTGATTATCGTTTTCCCCATATATGTGGAAGCGATACGTTCAAAGCCCCACCCGCACCTTCTTGCTGAGATTGTTGAACGCTTTAGAATCATATCTGCGTTTTCCAGCGCAGCGCAGGGTAAAAAGCATTCAATTTTTCGTGTGCGGTACCTGTGTCGTGTTTCTGTACAAGATACTTCCTCCAATACCTTGTTTCCATCGAAAAACTGGTCTGGGTTGGTTATGCGACAAGCTCAATTTCATCTGGAACATCCGCGTGCTAGTGGTCACGGTATGTCGTGGTATACACCGCAAATTATGATGACGGGCGGTGTTGCATACTACAACCACCCGACAATCTCCCCCAGTGCCTCCGCCTGTATGTATGCTTTACCCTGAAATTTGTGCAATGTTTAACCACCCTTCGATGTCAACGTTATTTCGCCCTTGGTTGCTCTAGAGACACCCCACCTATCCCCTTCCGACATATCGGGAACCGTGCAAAATTCATAGCCGTTGGGGCTAGCAGCTAGCTCACCAGTCACTGCCCTCGTCGACAGATGAGCCTCTTATACGCGTACCGTGACCCCTCCGCATTACCGCCTCAGACCCGTACGCATGACCGCCTCATACGCATGGGACATATTCTGACTTAGTCAAACTGGTGTTTCCACGAGCCGATCCGTAGTAGGAGCAGGGCATTGTGTGTCTACAGAAGTTTATTAAAGCACGGTAGAAATTAGCCTTGTCCAGTCTCTCAGCGTGACACACATAGTGAATGAGCAGACCATTGAGTATCATTAGGCATTCACAGCTCGCGTGTACCACGTATGCGCTCGAGCCGCAATGCCTTCCGCACTCTACCATCGGAAAGCACGATTAGACCCTCTGCACACGTCGCGGTCTCTTCCTCACGACTGATGCTTGCGCTGATATCAACCTCGTCGATTCGTGCCTTTCGGCCTACTAATGCTTGCTCACAGGACGAGCTGTACGCGTTTCCGCCTTTGGAGATATGCTTCTGGTCCGGGAGAGGGTGTGACCAAAATATTTCCCTGGCGAAGTGCCTGGATAGCGTCACTGCCACGGCGTACGATCCTCATAATGAGATAATTGAGAACAGTACGTTTACAAGTCAGGTCAGTGTACATAAACTGTTGTCGGTTTAAACTCATGTGTGGCAAACGATCGATCCGTTACCCAACGTCCGCGGGTTTTGCTTGTTCGGACTTCAAACGCATGGTTTCCATGTAACGTCAGCGCACAAAATCCTTCAAATGCCGTGTTCGGCACATTCTCGGGCCAGTGGCAACAACAGGCGGAGTTATCTGGCTAGGGATCTCCAACGGTATGTATGCTGCCGTAAACGTTTGACACCATGTGCGCGAGTCTCTGCAAGATACAAACGTTGGTGGCAAAATCTGAGAGGACGTGATACGAGACACATTATCCCCCCTTCTATGTAACTCAAACTACTTAATGACAATCCAACCCGGCCAACAGGCCCCGAGTCAATACCGACCACGCAACCACCAGTTGCAAGCCTTTGCCCGACTGGCGGAAAATAGCATGGTGCCCATCTGCACACCACTGCGTCGTCGGTACCGTCGTCTGTAGTGTAGAGGGGAGACATTAGAGCCCACACAGTTCTGCCTTACAGGGCTCCTCGACCGAGCCACTATCAAGTGCACCAAGAGTACCATGTACACGTTTTCCATTTAGGGTTTACAGTATGAGTCGTTTAATACCAATCCGTCGGATTGCAAAAAAGGGCCACGCTATTGATTTTTCGCTTTTTTTGGTTTCTTGATTATCCGAGTAAAACTATTCATATGTTTGTTTTTCCAGCAGAAGCTATGCTATTTCTAGTATATATTTTCCAGTGGCAGGAAAAACGCCGTGTGGAAAACGGAAAACCTCCCAAACCAAGCCCGATATGTATCGGCCGTCTATTTTAGATTAAAATATTGCTTACACTCGAGGTATTATATTTGGCGTCACTGCCAGATCTCTTCGAGACATTAGTCACACCGCCATGTATTGGTCAACATAACTCGCCGGTTTTCGCGCCGCCGATGTTTTTGCTTTTTCCGCTAGAATTACGAAATAGGGGAAGCTTTTGGGAAAAGCTGAAAAATGGTGCTTTCCCGGGAGAATGTTTGGTGTTGTGTGGAAACATTTGCATGCCTAGTTAGATTCGGTTATCGGTCCAAACTCGGCTAGATTGAGAGAGCCTCGAATGGCCAGTATAATTTTCTGGGAGTATGCTGTGGTCGTTAGGGATTGGTTTGGCTTCATGGGCCGTGTCTTCGAGATTTGATCTATAGCGTCGTCTTCTTCTGAGCTGCGAGAACCCACGCGCTACACCCACATTCAGCTGAGCAACATTACAATCGCATGCTCTCCACAAGCTCTGAGCGCTGGACAAAATTTACTCGGGCCTAGAGTCGCCTATGATATTACCTTGTCTCTTCTATTCGCAGCTCGCGGACAAGCTCACCTCACAGTAACTTCGTGTTTTCCTTCATTTTAGACTGGGATTTGCCTTCGGTGTTTGAGTGAGGAGCCTCAGCCACACCAGGGGCGCCTCTAGAGTAGCATGCGCCAGTGGAGCCAGTTAAAAAGGCCGAACGTGTGCGGGTAAACCTCCACCCAAAACCCAAACCCCAACCAGAACGCAAGGTTTGGGCGTGGACGTAACACCAAGGGCAGGACCATTCACTCGCCTCGATTTGTCAGAATACGTGCAACATGGGGTATTCATATCGGTGATCCATGCGTGTCCGCTCGATTGCCACCGTACCAGTGGTCGAACTGTCAAGGCTTGGATCTGTCGGGCTTGGATATATACGACTTCGTCAATCGAACTGATTCCGGTGGACCACAAACAAAGCCCTCTACGACGGTGACGGTGAGAAGTATTTCTGTGTGCATACGGCACCGAACGTTTCCTGCCGCCCGATCTCCTAACGTGCGCACCGTAATATTCTACAGTCGATGTCGGAACAAATTCAGGGCGCGTTCATGTGTGTCCTGTATATATTAAACAAAGGTCGTCCACGGTCGTGACACAACCACCGCTCGAGGCTGTTAGTGTCGGGAAAACGTTACATAACACGGGACGTGGAAGATATAGAGCACGGGATGGTAATGGGTGTCGAACGAGTCCCTCATTCCTTTCGCGGTTTGTTGTCTCATACCGTTAATGCTGGTGTCGGTTTTCTGAAACATTACGTACACCACAGGGAATTTGTTCTCATACTTTACATATATATGAGCCCCGGCGCACGTAGCAATGTCAACAACCGCAAGTGTTTCTTTGTTCGAGGCAAGATAGGAGGTCCATTTTTTATATGAGCGACGTCGAGTCACAACGCCTTTTATTATTGCAGGGGCTCCTTTCAAAATCGCTGTAACACACATTTGAATTTTCTGTATCCGACTTTCGACCACGATATTACTAGTAGGTTTACAAAAACCGGCCGCCAACGAACTCAAGTAGACAACACAGTTGAAACTATTCCGCTGCGCGAGTTCCCTGCTGCAGCAACGAATGCGGTATTTTAGTATATCAGGACACATGGTATCACTCGCTACCATGCAGGCGGTAATCACAGCAGCCCATCGCCTGGAACAAAGCAATCCCACAGCAGCCCATCGCCTGGAACAAAGCAATCCGAGAGGGGACGTACGCGACTCGCCGGGAATTTTCCGCTCAACGGCATTTCGAAAACATGTCAACGTTAAGACACGGCGGGTGCTCTGCACGACACTAACGCTTGCTACAAGAGGGGTGGCACTGTGACGTCGCGCTTTTAGTGACTGACTGCAATAGCCAATAAGTAGTATACTCGTCAACTAGCACATTACCCATAAACAAGGAATACCTTATCGCTGGAATACATTTCGCGTGTTAGGCCGTTTTATATGCGGTTCGATTTCGAGCTTCAGATTTGTGGTTTTCAGTATGTTTCGATCTCAAAACCGAAAGCACCTGCCTATGCAGCCCGACTATGCAAAATCTGACCCGATTGTTTTCGATGTGAGAATCCGATGACCCACGTCGGATCTTGGCCAAACATCCGACGACCTGGGTAATCAGAGTTTGAGATCGGAAAATGGCATGATCTCTAAATACAAGATGTTATCCACGCAGCATGCAAGCAGCAGCAGCAGCAGCCGCAGCACGATCGATGAGTTGGATGGTGACACAGCGACGTTGCTTCGCACCCGACGCGCAGCCGGCGATCGGTGCGTCTCTCCGTCACCAAACTACAGTCGGCTGGCGCGAGCTCGGGCCTAGAGACGAAGGGAAGAGCAATCTGCGCGCGCCTCTCCGCACTCGTAGACTTTACAGCAGCAGCAGCAGCAGCAGCAGCAGCAGCAGCAGCAGCAGCAGCAGCAGCAGCAGCAGCAGTACAGTCAGTCAACGCTCGGATGCTTCTTCGTGTCAAAATACAAAATAACAAAACAGGTTGACTCGAGCGCACTCAGCGCGTCGCCGCCAGACCAGAAGCAGCCAGCGTGGCTTCGGACGCCTGGGTCCTACGCCCAGTACAACAGCGCACTCGGCGCGTCTCTTCGCGGCGCCAAACCCCAACAACAGTATTTGGTCTGGCCGTTTGCTCAAATATCTGCACCTACAACAAATCCGTATTTTTTCGCATAAAAGGACTGTTTCGATTTTCGAACTAGGTCGCTGAAAAATCGATCGGACCATGATCTGAAGCTCACAAATTGAACCGCATAGGAAACGGCGTTACTCTAGGTTTTGATGTACGCCTAGCCCATGGAGTTTAACTTTCATTTTCTCAATGTCGGGTTTTGATATAAATTAGTATAGTAGTAGTGTAGAGAGCCTATACTCTAATCAAGTGAGCAGCCTCACAAAATGCTGGGTGCATCCCTACCTTAAGTTAGCATGCATCATAAGCATCCCTACCTTAAGGTAGCATACATCGCAACAGACACCCCTACGTTAAGGTAGCAATCACCAGAACAGGGCTGTATGGCGCGAGACTATATATCTTTATCGAAAATCGATCCCGAGGTATGAGGCCAACACTGCTTTCCATTCTGCTTTGCTGAACGCAGATGGTCTGGGATATTGACCCTTTCAACGAGGAACCATACAAGTGAGTGCAACTGGTGCGCGACAGGAAATTGATATTTCCTAGTAGGCGATGGAATCGTTTGATCGAACTAACCCTGCATGCGATGAAACCTGGTAAGAATAGGTCGACCCATGCATGCTATGAAACCTGGCAAAAATAGGTCGACATATATTATCTGGTGCAAACCGTCACGCAAGTTCTTGTGGGGGAGCTCCCGCGATGCATATCATCCGTGTCCACCTAAATACAGGGTAAGGGAAAAAACTACCCCACGTCTAATAATACTTTTCTTTCGTTTTGGGTGACCTGCGCAAACCAGTATCGGCCAGCATCCGTGCTACGAAAGACGTAGCCCTTTTTGAATCAACTATTTTCTGAATGACGGGGCTCTTTACTACAAAACCGTCGGAATGCCATCCAATTGTTCCGCGTATACCTGGGTCATGGGACGCGTTCATCTGGTTGAACCTTTACTTATTATCAAAAGCAGCTTCTGGGTGACTTACTAATAGTATAGAGCCCCTCAAGCGGGCACTCTTAGAAACAAAACGGTGCACCTCTAGCATAGCAGTTGTCCCAGTGTACCACTATCTCCTGAGTTTATGTTTCGTCGCTGTCGCCCATTGTATAGTGAGGTTGTTGGCGTCTTCCTGGGGACCAGTTCTACCGCGGAGCGTATTGATGTACCCTACAGCCGCGTCGCCCCGTCTCCAGGCAATGATTCAAGCCGTGCTACTTTTATCCAAACACGCATGGTGAGTGGTTTGAACCATCAGCAGTGCTGCTTCGCCGACATTTGCGGCTTGTTCAAGTAGGTCTACTGCGCGTAATACGATAGGGATAGCAGGTGTTCGCAAACCTAAACTGTTTCTGACTGCAGGTGTGCTCCTCTGAAGTGAGGAACTACCCCACATATCGTTGGAATACAAATTCGTGTTTTTTCGTATTGCTCGTTTTACACCTAGACCATCGGGTTGCAGTTCCATTGTTTTGCTCGAAGTCAGTTATTGTGTGACTTGATTGTGTAGATCTCCTTATATCGTAATATGATGTCCAACCTCGCGCTCAACCTCTTGGTGAGGTCTCTTAATTACTAACACCAACGTAGTGCCAAACGACTGTCGACCCTTCCCTTACGTCAAATGCCGTACCGTTTGCCCCCCTGCGGCGTGCATGTGCACTTCGTCGACACTGGCATGCAGACAATCGGCAAGAACATCAGAACCGTTATTTCGGGGGATTCCGTCACGAGCTACCACGCCCTGACCATTTCGACAGGCAACTACGTCAACCCGACGGTGCGTCCTTTCCTGTTTGCTGCGTGATTACGATAGGGGTGCCAGTTTTTTGTAAAATAAGGTGTGGCGGACGAGGCTCCTCCACTGAGGGGAACTACGTTCGCGATGTTGTTGACCACTTGTTTGTGTACTTCACCATTTCGTTGTTTACACCTGGGCCATGGTGCTATACATGTTTGGGAGAACGGTGCAGTTTACACATCTGAAAACTAGCTGTTATTTTGAGCAGGCTGTGGCGTTTGGGGATCGTGATCTGGCGTATTCCCGGATATACCACTCATATGTATGCGTGCAGGCTCCTAAGTGACACGTAACCTGTAGCAGCTGCTTTAAAACGACACAGACTATGACACAACACGACGCTATGTTTCTCTCTCGACTATAAAACTTGGTCCATCCACGTAGTTAGCCAGGTGTAACGGCGATGCCGGCCGAGGGCTCCTGCTGATTTCCAAACCCAGTTCAAGCCGCGCGCCGTTTGCGTCGTTAATGTTCGCTGAGCCGATGCCTCAAATCTCGGACAAATCTTAAAACGCTGCTATACTGTACATGCTGCCATCAGCAAATCGATTGGCTGATGGCGGACAAGCGTGTTTATGGCGTACTGGAGTACAAACGAAGTCACCTACGAAATTCAATACCTCCTAGCCGCTCACGCTCCATCTCTCACCCCCGGCTTTCACCCTCTCGTGCTTCCAGATGTTTAGCAACAACGCACACGACGAAGCCCCACATGGCCATCTACACCTCACCATAACTCAAGGCGCGGTTTCGCTCACGGAACTCTCCGACATCAACCCGCTTGACATTAGCACTCTCCTAGGAAACATTGGTGGCTTCTGGGGTAAGTTCTTTAATCCTTCAGTTGGCTTGGAGAATTCCAACAAACTTAGCTTCGTCCGGCATCTACTCGGTAATGTCTTTCCAGTAACCTCGTCAGGTTCGGAAAACATCATCATGCGCCAGAGATAGCAGAAGCTTGTTCTGCTGGTGCAACGAGAGCGACGGCTGAAGTTGGCAAACGACAATTGTTTTCATCTGTACGTGTCTTGAGCTTAACATTTAGTTTTACCAAGTCGACGGAGCATTTTAACACACAAAACCAAGGAAATAATACTTCGTCCCCTCTGACCTTTTCCTCTACCGCTTCTACCAGAAATATTGCTTGTAACCTGGGGATTATGCTTCATTGCCTCCAGGAGCGATTCCCCCACACAAAGAGGTCGGGACTGCACCCATCCGATTGAGAAAGGGAAGGAGCTCTTGAGCAAAAAAAGGCGGTCCATTAACCAAACGGTCGCCGCCGACCCAGAGGGTGGCAGTGGTGAAGAGCCCTACTGGATCGCCGACGGAAAGGGTCGCACAGAGTTTCCGGGTATCCGCAGCACCCGCGTCATACCACCGGTTAGTGAACTGTCTCCAGATGGGAATGATGTTTCCAGTGTGTTGGCCTGTATATTCCGGCATTGGCCAAGGCAATATTTGACGCGTTTCATTTCGACACAACCATCGCCGCACAGGAACTCCTGCGCAGTATACACAGTAGTAGGCCAACACCGTGGGGGCTAGGGTGGAGTACACAGTTGGCGCGCGTAGGGTCTGCTCGGATTCAGCAAGAAGTTATAAGAAATAATGTAAATTACAGGGAGGGTGTACCTGTTCGCTACGACTGTATCGTAGATGTAGCGCACGACTGCAACGCTTAGGACAGTTTTCCAACCATGCACAACTTGAGCTGACCAAGCATAGCCGCAAACAAAATACTACCCGATATCTGTTTTCGGTTAACCGCTTTCGAGGTGCAGACTGAGTCACCGATGTCACCATAGTACCTCATCGATCATATTACTGTCGTCGCCCAAAACCGGTTCACGTGTGTTGCAGGCTTCAGACTGACAGGGCACATATATAAGTTGTCGTGTTCGCAGAAAGAGTCCGACTGATAACTGCAGTGGGTGATGCGCACGGGCGAAACTCACACGTTTTTGCGCCTATCTGCTACAACTGTTCCTGACGAACAAAGACAATGTCTTGCAACTCGCGACGAGAAAGCGTGACGTTTTCTGCGAATCGTGATAATGGTCACGAATCCCGGCATGGAAAAGTGCTTCCGCCCTCGGACATTCAACGATATAGATCATCCTGATCCGAACTCGCAGTTCCGGGATGAGCTGCAGGATCTGCATAGCACAGATTCAACCAAATACACATGTGCTGGATCGTGGATTATATGAGTCCCACTCAACGACATGAGCTAGACCATAACATATCTCGAGTAGACCTCCCTTAACATATATTGATCATGAAGTGGAAATCGATTATCTATCCGAGACGTGAAAGTTTGATAAGGTCGAGAAAATATTTGTGTCATGGTGCGTGGTCAAACCTAACCGCGATATCGTTTATGAACACATTATTTTTGGATCTTATCCTTGTTGGCAAGTCATCATTTTGTCGTCACTCGATAACACGGGGAAATGATCTGTAGTATACGTAGTTTACGTTCAAGAGTTGGATCCACAGAATATCCAGTAGTGGCCAATCAGAGTTAATTATCAACCAAGCCAGTGAATGTATGCAGGACAAGTTATTCATAGTCGTACCTGGTGTCTACTACACCATAGGAAGTGCATGTTGCTGTTTTGAGATGCAAGACCATAGATTTTTCGTCTGTATGCAACTATTACGAACCGCTAATTTTGTTACGAATTGTGATCCCAAAAATTATGGTTCATTCTGTATCTATCGACGAGACGGGCGTTGTCTCGAGACAAGGGCTTTGAAACCACCTGCATCGTGATCCGGCCGAAGTATTGAAATAATAACAAAACCATCCGCCACCAGGAAGGTTACGAGTCGTAGTACATATAGACGTTCAAAGCCACACGATAGTAGTCAGGGCTTCAAAATCATTACATACTATTGGCGAGTTAGGATGTAACCATCGACTATAACGGCGTAGCTCTCCTGGCTGACTGTAAATCAAGCTCACGCAATGGGTAGTGTGATGTGCCGTCCCTGATCCTCGTATGGAGAGTCGGTTGCATGAGCAACCAAGAACGTTTCACATCGAAAGCACTACCTGGTGCACTTTATTCCGCAGTAACAGCAGAACAATGTAGTCTGTACAGTTTCGCGCGAATCGACGAGGGAAAAAAGTGCTGATTCCTTGCCGCGATAAAAAGGCAGTGCACGAGCCGCAGCGGGGAGGGAGCCCGAGACACTGCTACACAGATTACCCTTGATCTGAGTCAAGAGTACGGTTGAGATATTCAAAAACGGCGGAGACAATACATCGGAGGAGGAAAATAATTGATGGTCATCGATATTCTTCTACGTTTATGTAGGCCAAGCAACTTCAAGCCATACCAGTATCTCTAACAGGTTTTGCGTAGATGCGTTCATCCCAGCCGATTAAGTTTAGCGCATGGTTCTATCGCTGCCAAGGTACAGGTGCAATGTACTAAACGCCCGTTGATACGAAGATTATGAAACATGCACAGTCCTCCAGAGTTAAGCTCTCCAGGCTTGCTCTGGCGGACTGGGCGCCACTGGTTTGGGGAACCTAGACAGACACATGTAGATTATCGTGGCGCCAGATTGCCGCAGGCAGCGAATGCCTACGGTTCTATGCAGTTCGGCTGCGCGTCCTTTGTTGCTGTCTTCGTACACTAGTCGAAAATTTATGTCAATAATGACCTGTCAACTATCGTTAAGCATATGTCTGACATTATAAACGTCTGTATCCCGCTGGAACTATGCCCACACTAGCGGAGCCCTCCAAAGCGGCATGTTGAGGTCCCCAGTCCCTATAGTAGACCGTTGAATGAGGTGGTCGAGCGCTCATGTAAGCGCTGTCACGACCATTGCTGTGAAACGGGTCGACACTGTTTGTGCCTACAGTAATGCGGCACCGATAACTTGGTTGTGTTTTGCGATTGAAACACTCTGCGCATTGTCGATCGGTAAACATAATAGTACTACAGTAGTCAAAATATATAGGAACAATCCTCTCCCCCTCCCACGTGCGTGTCGCACCAAGCCGACAGCTCTCCACAGCAGGCATCACTAAGCATATAAAATAAATGCATCTCTCTTATTCGCCACCTCTATCAACATCCTCCAGCAGTAGGTCCCGCACCACTCTGTCATACATATGCGATAACTTCCGAAACGAAATGCGTTTTCCTTCTGCACCGTCCCCATCTCCATTCTCGCCTACCGTTCTTCCCCACGTATGCGACACTGCCCGTGTAGGCTGGAAGCCATGAGCCACCGGAACGCGAAGCCTCCTTCTTCAGGCGCCCGACCGGGTATAACTACCCGATCCGCGCCGACTCCAGTTTTACTCGCTCGGTGGACCTCGGGGAGGGTTCCGTGGAAAGCGGTGGCAATTGTGTAGATGGCCGAACAAACTTGGTAGCCTAGAAATTGTGCTTGAGCCCTGGGCGTCATTAAGGGTATATCTATAGTTATGTTTGTGAATTTTTCGCACTTTTCGCAACTTTTCTCTTCGCGCGAGCGCTTGTCGGCAAAACGCTAGGTACCCCGACACGAGAGGCCTGGCAGGACACATTGGTCGAGGTTTGGGCTCGATCCGAGCACTGTAGCTCGCGTGGCGGGCGCTCAAAGTGTTTTTTTTCCGCGGGAGTGGATAAGACCGATTTCCCGGGTTTTCTGCATGAGGCTCGTGTCTTGTACGTACGTGCCAGTACACATAATAATGTCCTGTTGTTTGCCCTGCTTTCACGAGCTGATCATGAGCACACAGGAGAGCCCAGACACAGATAGACAACAAAACATGCAGAGAGCACAACATTACAACTCTGCATAAGCACCAGCAGCTAACACCGTGCGTGGGTAACACACCCACCTGCGCTGTACTGCCGTGGCTTAGCTGTGTCTATCGTAGCCTGCGGCCCGGAATCCACCATCTACCTTTCTGTTGTCCTTATGTGTGCGACTGACTCACGCTCACGCTAGCCGGAAATGTAATTGCCTCTTTAATCAAATATCATAGGAGTATCTCAACTGCTGTCCTTATATTTTCGATCGTTTGTGTTTCTTCCCTGAAGCTCACTCCATAAATCTACGGGAGTATCAGACAACATGCAACGAACACAAACGAGGTCACAGCGCCACCTAGAAGCACAAGCAGCAGCAGCAGACGTTCATGTGGTAGGTTCGCCGTGAACTGCTGTAGATGTTAGTGGTTACTTCATCGGGTGCTTGCATCCGTCATCAGCAATCACCACCACACCTCTCTCTCTCTCTTCTGCGCTGCTGCCTGCTGCCTGCCTGTGCTTGCATGATGTATGTGCGGCTTGTCGTGCGCCTGGCGCGAGCCGCGACAAAGAATACTGTACCGGTATTTAGGCAAATATGTTTTGGTAATATAGTCAAATGGTCACATTGTCCGATTTTGGGTGTGAAGGCTTGAGTTCAATCCTTATCGTAGCGATGCATGTTTTTTTCATTTTCTTTTGTATTATTGTGCGTATAGTATAACCCAGACCACACATATGTAAGACAGACAGCAAACAAAAACCAAGTGGGTTTCTTACGTAGGCAGGTGTGGTCGAGAGTTTCAGCCCCTTCTTCGGTGCATCCTTTTCTACTTCTTCTGCAAATACTATCCCACCACTACTGTTGTACGAGAACTGCCGTGTCCCATGTGTAACGCGTGCGTGCGTATGCGGTGTGTGCCGTGTGTCATAGACCTTCCTGACCTTGAGCGCCACAACAATAAAATATTGACAAATTTTAATATTATAAAATGTTTGGTGGAATCTCTAAGAACGATCGAGTCAATATTAATGGTTCCATCATATTTCCGAGTATGTTTTATCCCCAAAAATGCAGGTGCAGTTTTTTAAACGTCTACATTTATGTACAGTAATACGCAGATATTTCGTAACGTCGTACTTATGTACTACCAGTATACAATATGATATGCGTATGATATAATATCGCATGTTTTGGTATTAATAGTAGATTTTCGATTTGTCCTTGCGCCTCCCCTAGGCACGTCCAGGAGGGGAACCTTGTATCAAGTATATATGGTCATATAAAACTGCAAGCGGAAGCATGGAATATTTATGTACATTCCTATCCAGATCGGATTTAAATGGGCTGTCTAGCTACGAATGTGTTATAATTGGGAGAGCCTGGACGAGTTTGTGTGAGATATGCCGCGCCCAGCGCTCGGTGCTCTTCGAGTATGTTGTTATCTCCAACACGGTGTCTGTCGTCAAGTCCCTACAGACTGGCCGTTTACAATACTGTTTCTCGAGAGGTACAGAGCGTATTTTTTTCACACTAAATCATACTGCCTAGGAGTACGTACTGGATGTATTTGGCACACGTGTCCAGCAACGATGGACAATATGCCTTTTGGTAGTGTCACCTTCAGTTTTGATTAACGACGGAGGCTTGTAGCACCCTGATAATGTATGAATATTACTATATATTATGAAGGTCAAATAATGACGCGTGTGTCGAGGCTTTGTCTCGATAAAGAGAGATGGCAAAGGTGGCACCGAAGTGTCTGTAAAGATCACTTGTGAAGAAGAAAAGTCATGGTTTGAAAAGGCGCTTATCTGGCCATATTGGAAAGAAGATTGATCTGAGAGATTAATGAAAAGGGAGAAGAAGAGAAGAGAAGAGGAGTAGAGTGGAGTAGATTGATCGAGGTGGGCGATGCCTGCACGTGATCATCTCGGTACAATGCCCATGCTACGGACAGTTACATTCTACCGTAGTGTGTACCGTTCCCTGAAATGTTCTCAATAACGTTTATAGTAACGTTCTAGCAACGTCCTCAGCATCGTTCCTGATGGAGATGCTTTGGACATACAATAGAGCGCACTACGAGTAAGACAAACTCGTACTCTATCCGCTTATTGCATTTACCCGAATATCTAAACTAAGATACTCGCATACTCGTATCAGTGCGTAGTGACTGCACATCACAATAATATAGATACGTATGGATCTCAACGTCCATATGCTAACACGCCCCCGTGATGGAAGTCAGTAGCTAGAGTAACGCTTACGGTGTTCAACCTTGAAACTCAAAAATCAAACTAAACGAATGAAGAATTCTCCATGACTTAGGCCCATATAGGGAGTTTCTCAGGCGGAAATGATTTTCTCGTTGAAATTTTCGAGACGTTTTTGCGTTGAGAATTTTTAGAGCTGTTTTTTAAGCCCCGGGTAGTCGAAAAATAGTTTTTTTCGACACCTCACGTCAAATTGTTCAACTTATACGTTGTGACAGGGGGGGGGGGTACCTGAGACCATCCCCTCCCTCTTCGCCTATACAATACCTATATAAAACTGAAAACAGGGGACGGTAGAGGGCCGTCCCCCCCCCCTGCTTGATACAAGGCCTTCCAGACTACTACAATACCAGGGGCGGCCGCAGG
Organism: Saccharina japonica; assembly: GCA_008828725.1. Taxonomy (NCBI): domain Eukaryota; class Phaeophyceae; order Laminariales; family Laminariaceae; genus Saccharina; species Saccharina japonica. The sequence goes on from MEHQ01003488.1 coordinate 159,493, forward strand.
CCTACTATGAGCTGCAGCTGCGTAGAGGCAGCGACTGCAGCAGGAGAGTCGAGGGAGAGTAGTGAGCGGTACAAAGGAGGTATGAGCTCGATCGAAGGCGGACCAGAAGGTCCCGAAGAGCCGTGGGATCCACAGGCTTGGATGGATAAGCACTGCCTGAAGAAGGTCGCGACGGACGGGGCCTCTTTATCAGTCCAGTCAAGTCCAGTAGTGGTCGACGCCTTGATGCCCTATYCTCGCCCTGCCCTATATCGTATACTTCGAGTATACGAGTACCTGGTATCTGGTATCATACTCGTATATTCCGGTACGTACCTGTGGTACCTCATATAACCATGTTGCCTTGCCTTACCACCGAGCTGCAGCAGCATGCTTGCTCGCACAGGTGAATATTGGTACTACAGCAGCAAGCAGTACTCGTAGCGCTTCACGCAGCTACAGCAGTCGAACATTGCAAGCCGTTGCTTCGTGTGTTTCTGGGTGGGGACTTGGATGCCGTATTTAGACGAGCCACGTATGTATTCATACTGGTGTGGGTAGACCCTTTTACTCACAATCTCGATACTACTATATCTCGGTAGCACTACTTGTACGAGTAATTGCCCCGGTCTGCCCTACGTAGCGGTACTGCAGTAGTATTATAATAGTACCTCCTTAATACTGCACTGCTGCTGTACGTGCGGAGAGTATTTATTTTTGACCGGCGCTACAGCAGTATAATAACCTGGTAGAACACTGCGAATCGTTGCTCGGGTTGTTTTATGTTGGTGCTGTGTGGGGACGTGAGCGCCGTGTTGCACGAACCACCTGGTACGAGTAGACAATCTTACTGCTTCTTCTGTAAATATCCTGTACCTATCTGTCGGAGATGTGATGTTACTCGTACGTTATTTGACTTGCTGCGAGGGTTTGCATCTGTCCGGTACTATAATAGCTGTTACACCAAACATACACCGATACTGACCGACACACCCTGCTGGATACACCGGATACACCACCGGTATACACAAGGTATATTCGTACACAAAAAAAAAAAAAAAAGTGGTAAAAAAAATTTTTTTTCGGCCTCTGGGGGGGGGGGGGGGGGGGGTTAGGTGTATGATATCCAAATCCTCGGCCGCCCTTGAATAAGGTGTCGAGAAAAATGAGACCAGATTGGCACGAACGATAGAAAAATTCAGTTACAAACCACAGCTCACCACTCACTTTGGGATCGGCTGTAAACCCTCCACAAAATATGTAGATCGACGTCGGAAACAAAATAAGTCGTTGAGCCCGGACATCAAACTGAAGCTTCTTGAAACCGGGAGCCCATTGTACCTTAGATACGATATCATCTAGTGACATGTATTTGTTTTGTATAAGGAATTGTACTCGCTACTACTTTTCCCTTTACACTATACAGCAGTCTATGCTACACAAGTTTGCTCCAAAAAAGTTCCAAAAATGGAAGTACGAAGCATGTGCGATCAATTTTCAACTTGCGTCACCCCCGGGATTTCAAGTGACCAACATCCCGAAGGGGAACCTTGTATACGAGTACTTGTACATTATAAAAGAAAAATCTTCATGTTTTCCTTTTCGCTTTTTCTCTTCTTTTTTTCTCTTTCATGCACCTGGATTGCTAGCAGGGTAGGTCTTGCCTGTCGTATATGGCATTGCATTGTCTGCTCTGCTCACTGCACTGCAGCGTAGTATCTCTGTGTCGTAGTTTTGTAACCACATAACTGGTACCTCTCTAGGATGAAAAATCGGCACGGACACTGGGTGTGCTGGATGTCGACGGGTAGAAAGGAAGTTTTAATGTGAAGAACACACACACACAGACCGGCCGAAACTAGAAGGGCAATAACCAAAAACGTGTATACCCGGTCGGTTCTCACTCAAAAACGGGTACATACATACTGGAATCAATTAAAAACACACGCCCATCGAGCCACGCGATTTGGCCAAAA
>MEHQ01003928.1:0-63974 GCA_008828725.1 Saccharina japonica
GCGCATATTATAGCGTGGGTAAGCAAAATTCGACGAAAGTTGACGAGGGAAGAAAGTGCTGAAATATTTTCGCGATAAAAATGCAAGGCAAGAACCGTAGTGGGGGAGGAGTTACGACTACGGAGGGAGAAAGACGGAAGTGCGAAGATAATACATGGGATGGACAGAAAAGAAAAAAAAAATGTGCAGCATACTGCCGCACGTGCATACAGATGTACAACATGAGGTGCTGGGCCACAGAAACGATGTCGTGCGGTACCATGCACCACCTGGCCAAGGCCAACGCATGGGCGGTATCCACCCTCGTCCACGCCAGCGCATGGATAGTACCCGTACCTGTTAACGCCAATACATTGATTAATTGACGTTAACGTACCAGCTTCGTCCAGGCCGGCGCACGGATAGTACCCCTTCCTATCCATGCCGGGCATGGGGGGGCACGCGATGTATCCACAGTCGCCTAGTTGGAATGCATGAACAGAACCCACACACGTCTATGGCGGTGCATGGATAGTCCCTTTGTCCATGCCGGTGCATGGGAAGGCATGAACAGTACCCACCCATGTTTGTGCCGGTGCATAGATAGTCGTAACCCGATTTGGAATGCTCACTTCTGTGCCGGTGCATAGATAGTACCCCACGTCTATGCCGGTGTATAGATAGTACCCCACGTCTATGCCGGTGCATAGATAGTACCCCGCGTCTATGCCAGCGCATAGATAGTACCCCACGTCTATGCCGGTGCATAGATAGTACCCCACGTCTATGCCGGTGCATAGATAGTACCCCACGTCTATGCCGGTGCATAGATAGTACCACACGTCTATGTCGGTGCATAGATAGTCCCCTCGACCATGCCGGTGCATAGATAGTACCCCACGTCTATGCCGGCGGACAGATAGCACTCCACGTCTATGCCGGTGCATAGATAGTCCCCTCGACCATGCCGGTGCATAGATAGTACCCCACGTCTATGCCGGCGCATAGATAGTACCCCACGTCTATGCCGGTACATAGATAGTCTCCTCGACCGTGCCGGTGCATGGTTAGTACCCCAATTTGGAATGCATGCATAGTACCCACCCGCGTCTATGCCGTTGCATAGATTGTACCCCAATTTGGAATGCATGCATAGTACCCACCCACGTATATGCCGGTGCATAGATCGTACCCCACGTCCATGCCGGTGCACGGATAGTACCCCACGTCCATGCCGATGCAAGGATAGCACCCCACGTCCATGCCGATGCATGGATAGTACCCACCAATGTCTCCGTCTAACATCCTCCACCGTCCCGCGCCGTCCCGTCGCGTCCCACTCTATTTGTTTTTTGAAGGTGTTGGAGAATAGAGCTAAACGACCATGACTGACATCGACGGGGATGTCGCCACCCTAAGGCAGAACATGGTCAGATAAAAGCGGCCTTCCAGAAAACTGTCGACGACATCGTCGGCACCACCTGCAGACCTCACTCCGAGGGGAGCGCCGACGGCGGCGGCAGGGTCGGCGGGCATCCCGGCGTCTCCGCGACCGGAGCCTCCTTGCCGGGTCACGGCCTCTCCAGCACTGCTCTGCTTGGTCAGCCACCCGGGAGCCTCGCCGCCGGGGTCCCTCACCCAGTTGGTCAGCCACCCAGGAGCTTCGCCGCGGGGGTCCCTGGCCCGGTTGGCCAGTCACCCGGGAGCCTCGTCACAAGGGTTCCTAGCCTCGCCGATGGTCACGCCGGAGTAGGCACGCTCGGCCAGCCGTTCAGGGGCCCCAACGTCGGCGCCCTCCCACCGACCTCCGGTCTCGTCGGCCACCCTGCTGTGGGGGGTACGCGTGTTTACGCTGGCCTGCCCGGACAAATGGGCTGGCTCACCGTCGACCCGGGAGGGGGGCTTGGATACGGCGGTGCTTTGGGAGGTGCCGCAGTTACTGGTGCACTCCCCGGGCAGGCGGGTGGGATCGCCGGGGTCTCGGGGGGGATTGGACACGGGGGTAGTCTGGGCGGCGCCGGGGCCTTCGGCGCCCCCTACAGATTGGTGAGCGAGATCGCCGGGGGGGGGGGGGCCACTCAGCTTCGGCGGTGCCCCAGCGACCGGCGCCCCCTACATTTCCCCCTACGGACAGCCGGGCGGGCTCGCCGTGGGTCCGGGGGGGGGGGGTGTACTTCATTTTCATGCATGGCCGTAGTCGTATGACCATAGACCCTCGCATCCCTACAATGCCGGGACGGAGTATGTCGGGTTTTCACCGACCAGGCAGACATTGCTAGCACCAAGCGCGAAGCGCCGTGAGGTGTTGGGCGAGTCGCATGAAGGGTGAGCTGCATCCTACTAAGAACCGCTTGTCAGGCGGACTTGCATATGGATGACAGCTTCAATGAGTTAATTTAATGTCTGGTGTGGCTACTTCCTGAGACAGCAATGGGAGCACTATGTATCTGCCTCACGAATGCCTTACCATATCACACTACGTGATACGATCATTCCCCTCGTGCGGAGCAAAGGTTCTCCACCCCGTACAAATGATCTAACTCGACCACCAGCCTGGGTAACCGCAAAAAAAAACAATAAAAAAAAACGGTACCCTGGTTGTCTAGCTCACGCAGTGAGAGGCATGTTTTACAGCGTCGTCGCCAGGCGACGTCAATCCAACCCATAAATATATAATATAGGGGGGGGGCGTGGGGGGGGGGGGGGGTACATCCATGTTGTGCACGGCCGTAGTCATATGACCATAGACCCTCGCATCCCTACAATGCCGGGACGGAGCGCGTTGGGTTTTCACCAACCAGGCAGATATTGCTTGCACCAAGCGCGAAACGCCGTGGGGTATTGGGCGAGTCGCATGGAGGGTGAGCTGCATCCTGCTAAGAACCGCCTCTGAGGCGGACTTGCATATGGACGACAGCTTCAATGAGTTAATTTAATTTCTGGTGTGGCCACTTCCGGAGACAGCAATGGGTTTTACTATGTAACTGCCTCGCGGACGCCTTACCATATTAACACTACGTGAAACGACCATTCCCCTTGTGCGGAACAAAGGTTCTCTACCCCGCACAAATGATCTACTCGACCGCCAGCTTTGGTGACCGCCAAAAAAAAATAACGAAAAAAAACGGCACCCTGGTTGTCTAGCTCACGCAGCGAGTGGCGTGTTTTACAGCGTCGTTGCCAACCGACGCCAACCCAACCTATAAATATAATATATTTATGGCGGGGGGGTCAGTTACGGTGGTGGCTTGAGCGGGGTCGGAGCCACCAACCCCCTATCGACCCGCCTCGGCCACGCAGCCCACGACGTGCGGGGCAAACCGGCGGCCGGTCAGGCCGTTCACGGTATTGACACCGCCGGCAACCCGTTTACGGCGCTTGGGAAACAAGTGTCCAATATCGTGACCAGCCGTGCGGTGGCATCGTGCAGGCATCCCACGACCCGACTTTGGCAGGCCATCTGCGGGGGCCGCCCGGCGTCGATGCAAAAGGCGGCGGTACAGGGGTACGTGGGGAACACAGTGGACATCTCGGCTGGCGTCCACACCATGCTCTCGAGGCGCTGGACGGTATCAATTTCCTGGCCTTCGTACCGCGGGGGGGGGGGGGAGGCATCAGCCTTCCGTTGTCGCAGCACCTCAGCATCCTTGGGCACGCGATCGTAACGATCGCGACTCGCGGGTATCCGTAGGAACCGGGTGAACTCCAAGTGGCAAACGCTCGCGTTGAGCTGCTTCGGCAAGCTTTCACCGCAGGGGCCAAGCCTCTACACGATCACGTAATGGAGCACTTCGCGATCGCCGACAGAAAGGAACACCGGGAAAGACTGGCGGGCCTGGTCAAGAAGGACTTGGAGAGGTTTACGCTAGACCTACGGGCCGTCTCCGACGTTTGCGAACACCGCTGAGCCTACCTCGCGACGGTGAATGATTTCCCGCTTATCCCGGTGCCGCGGTGGCCTCGCCTAAACGCGTACGTTTCGTTTGGCGGCCTCATCAATGCCGACGTCCAGCAACCCCGTCTCGCCCCCACCACAGCGACCGATGCCCAGGACGGCGTGTGCCGGCAGTGGATGAAGAGTGGGAAATGCCGCTTCGGGAAAGCTCGAGGAGAAGTAGTACTAGTCGGAGATTGTAACTCAAGAATTGGGAAGGCAAGCAACCCGAACGAGAACGTTGGACAGTATGGGGAAGAAACAAAGCATAAGAACGGGGAAGAGATGCTGAAGTTCCTTAAAAACAATGAGATGAAGACTCTGAACGGTAGAGTAAAAAAGCCAGAGCCAGAATGGACTAGACAGGGCATACAAAAGGGAGAGAGCTCCGTTCTTGACTTTATAGTGGTGGAAAATTGAAGTAGTAAGGAAACGGAAGTGCATGTATGCGCGGCGGACGTAGGAAGTACGGATCACTGCCTAATATGGACAGACAGACAGCAGACGAGAGTTATCAAAAATAGGCGCGGTAGGAAATTGTACAGATGGCGAATAGATAAGCTAGAAGTAACGCAATTCCAAGCAGAGATGATTAAAAATGCAGACCATTTTTCCGATCTGGTGGAAAGCATAGGTACGACAAATAACAATATAGAGAGAGATGATGCAGGAGCGAGGATAATAGAAGGATGGGAGAAATTGGTCAAGACCACAGCAAGTAAAATAATAGGGAAGAAGTTGAAATATGCAATAGAACAGTAAAATGGTGGGATGAAGCAAAATAGGCTATAAACATAAGGAGAAAGGCACACGCAAGATTCACATCGAGCAAAACTACGTCAGGATGGGAGGAGTATGGTATTGCTAGAAAGAAAGTAAAAAAGGTGGTCGAGAAGAAGAAAGGGGTATGGAAAGACGTAGTTAATAAAACGAATGAAGACTTTGATGGCGGGATGAAGCAGATGTGGGTAGAGATAAAAGGGATACTAAGGCAAACAAGCAGGAGAGGCAGATACGAGGATAGCTACATTAAGAGCACATCACGGTAAAATGGTTAGTAGTTCGAAGGGGAAAAGGGAAGTGCTTGTAGAGCATTACCGCAAGCTAGGAACGCCCACAACCAACGAAACGTTCGACGAAGAATTCGAGAAGGATATCAACGAGTGGACAGAGGCGAACGTAGATGGGTCAGAAAGGGAAGACAGTGGCTCAGAAGGGTTACAGGGAGAGTTCTCAAGAGAAGAAGTAAAGAAGTGTGTAGCTAAACTTAAGAACAGAAAGGCAGCAGGGGCAGACCAAATAGTTAATGAATTTATGAAGTACGGGGGAGAAGGAATGCTTACCATGATGGTTAAGTTGTATAACTGAATATGGAAAAACGAGTACGCGCCTAAGAGGTGGAGAGAAGGAGTAGTATTAATAGTAAACTTGTTTAAGAAAGGAGACAAGGTGGACCCGGGTAACTATGGGGGGATAACGCTACTAAGCACTGTAGGTAAAACGTTCTGTACGATTTTGAACGATAGAATGGGAACAACGATGGAGAAGGAAGAAAATATTAGCGAAGGGCAAGCAGGATTTAGGCCAAACCGTAGCTGCGTCGACCATGTGTACACATTAGGTAAGATAATCCAAGGCAGGAAAGACTCGGGGCTAACAAACGTACTGTTTCTTTTTAGACGTATATAAGGCCTACGATACAGTATGGAGAAATGGGCTGTGGAAAAAGTTGTGGGAAATAGGGATAAGAGGAAAGATGTGGAGAATGATGAAGAAGATGACGGAATGTGCGAGAAGTGCTGTGATGTTGGACGGGGAGATATCGAAGTACGTTGATATCCTACAAGGAGTTGCACAGGGATGTACGCTATCACCTAACCTATTCAAGGTATATATTAATGACATGATAGTAGCAGTAGAAGCAGCATCGCAGGGGGTCACGGCAGGATTGATGTTTGCGGATGATTTCGTCTGCATATCAGAAACACCCGAAGGACTGCAGAAACAAATAGAGAAGGCACTAGAGTACACCAGGAAGTGGAGAGTGACGGCGAACGTAAAAAAGTGCGCAGTAGTTGTATGTAACGAAGATAAGGAGAGTCCGGTAACTTGTAAGTGGAAGTGGGTAGAAGATGAATTGCCGATCGTAGACCAGTATACGTACCTTGGCGTAGAAATCTCAAAATATTGCTCTTGGGATGCACACATGAATAAAATAATAGGCAAGGGTAAGGCACACGTAGGCAAGATGGAAGCAGTCCTAACAGACTCGCACCTTGACACTAGAATTAAGAGATGTATACTGATGAATGTGATTGTACCAAAGCTAGAATATGCAGGAGAAGTATGGGAAGGGAACGCGAAGCTCGTAAAACAGCTGGAAACAGTACAGATGACAGCAGCTAAAAAAGTACTAGGATGCTCAAGTACGACGAGTAATACAGTATTGAGAGCAGAACTGGGAATGTACCCACTTAAGACAAATAAAGATGTGTGTAAGTTGAAATAGCAATATAAAGTAAAGAACATGCCAAATAAGAGGTTGCCAGCCATAGCTGATAAAGCTGTATGGGAGAAAGTAACCAAAGGGCGAGCTAGAATAAGGTGGGATAGCGTAGTCGAGAAAGTATGGAAGGATATAGGAAGCCAAAAAGAGATGCTGGCCATAGAGAAATTTAGCGGATACAAGACAGAAGTAAAAGAAAGGGTAGAAAGAAGGGAAAGGCTAGCGCTAAGAAAAAAAGTGGAAGGGAAAGAACACTTAGAGATATACGGGGGGTTGAGAGAAGGAATAGGAATGAAAAGGTATCTGTACGGCCCAATGGACTTCGCGAAAAAGCTGAAACTGCGATTTCGTGTAGGGGACCTAGACCTGCTAGAAAGAAGGACGAGGTACACCAGTAGCCGGGAGGAGGAGGAAGTAGATGCACAGATGTGCTCATGTGGCAAGGCCATAAATAGTAGAATTCACGTAGTGGGAGAATGTGAAAGGTACAAGGAGGAAAGGGATGTGTTAGAGGAGGAGATGAGAAAAATAGACGAGTGTGACATGGAGCAGTTTGGCACACTAAAAAGTAGCGAGAAAACGATCGCTATCTTAGAGATAGATGGTGGCCACAGACGGCGAAACAGGAAGGGGATAAGATTAGCAAAAAGTTTATTTGTAATATATGCAACCCCAACCCCCACCCGCCCCCGCTCGAACTAAAAGCGGGACGAAATTGCAACGATTTATGGAATACACTGGTGCACACTACGCGCAAATGCGTGTACACATATCTGCATATATAATTATAATGTAGGATATATTATCACACAACTTCCGAAACTCAGTATCGACCACTTAATCGGTTGAACCAGCTGGCGTACTTATAATAACGGTAAAAAAATATACCGGTGTATATTGCCCTCTCGCGCGAGTACCGCATGCTTATTGACGAGACGGACGTAAAAGGTGTGATGCCGTTCGTCGATAGTGCCCATCGAGGAGAGAGAGTTGAAAATAAACGCCTCTCTCTATCAGATATATATTGCCACTGCATGCATTTCTGTCAAATGTGATTACCGAAGTATCATTCACCACACGGGCGGAAATGGCTCCGGGCTACTTTATAATGTCCTCGTAAGGATCATAAGACGGTGCAGATGCGCACACGGCCATAATGGCTGACGCCAAGTTTGCAGGCGGTTCGGCATCAGCTCTTGCTGCACACGAAGTCGACATGAACCCCTTGACGAATGCGAGTGGCCAGATGCAAGTTAAATAGTGCCCACGGACGTTTTGGTTGTTTATCTATCGACGATATCGGGGGGCTTGAACATGAAGGCACATTGTAGTCCGGTTTGGTCCGGTTAAACATGAAGAAACCGAACTCTGTTAATTATACCATAGTGCGTTAAGGCGCTGCTCGGTATGCGCCCCGTTTGTGATACAGCATATATTCCGTGTCGGCGCACCAGCCAAGGGTTGATTAAGATTGGGATACGTGCCGGTGCACATCCTGTCATCAGCGCCGGCACTTGCCCATCGCCCCTTGGTGATACATGTATACCGTGAAAATAAGGTGCCACGGAAAATGATATCTGTATATGTCTACCGCGATAGAAAAACACTATTCCGGTGCTCCAGCTAATGGTCGATGAGGACTGGAATATGTGCCAGTACATGCCTTGTTGCCCCCAGTCCCAGAGTGACGCTGCGTCATGTGCTCATGTGCTGATGTACTGGAAAGTGCACATTAAGGATGCGTACAACAACAAATGTTGTGCCAGCACACCAGCCCGCAGTGGATATTGATGGGGTATGGACCGGGGTATGTCCCGCTCCCGGGGGTGGCACGCCGGCACTTGTCCATCGTCCCATACTAACGTCAAGAACTCGATATCGGTCGGAATATGTGCCGGTGCACGTCGCGTTGCCCGTGCCGGCAAGCCGGCGCTTGCCTTCCGTCCCTGAATAAAGATACATATATCATTCACCACACGGGCGGAAATGGCTCCGGGCTACTTTATAATGTCCTCGTAAGGATCATAAGACGGTGCAGATGCGCACACGGCCATAATGGCTGACGCCAAGTTTGCAGGCGGTTCGGCATCAGCTCTTGCTGCACACGAAGTCGACATGAACCCCTTGACGAATGCGAGTGGCCAGATGCAAGTTAAATAGTGCCCACGGACGTTTTGGTTGTTTATCTATCGACGATATCGGGGGGCTTGAACATGAAGGCACATTGTAGTCCGGTTTGGTCCGGTTAAACATGAAGAAACCGAACTCTGTTAATTATACCATAGTGCGTTAAGGCGCTGCTCGGTATGCGCCCCGTTTGTGATACAGCATATATTCCGTGTCGGCGCACCAGCCAAGGGTTGATTAAGATTGGGATACGTGCCGGTGCACATCCTGTCATCAGCGCCGGCACTTGCCCATCGCCCCTTGGTGATACATGTATACCGTGAAAATAAGGTGCCACGGAAAATGATATCTGTATATGTCTACCGCGATAGAAAAACACTATTCCGGTGCTCCAGCTAATGGTCGATGAGGACTGGAATATGTGCCAGTACATGCCTTGTTGCCCCCAGTCCCAGAGTGACGCTGCGTCATGTGCTCATGTGCTGATGTACTGGAAAGTGCACATTAAGGATGCGTACAACAACAAATGTTGTGCCAGCACACCAGCCCGCAGTGGATATTGATGGGGTATGGACCGGGGTATGTCCCGCTCCCGGGGGTGGCACGCCGGCACTTGTCCATCGTCCCATACTAACGTGGGGGGGGGGGGGGGGGGGGGGGGGCTCAGCTACGGCGGGGCCACAGCGACCGGCACCCCCTACATCGCCCCCTACGGACAGCCGGGCGAGCTCGCCGTGGGTCCGGGGGGTGGGGTCGGCTAAGGTGGTGGCCTGAGCGGGGTCGGAGCCACCAACCCCCTATCCGCCGCTCTCGGCCACGCAGCCCACGACGGGCGGGGCACGCCGGCGGCCGGCCAGGCCGTTCACGGTATTGACACCGCCGGCAACCCGTTTACGGCGCTTGGGAAACAAGTGTCCAATATCGTGACCAGCCGTGCGGTGGCATCGTGCAGGCATCCCACGACCCGACTTTGGCAGGCCATCTGCGGGGGCCGCCCGGCGTCGATGCAAAAGGCGGCGGTACAGGGGTACGTGGGGAACACAGTGGACATCTCGGCTGGCGTCCACACCATGCTCTCGAGGCGCTGGACGGTATCAATTTCCTGGCCTTCGTACCGCGGGGGGGGGGGGGAGGCATCAGCCTTCCGTTGTCGCAGCACCTCAGCATCCTTGGGCACGCGATCGTAACGATCGCGACTCGCGGGTATCCGTAGGAACCGGGTGAACTCCAAGTGGCAAACGCTCGCGTTGAGCTGCTTCGGCAAGCTTTCACCGCAGGGGCCAAGCCTCTACACGATCACGTAATGGAGCACTTCGCGATCGCCGACAGAAAGGAACACCGGGAAAGACTGGCGGGCCTGGTCAAGAAGGACTTGGAGAGGTTTACGCTAGACCTACGGGCCGTCTCCGACGTTTGCGAACACCGCTGAGCCTACCTCGCGACGGTGAATGATTTCCCGCTTATCCCGGTGCCGCGGTGGCCTCGCCTAAACGCGTACGTTTCGTTTGGCGGCCTCATCAATGCCGACGTCCAGCAACCCCGTCTCGCCCCCACCACAGCGACCGATGCCCAGGACGGCGTGTGCCGGCAGTGGATGAAGAGTGGGAAATGCCGCTTCGGGAAAGCTCGAGGAGAAGTAGTACTAGTCGGAGATTTTAACTCAAGAATTGGGAAGGCAAGCAACCCGAACGAGAACGTTGGACAGTATGGGGAAGAAACAAAGCATAAGAACGGGGAAGAGATGCTGAAGTTCCTTAAAAACAATGAGATGAAGACTCTGAACGGTAGAGTAAAAAAGCCAGAGCCAGAATGGACTAGACAGGGCATACAAAAGGGAGAGAGCTCCGTTCTTGACTTTATAGTGGTGGAAAATTGAAGTAGTAAGGAAACGGAAGTGCATGTATGCGCGGCGGACGTAGGAAGTACGGATCACTGCCTAATATGGACAGACAGACAGCAGACGAGAGTTATCAAAAATAGGCGCGGTAGGAAATTGTACAGATGGCGAATAGATAAGCTAGAAGTAACGCAATTCCAAGCAGAGATGATTAAAAATGCAGACCATTTTTCCGATCTGGTGGAAAGCATAGGTACGACAAATAACAATATAGAGAGAGATGATGCAGGAGCGAGGATAATAGAAGGATGGGAGAAATTGGTCAAGACCACAGCAAGTAAAATAATAGGGAAGAAGTTGAAATATGCAATAGAACAGTAAAATGGTGGGATGAAGCAAAATAGGCTATAAACATAAGGAGAAAGGCACACGCAAGATACACATCGAGCAAAACTACGTCAGGATGGGAGGAGTATGGTATTGCTAGAAAGAAAGTAAAAAAGGTGGTAGAGAAGAAGAAAGGGGTATGGAAAGACGTAGTTAATAAAACGAATGAAGACTTTGATGGCGGGATGAAGCAGATGTGGGTAGAGATAAAAGGGATACTAAGGCAAACAAGCAGGAGAGGCAGATACGAGGATAGCTACATTAAGAGCACATCACGGTAAAATGGTTAGTAGTTCGAAGGGGAAAAGGGAAGTACTTGTAGAGCATTCCCGCAAGCTAGGAACGCCCACAACCAACGAAACGTTCGACGAAGAATTCGAGAAGGATATCAACGAGTGGACAGAGGCGAACGTAGATGGGTCAGAAAGGGAAGACAGTGGCTCAGAAGGGTTACAGGGAGAGTTCTCAAGAGAAGAAGTAAAGAAGTGTGTAGCTAAACTTAAGAACAGAAAGGCAGCAGGGGCAGACCAAATAGTTAATGAATTTATGAAGTACGGGGGAGAAGGAATGCTTACCATGATGGTTAAGTTGTATAACTGAATATGGAAAAACGAGTACGCGCCTAAGAGGTGGAGAGAAGGAGTAGTATTAATAGTAAACTTGTTTAAGAAAGGAGACAAGGTGGACCCGGGTAACTATAGGGGAATAACGCTACTAAGCACTGTAGGTAAAACGTTCTGTAAGATTTTGAACGATAGAATGGGAACAATGATGGAGAAGGAAGAAAATATTAGCGAAGGGCAAGCAGGATTTAGGCCAAACCGTAGCTGCGTCGACCATGTGTACACATTAGGTAAGATAATCCAAGGCAGGAAAGACTCGGGGCTAACAAACGTACTGTTTCTTTTTAGACGTATATAAGGCCTACGATACAGTATGGAGAAATGGGCTGTGGAAAAAGTTGTGGGAAGTAGGGATAAGAGGAAATATGTGGAGAATGATGAAGAAGATGACGGAATGTGCGAGAAGTGCTGTGATGTTGGACGGGGAGATATCGAAGTACGTTGATATCCTACAAGGAGTTACACAGGGATGTACGCTATCACCTAACCTATTCAAGGTATATATTAATGACATGATAGTAGCAGTAGAAGCAGCATCGCAGGGGGTCACGGCAGGATTGATGTTTGCGGATGATTTCGTCTGCATATCAGAAACACCCGAAGGACTGCAGAAACAAATAGAGAAGGCAATACTCGTAGAGTACACCAGGAAGTGGAGAGTGACGGCGAACGTAAAAAAGTGCGCAGTAGTTGTATGTAACGAAGATAAGGAGAGTCCGGTAACTTGTAAGTGGAAGTGGGGAGAAGATGAATTACCGATCGTAGACCAGTATACGTACCTTGGCGTAGAAATCTCAAAAGATTGCTCTTGGGATGCACACATAAATAAAATAATAGGCAAGGGTAAGGCACACGTAGGCAAGATGGAAGCAGTCCTAACAGACTCGCACCTTGACACTAGAATTAAGAGATGTATACTGATGAATGTGATTGTACCAAAGCTAGAATATGCAGGAGAAGTATGGGAAGGGAACGCGAAGCTCGTAAAACAGCTGGAAACAGTACAGATGACAGCAGCTAAAAAAGTACTAGGATGCTCAAGTACGACGAGTAATACAGTATTGAGAGCAGAACTGGGAATGTACCCACTTAAGACAAATAGAGACGTGCGTAAGTTGAAATGGCAATATAAAGTAAAGAACATGCCAAATAAGAGGTTGCCAGCCATAGCTGATAAAGCTGTATGGGAGAAAGTAACCAAAGGGCGAGCTGGAATAAGGTGGGATAGCGTAGTCGAGAAAGTATGGAAGGATATAGGAAGCCAAAAAGAGATGCTGGCCATAGAGAAATTTAGCGGATACAAGACAGAAGTAAAAGAAAGGGTAGAAAGAAGGGAAAGGCTAGCGCTAAGAACAAAAGTGGAAGGGGAAGAACACTTAGAGATATACGGGGGGTTGAGAGAAGGAATAGGAATGAAAAGGTATCTGTACGGCCCAATGGACTTCGCGAAAAAGCTGAAACTGCGATTTCGTGTAGGGGACCTAGACCTGCTAGAAAGAAGGACGAGGTACACCAGTAGCCGGGAGGAGGAGGAAGTAGATGCACAGATGTGCTCATGTGGCAAGGCCATAAATAGTAGAATTCACGTAGTGGGAGAATGTGAAAGGTACAAGGAGGAAAGGGATGTGTTAGAGGAGGAGATGAGAAAAATAGACGAGTGTGACATGGAGCAGTTTGGCACACTAAAAAGTAGCGAGAAAACGATCGCTATCTTAGAGATAGATGGTGGCCACAGACGGCGAAACAGGAAGGGGATAAGATTAGCAAAAAGTTTATTTGTAATATATGCAACCCCAACCCCCACCCGCCCCCGCTCGAACTAAAAGCGGGACGAAATTGCAACGATTTATGGAATACACTGGTGCACACTACGCGCAAATGCGTGTACACATATCTGCATATATAATTATAATGTAGGATATATTATCACACAACTTCCGAAACTCAGTATCGACCACTTAATCGGTTGAACCAGCTGGCGTACTTATAATAACGGTAAAAAAATATACCGGTGTATATTGCCCTCTCGCGCGAGTACCGCATGCTTATTGACGAGACGGACGTAAAAGGTGTGATGCCGTTCGTCGATAGTGCCCATCGAGGAGAGAGAGTTGAAAATAAACGCCTCTCTCTATCAGATATATATTGCCACTGCATGCATTTCTGTCAAATGTGATTACCGAAGTATCATTCACCACACGGGCGGAAATGGCTCCGGGCTACTTTATAATGTCCTCGTAAGGATCATAAGACGGTGCAGATGCGCACACGGCCATAATGGCTGACGCCAAGTTTGCAGGCGGTTCGGCATCAGCTCTTGCTGCACACGAAGTCGACATGAACCCCTTGACGAATGCGAGTGGCCAGATGCAAGTTAAATAGTGCCCACGGACGTTTTGGTTGTTTATCTATCGACGATATCGGGGGGCTTGAACATGAAGGCACATTGTAGTCCGGTTTGGTCCGGTTAAACATGAAGAAACCGAACTCTGTTAATTATACCATAGTGCGTTAAGGCGCTGCTCGGTATGCGCCCCGTTTGTGATACAGCATATATTCCGTGTCGGCGCACCAGCCAAGGGTTGATTAAGATTGGGATACGTGCCGGTGCACATCCTGTCATCAGCGCCGGCACTTGCCCATCGCCCCTTGGTGATACATGTATACCGTGAAAATAAGGTGCCACGGAAAATGATATCTGTATATGTCTACCGCGATAGAAAAACACTATTCCGGTGCTCCAGCTAATGGTCGATGAGGACTGGAATATGTGCCAGTACATGCCTTGTTGCCCCCAGTCCCAGAGTGACGCTGCGTCATGTGCTCATGTGCTGATGTACTGGAAAGTGCACATTAAGGATGCGTACAACAACAAATGTTGTGCCAGCACACCAGCCCGCAGTGGATATTGATGGGGTATGGACCGGGGTATGTCCCGCTCCCGGGGGTGGCACGCCGGCACTTGTCCATCGTCCCATACTAACGTCAAGAACTCGATATCGGTCGGAATATGTGCCGGTGCACGTCGCGTTGCCCGTGCCGGCAAGCCGGCGCTTGCCTTCCGTCCCTGAATAAAGATACATACGTATCGTCAAAAGTATATATAAAGGGACCCCAGAAATGATGTGCCTGTGCGTCAGCTGATGGTAAACGATGCTTGGGGTATGTGCCGTTGCATGTACCGTTGGGGGCGCCGGCGCGCCGGCATGTTCTCCGTGCCTCAATAACTGTAAGGATGTACCATTAAATGACACACACACGTACGAACAATGCTGGGCCGGTGCACTAGCCAGCGGACGATGACGATCGGAGTATGTGCCGGTGCATATCCTGTTACCGGTGCACGTGCGCCGGCACTTGCCCGCAGTTCCTCAACACCGATACATGTGTACCATACACTGATACACGTATGTACCACAAACAAAACTGTACCGGTGCACCAGCTAGCGGTCGATGAGGGTTGGGAATATGTGCCGGTGCATGCCCGGTTGCCCTCCGCCCCATCACAACGCTGTGTATTGATGCCCTGTGCAGTGCAAATCGAGTTTACGAACAGCAACAAATGCAGTGCCGGTGTACCAGATAGCGGTCGATGTTGATTGGCATATGGGTTGATTGGAATATGGGCTGGCGCAGGTCCAGTTGCCGGCGCCGGCGTGACGACTCTTTCCCCTCGCCCCTTGAAAGCGATAAGCGGTGGATGTTGAAGGAAATACGTTCCTGTGCCTGTCTCGTTGCCAGCGCCGGCCCGTCGACACTTGCCATACGTGCTATAAAAACAACACACATATGGATTAAACGATACACATGTGCCACCAAATGCTGTGCGGGCGCACCAGCGAGCGGATGGGGCATGTGGGCACTGCAGGTCGCATTGCCGGCGCCAGCACGCCCACACGTGCCCCCGTCCCTTTAATCCGATACTAATGCACCATGCAGTGGGTGATGAGGAGCGGAATACGTGCCGGTGCATGCCCTGTAGCCCTCCGTCCTATCAGTTCGGTATGCATCACGGTAGTGCTGGCGCACCAACAGACGCGCCGGCGAAAACTGTCCCGCAATAATAACACACGCTTCTTGGCTTGAGCCGGCACGCGGATTCTCGATCTTCGCCCTCTATGATAGTATGAATAGATTCCGAGTACGACAGCAAGGAGACGATGAGGGTCCGAAGAGGGGCTGATGCATGCTCAGTCAACACACTTTGGTGCGCTAGTGCACCAGTGCGGGGATGATGACTTCCCCCACCCTCGTCCAGGCTGGTGCATGAATAGGGGTCCACCTCCGTCGTTCTCGCCTTACGTTTTGCTCTGTCCCGTCTCCGCACCACCCTACCGAGTCCAATTTTTTACCCAAGATAGTGTTTTTGGAGGCTCAACGTGGGAGACATGGGGCGAGACAACGTGATCACAATTTGCTCTGGGGTAGCCAACCCCGATCAACAGAGGGACATATCTCGCCCACTCAGATCAAAAGCTCAGGCAACTCTGCGATATGGCAAGCAAGTGGCCCGCGGATGCGCGGTCCCTGGTTGGCCGGTAGTTCCAATTGTGTGCAGTGGGAGGTCAGGTAGATCTGCGTTTGATGCATGGTCAATGAAGCGCATCGTATTCCCTGGTCGCAAGTGGGACGTGAAGTTTCGTATTGCAAGCCAGCGCTCGTCGTGGATTCGATTGGGTTCTTGCCGACGGGTCGTGTGGTGGTTGTTAGTGGCAGGAACGGCAGCCGCACGCGTTTATCGTGTGATCTAACACCTGCGGGGACTCCACTGGTGATTTGTATTAGGGTCACGGGCAGAACGTCGTGTGTGATGTTTTTGCCCATATACCCCCCTCCTTTGGCCTGCCCCGATCTCGGGGTGGGCCGGAGTCCGACTGAAGCTACGACGGTCCACGGGTGGCTACACGAACCCCCGAGCAACGGTAGAGAGGAACCCCGTGCGGTGTAGTAGGTCAACTACTGATTGCGCGGGGTGGTGGCGATGGTTTTTATTTTCAACCCCGATGCTGAGGAGTTCGTTCCAAGAGCAGAGGGGGAGCATCGCCAGGGCGGAGAGCGCAATGCGTGCAGCTTGGGGAGAGAAGAGGCTGGGCATCGCGTGGGTAAGGAAACCCCCCGACAGCGAGGACGCGAGTGTCGGGGTTGGGATGGGCTGGGACGGCTGAACCCAGCCATTGGAAACGAAGGCATGCACCGGGCTAAAAAACAGAGAGCCTACATCGTGATAAAAGGAAAAATGCACAATATTTGTACGTAAAGTACAGAAAGAAAGAAATATGAGTTTTGTTGTCAACCAACCGAATTAAGTTTTGGTAGTCATGGGCTCTGCCGACGTATGGGCTCTACCGACGTAAGTAGTGTTCTGGCGAGAGGCAAGGAGGAAAGAAGAGGTGTTCACTCTCCTCGAGTGCCTCGTGCTTGATGTGCATAGCTGCGTGAATAGAGCAGAGGCACACGAGCCAACGGCACGACACTGCCCGCTGCCGACTGATAGGCCTAGCCTAGGCCTACCGTTGGGGTTTCTCTATAACTACGGATGGGCGTGCTCGCGGCATCCATTCGGAAGGATGGCTGTTTCGTGGGACATCAGAAGAAGATTATCGACGCCTCGCGGGCATGTGTGGGGAGATATGCCCCGTGCTGTGACTCATAGAGTTTAGGTGTGATTGCTATATATGCCTAAACTATAAAGTTCGAACTCATCACTGGTTTCTTAGCGCGCCGGTGCGCGAGTTCTAGGTTGACCAGGCCTGTTACTCGTACATATTTGCTTGCGATGCGACATGTACGAGTACAGACAGGTGTTTGTGCTAAGCCTTCTAGCAAGCAGCACGTACAAGTACATTTATTATAACAGTACACGTACGGGTACACACGAAGTGTTAGTATATCGTGCATTATCATATACATATATATGGTATATACACTGCTGTATATATAGCGTGATATATAACACGTTCGGAATGCCACAGGCTACATATCACAGCACGGCAAATAATTTTTCCTTGACAGTCGTACCTCGTTTACCAGTGGGTCGACGTCACTCTTGGAGTATCATCCTGTTGACCCTGTGATAGCATCCAGGGTAGTCATCGAACTATATAGTACGTATATCCTATACTTTGAATGTATCATAGTAACCATGGCGACGCACCCCCTGAACACATTTTTTCCCTTATCTGGGGGTCCCTTATTGTAAATATAAATATAAAAAACGGGACTATGTACTGTATACGCATACCAGGTACTGGTATTATTTGAAAAAAAAAAAAAAAAAACAGCTGTGAGCTCGAGGATTTCGTCGAAACTCATATTTGCTAGCTGAGTGTACTACGATCGCGCGTACTTACGGATTTTATATGTCGTCATGTAGGATGTACATCCCGTAGGAGGGGGAAACAATCTGAGGCTGTATAATTTTATATAGTCTACAACAGTACTCGTTCCCACACATGATTATGCATACTGCTGTAGTACGTGCGTATGACCATGCAAAAAAAAGAAAGAAAAAGAGTGAATCCAAAGTAGGTCGTACGAGTACCAGGTGGTAATATCTGGCAACAGGCCGCCAAAGACACCTACTGCCTGCATTATGAATACGAACATACGCGTAAGGTATACCTGTGGTCCATATGTCCATATATATACCAATATGAAGCAGGTCGCAACTGCTGGACACTGGGTGTGCTGGATGTCGACGGGTAGAAAGGAAGGCTTATATGTGAAGAACACACATGACCACAAACCCGTGCCAGGCGACACGTACTTTTTAAGGGATTCGTATTTCCTAACCCGGAGCCAAAACAAACAACACAAATCCGGGAAAAGGTCTTTTTCAGCCTTTGCCAAAATATATATTTTCCCCTATTTCCTCTCGTTCCAGGAAAAAGGCGTCTTTCTGTTAGAGGGGGGACAAAAATTATAATCTCTGGGTGGCCCATGTACTACATTTAGCATCATAAGTTGGGCAGCGTTCGAGAAAAAAAAAATCGGGCTTCGATTAATATGGAGGCGTCATGTCCCCTAGGGGACGTGAGAGGGAGGAAAAAAACAAAAATCCTCTGAAATATACAAAATGAAAAATAGAAATAAAATACCTCGAGCCCCTTGCGAGCCTTATTAATTCGGAGAATTGCCGCTATCGGCAAATAGGCATCTCTGCTTTTTTGTTATGACCGCCTGGGATTCGTACGTGGGAATAAAAGAGTGGTAACTTCGGGCCGGTCAAAGGGATATTCATAAAACCCTCTCACAAGTTCTGAGACGCATTCCGCAGACACCACGAGTACAGGTGTCCCGTTTAACGTTACATATCGTAAGCATCATCCCCATATTATTATGATATGGTCGGCGCGATGAAAGTTCACAATGCGTACTGACATCTCGGATTCCGAGATGTCCGGGACGGATGATGTAACAACTCCAGGAACCATGAACGGAATATAGCGTAAACACGTCTTGTGTCCCAGGTGCATCAGATGTACTGAAGCGCTTTTACATTTTTTTGAGACAGAAAAAGCAAAACAAGAACGATTTGAGTGGATGTCTCTACAACATTTGCAGTTATTACCGGTATTTTTTATACGAGAAAATGAGGAGCCGTCTCCTTATTTTATGTGTTACATTTATTTATCCCCTAATTTAAAGAGATCTCTCATATTGGGGAATACGTGTATCTATTGATATATCCCATACCGGTAATATGTTGTCAATTATTTGCCAAGAAAGCATCGAAAAACCGTGATTCCGGTTCAGGGTGCTGTTTTTTTTTTGTTTTCCCGGTAAATTAGTCGACAAACCTTGGAAATTCCAGAAAATCCAATAGTTTCGAGGAAATTGAAGCAATAGGTGTTGCCTCGTACTGAAGTATATTATATCTTGAAAAAACGAGAATCTGCGGAGCGATAAAACGAACTTCGAGAACTATTAATAGGGGCAAATGTGGAATTTAACCTGCTTCCCTGGGTATTTTTCAGAAAGGTTTAATTCAATCATGTTGGTCTCATTACGGAGAATTCAGTCCACACGTTGGTTTTCTCCTAGCCGGATTCGTTCGGACACAAGCCACTATTAGTACTTCAGAATTACCCAGAAACAGCTGTAAATTCGATCGAGGCAGCCCAAATATTATAGGGGACGAAAAGGCAAGCATTGTTTCAACTGCCAACTCAGAGAACAAAAACACGAAAAAAAGTGGGGGGGTAGCCAGTTGAATGAAAACTCAGCGAAGGTCGGACGGCTGTCGAGAGAGATAGACATGGTACCCGGTACGGATCGTAGGTTTGGCTATTCGATCCAGCGGCAGCGAAATCGTCACTCCGCTGTTCGTCGAGAGCTTACTGTTTACGTGCCTGTGCTGTGTACGAGAAGGTACCATAACTTATTTGAGGGAACACACACAGCAGGATATTTCATCAAAACATGCTGTTAACTGATACACCTTGGGTACGCACATTGTATGGCGATACATGTCATACTGGCAGGCATCATGATACATCATGTACCAGATGCGGCGGAATGTGGGCCCAATAACAGATGGTACAGGCACACAGCAGCAACAGCGTACCACAGGACAAGGCATGTTCTAATACCCTAAATGACGATATATAATAAGGTATCATGATACATAACGCACCAGACGGGGCGGCCCTCCGTCCCACCTCGTGCCGGTGTATGCTTCATACGGCACATTCTGTAAAGGTTCACATCGTAGGCATCACGATACAACGCAATTGAATCAGTCAAGAAGTACCGAGACCGTCCGGCTACGCCTCAAGACGCGCAGACATACCTGTTGGCGCATGTTTCGGATATATATGTATAGGTACCAAATGGACATTTTCCCGGAATACTTTCACTTTTCTCCTCCGGCCGCTATTCTTTTCTCGCGCTATCGGCTGCGGGGCACGCAGGGGGGCCGCGTGTACACCACGGTGCAAGTGCGGGTCCCGACCGAGGCCCGTGGGGCGTGCTCTGGGTCTTCAAAGTCACGAGTTGTGGCAAATAACTCAGGGGAGACGTTCCGACTTGACACCGCCTTGCAACTATCATGCAAAACCTGCCGTACGACTGGTTTTTGGTTTTCGTTTTTGACCCACCGCATGAACGGAACACACACAGCACACGCACCACGCAAGAGACAAGAATAAGGACCACACCGACTTGACATGAACGAGGCACACAAAAAGCGTCGTGCAGCAGTAATTGATATCACGTTGCATGCGTCTGCTCGCTCCCTGGGCTGTGTACATGCGCATTTTATACAAATCTGCAAATCTGGTCCCAACATTTTTCAAACTACGTGGAGTACATACATACACAGATCTACGCTGAGTACGTATGCATGTATGCATATCATAATAAGTCTATCTACGTAAAACGGTAGGCCGATCAACATGCGGACGAATATTTTGGTGCGTACAGCAGTACCGTACTACTACGTACGAGTACTGCTGAATGTTACGGGTGCATGTCTAGACTTCAAGCTACAAAGCAACCAAGGCGCCACTTATCGAACAGCACAGCAGTACAGCAGAAGAAGCTGTGTAACACGCGGTAGTAGCCGCTGCTCAGGTTGTTGCCTTTGTGACGGCTGTGGTGTCCAGTATGCGTGCGCAGGATCCGTACCACACAGCTAGCAGGGCGGATCTAGCAGGTGTAGTTGTGACAGCTATATACGAACTATAGTATACCGCTGTGTTCTGTCTTTATTTGTATGGGCGTGTCGGTGTGTGTGTGATGCATCCTATTCCAGCGAAAACTCCCCCTCTGATCGCGCAGCACAGCAGCGGTTGAAAACGGCAAAACAGCTAATACCCGTCACGAGTATGATACGAGTATGGATAACACTTTATACTCGCGAGATTGTGGGCTCCGGGCACCTGGGTACCCATCTGTTCGACGGGTACCCTTAGACGAGTACTCGGCTGCTAAAAGCGCACCAGGGTACTCTGCTCCCCAGCACAACACCAGCTAGATCTAACTGCTGTGTGTGCCCTGTGTACTCACTCGTTGTGTATTGTGTGTTGTATGTGCTCTGTGCTATGCTGTCGGTACTATTCTGTGTGCAGACACTTTTTCTGTCGTATGTGTGTACTCTGGGTGTGCTCTGTGTATTTAGTCTTCGTACTGAACTATTTTGACCTCTATGTACTCTGTGTGATACGTGATATGTGCTGCTGTAGCAGTATCCTACGAGGGCCTGCTCAGTCAGCGTCATCCATAACGAGCAGACAACGATAAACACGAGTTGTGACATTTAATCCAAGAATCTTTGCGAGTGGTGCGCGAGTGGGCCGGGCCGGGCCGGGCCCGTGATACATTTTGAAGTCACCGACCGAATGACGACATAGGCTGTGATATTTCAATCTCCCGCGCCGCCGGCTTGGCCCTGCTGGCAAGATGCCAATCTCACAGGTCGTGTGCCCGGCCTACGCCCGGATTATCAGGATACTTTGCTTCGTTTTGTTTGAGACGTGCCGCCTCCTCCTCGAGGTTTCGAGGCCGCAATGTTCTCGTTCGCCAGCGCCCAGCGGTTGCTTTGGGGAGCCGCTTGCTGTCCGCAATCGGTGTAGGCGACAGAGTCAGCTGTATGCCCTCATATCTGGTCTTTGGATATCCCGTTGGGTTGCGTGGATTATACACGAAGTACAATTATCAGGCGCATTTACTGCAAAAATGTGTATTATAATACAGTACATTATAATACAGTACGAGTAAAGTCACGACAAAAAGAATGACGCAGATCGTTATTTATTTTGATTTTTAAAGGGTAGAACGCTGAATGGCGTCAAGATTCACAAGTTGTTTTTCGTGAGTCTACCCGATACAACAAACCACCATTTAACACAAGTACAGTATTAATAGTAGTATAGGTGCCTGCAGTTAAGAAATAATGTGTCGAAAACAATGAGCCCAGATTGGCACGAACGATAGAAAAATTCGGTTAAAAAACACAGCTCACGACTGTGGGATCAGCTGTAAACACTACACAAAATAGTTAGATCGACGTCGGCAACAAAATAAGTCGTTGAGCCCGGACATCAAACTGAAGCGGGAGCCCACACTGTACCTCAGATATGATATAATCTACTATTAATAATAGTGACATGTATTTGTACTCGCTACTACTTTTCCCTTTACACTATACAGCAGTCTATGCAACACAAGTTTGCTCCAAAAAGGGAAAAAAAGGGAAGTACGAAGCATGTGCGATCTATTTTCAACTTGCGATACCCCCGGGATTTCAAGTGACCAACATCCCGAAGGGGAACCTTGTACATATGTACAACACAATTGAGTGCCGGGCACAATCTTTACGTAGAGGTTGAGTTAAACAGGTGCCGGTGCATGCCTCGTCGCCGACGCTCCTCTTCCCTCCAAATAGCGCGACATATGTGCCGAGGGTACGTGGTAATGCACATCGAGGGTGCGCATAACGATTCACGCCGTGCCGAGCACCCGCTAGCGAGCGTTGTTGATTGGAATACATATGGTGGGGCATCTCAGCGCAATACGCAACTAACGCGGTTCGAGTCCAGGCCACTGCATGGATAGTACTCATCATCATCCACGCCAACGCATGGACGATACCCACCGTTGTCCACGCCAGTGCAAATATTGTACCCAGTCTCGTCCATTAGTTTCGAATGCATGGAAAATGCCCTCCCTCGTCTACGCCAATGCATGGATAGTACCCACCCTCATCAAGGCCGGTGCATGGGTAATACTCACCCCTGTCCATGCATGCATTGTACTCACTCTCGTCCATTTTCGAATGCAAGAACAGTACCCTCCCTCGTCCACGCGAAGGCAGGGATAGTACCCACTTTCAGTCCATGCCGGTGCATGGATAATACTCACCCTTGTTCACGCCGGTGCGTGGATGGTACTAACCTTCGCCCATGCCCGTGCATGGATGATACCCTCTCTCGTCCATGCCGGTGCATGGATGATACCCACCCTCGTCCATGCCGGTGCATGGATGATACCCACCCTCGTCCACGCCGGTGCGTGGATAGTGCCCTTGTCCATGCCGGTGCATGGATAGTACTATTCCTCATATATGCCGGCGCATGGATGATACCCTCGTCCATGCCGGTGCATAGATAGTACTAACCCTCGTCCATGCCGGTCCATGGATACTGCCCTCGTTCATGACGGTGCATGGATAATACCCTCGTCCATGCCGGTGCATGGATAGTACCCTCGTCCATGCCGGTGCATGGATAGTACCCTCGTCCATGCTAGGGCATGGATAGTACTAACCCGCGCCCATGCCGGTGCATGGATAGTACTACCCCTCGTTCATGCCGGTGCATGGATAGTACTAACCCTCGTTCCTGCCGGTGCATGCATGATACCCTCGTCCATGCCGGCGCATGGATAGTGCCCTCGTCCATGCCAATGCATGGATGATACACTCGTCCATGCCGGTGCATGGATGATACCCTCGTCCATGCCGGTGCATGGATGATACCTTCTTCCATGCCGGTGCATGGATAGTACCCTCGTCCATGCCGGTGCATGGATGATACCCTCGTCCATGCCGGTGCATGGATAGTACCCTCGTCCATGCCGGTGCATGGATAGTACCCTCGTCCATGCTGGTACATGCATAGTACTAAACCGCGTCCATGCCGGTGCATGTATAGTACTAACCCTCGTTCATGCCGGTGAATGGATGATACCCTCGTCCATGCCGGTGCATGGATAGTACCCTAGTCCATGCCGGTGCATGGATGATACCCCCGTTCATGCCGGTGCATGGATAGTACTAACCCTCGTCCATGCCGGTGCATGGATGATACCCTCGTCCATTCCAGTGCATGGATATTACTAACCCTCGTCCATGCCGGTGCATGGATGATACCCTCGTCCATGCCGGTGCATGGGTAGTACCCTCGTCCATGCCGGTGCATGGATAGTACTAACCCTAGTACATGCCGGTGCATGGATATTACTAACCCTAGTACATGCCGGTGCATGGATAGTACCCTCGTTCATGCCGGTGCATGGAGTATACCCTCGCCCATGCCGGTGCATGGATATTACCCTCGTCCATGCCGGTGCATGGATAATACCCTTGGCCGTGCCGGTCCGTTCCGGTGCACGGGTAGTACCCTCGTCTGTGCCGGTGCATGGATAGAACCCAAATTTGTCTCTGCCTAGTATCATCGCCGCTTTTGCGTTTTTGTCCGTTTCCGCGCCGTCCCGTCCCGTCCCAATTTGTCCGTGCCCGTCCTGCCGCTTCGGCGTTCCGTTCCGTTCCGTTCCGTTCCGTTCCGTTCCGTTCCGTTCCGTTCCGTTCCGTTCCGTTCCGTTCCGTTCCGTTCCGTTCCGTTCCGTTCCGTTCCGTTCCGTTCCGTTCCGTTCCGTTCCGTTCCGTTCCGTTCCGTTCCGTTCCGCCCCGCAGCGTCGTTTTTTCGTTTTCGCGTCATCCCGAAGCGTTTGTTTTCGCGCCGTCCCGCAGCGTTGTTTTTCCGCGCCGTTCCGCCGCGTGTGTTATGTTCCGGTTCCGCATCCCCTCTCGCCGCAAATGTGTTCTGTCCCGTTCCACGTCTCCAGGGCGTCCGTCTGGAGGTGCTAGCGCCAGTGGGCGTCGCGTCATGTTCAGGAATGCTGGCAGCCAGCTCATCCGCGAGTCGGTTGCGCCTTCGTCTTACCGAGTTTATACGGCAGCTTCCGACATGGTCTTATTCCGGTGGTCGATAGGGAAGGTTGTGTAATTTGACGCGATAGCCTCCGACACGGATAGTATCCAGGCGTTGGTCGAGTTTGTTTCGTGGGTCTGTCGGAAGCAAATCAAGCCGGTACTATCGTGGGTAGCTGTCAGGCGTGTTACACTACCACTGCGTCAATTTCCCAATATAGTCGCATACGTCGTCGCCGCATATTAAACGCGCGCGGAAGGGGGATGCGCGGTCGCACGTTGTTGCAGGAACCCCATCAATACATTGTCACCCTACTTGGTGGAGCACATTGTGGGGAGGACATGATCTGTTGAGTTGCGGAGGCACCAGGCCACCAGTATCGAGATTCATTTCGAGCCCATGCAGGCGACCAGACCCAACAGGGGTCGGTTATCGTGCGCACACGCGACAACGCCTGAGGTACGCGTTCCGGGGTAGGAGCAGGCGGCGGCCCCGTCGCTCTCACGGTGGCGTTGCTGTCGGACGCTCCCCTGTCGTCGTATTCGTACGGGAACGAGGTTACAGTGTGAAGGTACAAGAAGCCCTCGAGGCACAGGTGGTAACGAAGGCAGGAGTTGATCCCAGCGAAGTCTCTCAACACTCATCGCGTATCGGTGCAGCCACTATGCTGGCGGCCGGGGGGGAGGTACAGCAGAGAAGAGGGTGTTCCAGAGATCAGAAAGATGGAAGTTCTCAGAGTCTTCCAAGGTACATACCCGCAACAACTCGGAGGATGCGGGCTAGTACCTTGTAAGATAGAAGAAAAGACTGGGAACTTAGGGCAGAGGCAGCCAGGTCAGGGTACCGTATGGGGCCAAACACCGTAGTATCGACGCGACCTCGGAGTTGGGGTATGTCAATGGTTTTCTACCATTGGGGTCTTGGTCGTCCGAGACTCCGTATGTTAGGGCCCCGGCCAGTCGGCTGGGGGGGGGGGACTCCCGGGTACTGGCAGTACGATAGGGGACGAGAAGCAGCGGCCGGTGCCGCGGCTCTCGCACCACGCCAGTGGAGAACCCCCCCCCTGACGTCGCAGAGAAAAATAATAGCATGACAATTCAAAGGGAACACAACAAAGCATAATATTTGTACGTAAAGTACAGAAAGAAAGAAATATGAGTTTTGTTGTCAACCAACCGAATTAAGTTTTGGTAGTCATGGGCTCTGCCGACGTATGGGCTCTACCGACGTAAGTAGTGTTCTGGCGAGAGGCAAGGAGGACTGAAGAGGTGTTCACTCTCCTCGAGTGCCTCGTGATTGCTGTGCATAGCTGCGTGAATAGAGCAGAGGCACACGAGCCAACGGCACGACACTGCCCGCTACCGACTGATAGGCCTAGCCTAGGCCTACTGTTGTGGTTTCTCCCGCCCGCCCGCCCTTTTTCTTTCGGAGGTGGGTGGAACGGAGCGGCCACACATGTATGGTGCTGGCCACACCGTGTTATATACCTGGTATTTATTATTAATGTTTGCGATTGACTGGTAGCGATTCCGGGCTCACTAGCAGCATGGGTTATGTCAATGTTTTTCTACATTGGGGGTTTCGGTCGTCCGAGACTCCGTATGTTAGGGCCCCGGCCAGTCGGCTGGGGGGGGGGGACTCCCGGCTACTGGCAGTACGATAGGGAACGAGAAGCAGCGGCCGGTGCCGCGGCTCTCGCACCACGCCAGTGGAGCCCCCCCCCCCCCCGCTGACGTCGCAGAGGAAAATAATAACACGACAATTCGAAGGAAACACAACAAACATTACTTGTTTTAGAGTGGGTTTAAATTTATTTGGTTTATGTATGGGTGGTCGAAGTGTACCTGTGTTTCGTGTGCGTGATCAATATTGACTTGGTTTTAATGTAGGTCAAAAATGACTTTGTTTCAGTGTATGGGTCGAAATAGACTTGGTTTTTCTGGGGGTAGTCAAAGTTGACTTGGTTTTTGTGTTTGGGCCGAGAACGTTTTTTTTTGTGTGGGGGATAAAAATTGACTTGATTTCAGTGTAGGTATCCGATTTGACTTGGTTTTGGAGTACGGGTCAAAAATGACTTCGTTCTATAGTGTCTTGATGACTTGGTAATTGCGTGTGTGGGCCCAGAACGTTTTTTTTTTGTGCGGGGGATTTAAATTGACTTAATTTCAGTGTAGGTGTCCGATTTGACATGGTTTTTGTGTGCGTGTCGAAAAATACGCAGTTTGAGCGTGGGTGGTTGAAACTGACTTGGTTTTAGTGTTAGGGCATCGAATAAGTCTTGGTTTTAGAATAGGGATCGAAATGGACTTGATTTTAGTGTTATGGTCGAAAAAAACTTGATTTTTGTGTGGGGATCGCAATTGGCTTGACTTTTGTGCGGGGGATCGAAATTTATTTCGTTTCGAGTGTCAGGGCCGAAAATTACTGGTTTCAGGGCCGAAAAACACTTGGTGTAAGTGTCGGGGCATCGAAAATGTCTTGGATTTAGAATTGAGATCGAAATTGACTTGATTTTAGTGTTAGGTTAAAAACGAAATCGATTTTGTGTTGGGGATCGAAATTGACTTGGTGCGGGGATCGAAACAGGCTTTGTTTTTGTTCGGGAGGTCCAACTTGACTTGGTTTTTAGTGTGCGGGCCTAAATTTAAACGTTTTTATTGGGGGGATCGAAGCTCACTTGCTCTTCGTTTGCGAGTCGAAAATACCTTGGTTTTGGTGTGGAAGGTGCGCCGTGCACCGCTAATCTCTATTAACCCGTTATTCGGAGTGCGATCTAACGAGATGGATAGGTATCGCGCTGCTTTATTGTTGGCAGGGGTTGTTTTTTTCTTATTAATTCGCTTCGTTATATATATTTAACCCAGTGGTATGTATATGTAGCGCCTTACCCTGTCGATCGTAGATCTGCTGTGTTTTCGACTGCTCACGAAAATCGCACAGCAGCAGAAGCAATCGGTAGTGCTGTTGTACCTGTGGCAGCATGCATGCATGCATGTACCACACTGCAGCAGAGACCTTCTGCCCTACAGATGACCGAGGGTCCGATAAAAAAGTAACTACAGTACGAGTATATAGGGACCCACATGAGCAATACAACGCGGACACGCTACCGAAAGCGTGTGATCTTGCTTCCGGACGGCAGGCGTGTATAGCGTTGTGTAGCCAGCTGGTTGTAGCACTGCATGCAGTGCTCGTGTGTTGTCGGTTGTTGTATGTGGTGTTTGGGCGCGTATCATCCTTATTACATAATAATAAAAAAGGAGAAAAAAAGGGGGAAAACAACTCGCCGAGGGTCGAACTCACGCCTTCAGATCCAAAATCAGGCACCGCGACCATTTGACCTAAGTTTCAAAGATTCAAATTCATACCATGCATTATTTTTTAAGGCACACGCCAGAGGTTTAACACATACAAACATCATGCACAGCACAGCCTCAGAGACGAGAGAAAGGTGGAAATTGGTGATGACTGATGACGGATGCAAACCTCTGATACAGCAACTATGAATAGCCACAGAAGTACATGGCGGACCTGCTACACGTCGCGTGGTGTGGCCCGCAGCTGTTTTTGATGCTCATTCTAGGCGGTGTTGTAACGTTGTTTGTGTTCTTTGCATGTTGTCTGGTGCTGTCTGAAGTCTCGTGGATTCCTGCGGTGAGATTCGGGGAACACAAAAAAACGGGAAAATAGGTACAGTTGAGGTACTCAAATTTAATCAAATGGGTCCTCATAATTTCGGCCAGAGTGAGTTCGGATCTGTCACACACAGCAGCAGCAGCAGAACATAAATGTAGATGGCGGAGTACGGGCCGCAGGCTCCGATATTCACAGCTGGCCATAGCAGTACAGCGCACATGGACGTGTTACACACGCACGGTGCTACCTGCTGGAGTTTATGCGCGGCAGACTTGTAACGTTGTGCTCTCTGCATGTTATTCTGTCTACCTGTGGTATACTGGTATGTCTGGGCCCTCCTGTGTGATCATGACGAGCTCGTGAAAGAGCAAAAAACAATAAAAATATAACATTATCATTTACTGGCACGTACGTACAAAATAAGGCCTCATCCAGAGAACCCGGGAAATCGTCTCATCCACTCCCGCGGGAAAAACAACTTTGAGCGCCCGCCACGCGAGCTACAGTGCTCGGATCGAGCTCAAACCTCGACCAATGTGTCTGGCCGGGCCTCGCGCGTCGGGGTACTTAGCGTGTTGCCGAAAAGCGCTAGCGCGAAGAGAAAAGTTGCGAAAAGTACGAAACATTCACAAACATAACTATACATAAGAAGCCAGTCTATGGTTCGTACGAAGCATACAGACGTAAAGCTGGATGAGACTGTACAACAAACGAAGATGGTGTTCATGGTTTGTACTTCTGAATGGTTTCCTAAATATTTGTGCGTCGCGAATTTTACTGATTTTTCAAACAAGCTTCCACAAAAGCTTGAAATATTCTGCGCTGCCTGCTGTACTGTGTCGCGAGCAAGTGGCGAGCATTCGTCGCTGCGGCGCTTCCATCGAAGTAGCGGAATGTTGATAATCCGTGAAAGTCGTGGAAGCTTCCATGGACGTAGTGAGAGTTTCCGTGGGGGAGGTGGTTGAAGGTCCCTAGAAGTCCTCCAAGTGCCCATGGAGGTGATGGAAGCTTCCATGGACGAGGTGGGAGCTTCCAGCTGCCAGGGATTCCAGAAAGTGGAAGGCTCCGTGCAAGCTCTTATTGGCACTTCCGAGGAAACTTTCGAGTTGCTGTATTTAATTGCACTGGCTGTCACCAACTCCCATCAACTTCCACTTACTTTTTACGTATCCCTAAGAGTTTACTCTTTGAACCGCGGCTTTAAAAATCCGATAAAAATAAAAAGTTGAAATCAAGTGATTTTTATGGAAGTTGAAATCAAGTAAAAGTTTGCGTGCTCTTTTTTTAGTGCGGTTTCGAAATTCCTTAGAAAATTCCGGTGTGATTGGCGAAATCATCCCGCACACAAGAAAAAACACCCGCATCAATCACGCGACAGCAGTCATGCCACGATTGACCTTCGATCTCGAGATGGACTCAGGCCACGATTAACCCACTTCGGACCGGGCGAGACCAGCAAATATACATAGCGGCCACGAAGGTATCCTTGCGACCTGTAGTCTAGCGGGCGAGCGGTTGCTTGCGGGGTCCTATGGACTTTGCCCAAACCCTCAGAATATATATACGAAGAATATACTTTGCGATCGGAGAGGGGTCGAGAGTTTTTGTCGTCTGCTTTCAACACATCAGCTGTCAAATGTTTTTTTTATCATACGCCTGGGCGGCGCCGGCCACGTATCATTGACCAAGGTGTGAAAATTGTTACATTAGGGAAGGTCGGAGCCCCTAGTAACCCGCGCGATCCATTCAGAGATCATGACGCATTCGTTAGGTTCGTCGATCGACGTCAAAATTGAAAAAATTGTGTATATCTCGCGGTCTGCGCGTCCTACGGTCTTCGTCCAAACCATAAAAGTGACCTGGTACCAGGTATATGTTTTGCCATCGGAGAGGGATCAAGGGTTTTTGCCGTCTGTTTTCAACACATCAGCTGCCAAATGTTTTTTATCACACGCCTGGTCGACGCCCGCCACGTACCATCGACCGAGGTGTGAGAACTGGGTCGGAGCCCCTAACCAGCCCAATCCGTTTAGATGTCATGACGCAGTCGTTGGGTTTGTCGATCGATGTCAAACTTGAAAAATGTGCATTTCTTGCGATCGGCGCACAGGACAGAAAACGCCAGCCATGTACATGTTTTTGTTTACCCCCCCCCCCCCAAAAACCCCCCCTATAAATATATGATATATTTATAGGTTGGGTTGGCGTCGGTTGGCAACGACGCTGTAAAACGCGCCACTCGCTGCGTGAGCTAGACAACCAGGGTGCCGTTTTTTTCTTTTGGCGGTCACCAAAGCGGGCGGTCGAGTAGATCATTTGTGCGGGGTGGAGAACCTTTGCTCCGCACAAGGGGAATGGTCGTATCACGTAGTGTTAATATGGTAAGGCATCCGCGAGGCAGTTACATAGTAAAACCCATTGCTGTCTCCGGGATTGGCCACACCAGAAATTAAATTAACTCTTTGTAGCTGTCGTCCATATGCAAGTCCGCCTCGGAGGCGGTTCTTGGCAGGATGCAGCTCACCCTCCATGCGAGTCGCCCAATACCTCACGGCGCTTCGCGCTTGGTGCAAGCAATGTCTGCCTGGTTGGTGGAAACCCAACGTGCTTCGTCCCGGCATTGTAGGGATGCGAGGGTCTATGGTCATATGACTACGGCCGTGCACAACATGAGTACACTCCCCCCCCCATAAATATAGAATGTTGTTGGGTTGGCGTCGGTTGGCGATTACGCTGTAAAACATGTCTCTCACTGCGTGAGCTAGACAACCAGGGTACCGTTTTTTTTGTTTTGTTTGGCGGTCACCAAGGCTGTATTGTTAGATCATTTGTGCGGGGTTGAGAACTTCAACTCCGCACAAGGGTAATGATCGTATCACGTAGGGCAAGGCACCCAGGAGGCAGATACATAGTAAAACCCATTGCTGTCTCTGGAAGTGGCCACACCAGAAAATATTCCAATTCATTGGAGACTGTCGTCCATATACAAGTCCGCCTCAGAGGCGGTTCTTAGCAGGATGCAGCTCACCCTCCATGCGACTCACCCAATACCTCACGGCGCTTTGCGCTTAGTGCAAGCAATGCCTGCCTGGTCGGCGAAAATCCAACGTGCTCCGTCCCGGCATTGTAGGGATGCGAGGGTCTATGGTCATACGACTACGGCCGTGCACGACATGAGTACACCCCCCCGCTCCATTCCATCTACTATCTTAGCCCTTATTGTCTCTCTCCTTCCTAGTCGTAACTCAGATTCGGGGTCACACTATGTAAGCTCTTCTCCCTTCTCTCCGCCACTACGGTTCTTACCTTGCATTTATATCGCGAGAAGACTCGATATAGACTCAACCCACGACTAACCCACTTCGTACCGGGCAAGGCCAGCAAATATACATAGTGGCCTCGAAGGTATCATTGCGATCCAAAGTCAAGGGGGCGAGAGGTTGCTTGCGGCGTCCTACGGTCTTCGTCCAAAACTATATAAGTGACTCTCGACAAAATATATCGAGATTTGTTGTCGAATGTTCTATTGTAGGGATGCGAGGGTCTATGGTCATACGACTACGGCCGTGCACGACATGAGTACACCCCCCCGCTCCATTCCATCTACTATCTTAGCCCTTATTGTCTCTCTCCTTCCTAGTCGTAACTCAGATTCGGGGTCACACTATGTAAGCTCTTCTCCCTTCTCTCCGCCACTACGGTTCTTACCTTGCATTTATATCGCGAGAAGACTCGATTTGTTGTCGAATGTTCTTAACACATCAGCTGGCAAATGCTTATTCATCAGACGCCTGGTCGGCGCCCGCCACGTATCACCGACCGAGGTGTGAGAACTGTAACACTAGGGTGGGTCGGAGCCCCTAATGAGAGCGAACTATTCAGAGTCCATGACGCAGTCGTTGGGTTTGTCGATCGATGACATATCGTGTACGTACCTGGCGATAGTATACTGATGGTGTATCACACCGTCTAGCTTTATCATGGAGCTGATGACACGAGCCCCCCGTCGTAGAAGCTGTGTTTCCTGATACGTGTACGATATGTACGACGAGTACCGTATTTACGTTTCGACGAATCTATTGATAACATGCGACGGTTCAACAATGTAGAGGTTGTGCTGCTCTATGGATTTTAAATTGGCAATTTCCAGTCGTCCACACGATACGTACGAGTAACATCGACGGAAGATACCAGGTATCAGTCAGCGCATCGTACGCCGAAACACAACACGTCACACACCCACGCACGATAGCATCCACGAGATATACCAGGTACCAGGACTCGTACTGCCAGGTATGTATGTGCAGGTACGAGTATACCAAAACATAAGACAGCACCCGTATAACCCCCCACACGATAGTTTCCGCGACAGCATGGTCGCGTCGACATCGATACCTGGCCATCTGGTATCAATAGTTGGTACCATGAGTATGTGACTCCACGGCTCGTCGAGCATCTTCTAATACTTCAGTCAGCAATAGTGGTATGTAGTAGTTACAGTAGTACGTGTTAAGTTTTCACCTCATGCAACACTTGATAAGACTGTCCGCCATTGCAGTGTGCCCTTTCGTCTGTCTGGTGCTACTGGTAACGGATGCTGATTGTATGAGTATGCATATCTGATCTATTTTATGAATACGTATGGCCCGTCTTTCGCTTCATCGGAGGACACGGCTGCGTGGAAGGTATACATACCTGATTTGCTGTATGCTCGTATGTATGGTCCGCCTTTCGCTCAGAGCTGGTGCAACAGCGGCATCGGGTAAAAGAGGGGTTTCTACACAGATAGTGAGGCGTTTTTCTAACGGGTATGTGGGGAAAATCCGTCTAGACGGATGGAAATGACGGTCTTGCCTGTCTGAGGTCGTGACGGTTGTCCGTCTACATGCGTTCTTGTTCAGAGCCGGTGCGGCAGCGGCATCGCCTAATAAATGTAACAGCACAACTGTTTTCCCGAGGTTCGACCAAAAAAACACCACTCTTAAAAGAAGCAGCCAGGGGTACGCCTCCCCCTTACGTTTTGTGACTTGTAAATAATCAGTGCAACAACTAACCGTCTTCCTGACGTTCAACTAAAAAAAAATACGCTCTTAGGAAGCAGCCAGGGCTCCCCCTCCTACCCCCCTCTGGCCAGCTGTTTTCCCTCCAATAACA
The DNA here is from genome assembly GCA_008828725.1 of Saccharina japonica. Taxonomy (NCBI): domain Eukaryota; class Phaeophyceae; order Laminariales; family Laminariaceae; genus Saccharina; species Saccharina japonica. The sequence continues at coordinate 33,836 of MEHQ01003928.1, forward strand.
ACTTTCGTTTCCACTTACTTCGAATAGCTTCCATGCCTTGTTGTTTTTATCGTGGAAGTAGATGGAATATTCCGTGGAAGGACATTTCCATACATAATTTACGTTACGTAGTATACCACCCCCCGGAATATACCACTCGGGGGGTACATTTATCAAAGGGCGATTGAAAAAAAGGGGTATACTCCCCCTATATCGTTACAAAAAGGGGGACATCGGTTTTCGCCGCCGGCGAGGTTATCGCTACAGAGGTGGTCGGCAACACCAATCCAACAGCCCAGCGCATTCACGGTATACTCATAGTCATATATTAACCATCACTGCTGTGACTGAACAGCCCAACAGCTAACGGTCTGGTACAACAGGACCCTCCTCTCCTCTACGCTATGTACGTACGTACCTGATATACGCGTATACGTATACGGCGGTACTGTACCGGTACTACTACGTATACGTACAGCAGCTGTACTATCCTTTGATACATATTAATGTATACCAGGTATACGCATGATGTAAGTTCCATATGTATGTGCCCTGGTTCACTCTTTTCTTGAGGAGTAGGCTTGGGCTTCGTATACTATGATGTGTACTAATATTAGTAGTACTCGTATAAATTGCTGTACGCATTGTTTCGTCTTTGTTTTTTTGTTTTCGTGAGGTATTTTCTCCCTATTTTCTTCCACTTCAGAGTTATTGCAGCTTGGCCTGCGAACCTCCGATTACATGTTTGCCAATGACATCAATAGCAGCAAGTAGTCTTAATACTAGAGCATGCATGCCCAGCCAGTAATATACGACACATGTCCACAACAGCCAGCACTGCGCAACATCTCAAAACTTACCTCGATAATGGCATGAAATATTGACGAGTAGGGACAAACAACGAAAAGAAAAAAAATGCTGTCATATCGTATGATAAGAATATACGACCTGCCGACACAGAGAAGGAAGTGATCTGCGGCCACAGCGCCAATTTTATCCGATGTAAAATTGTTTAGTGGTTATACAGCATGAGCTCGTATGTATACATCTACAACGTACCTCAACGATAACCTCTCGTAATAACGCAGGTTGGTTCTGTTTCTCAGCCCTTGCTCTTTTCCCACGATTTTTTATTTTCGCCGGTATGATCTCTCTCGTTGGTAGTTGCAACCCAGACCCAGTTTACATATCAGGCTCTTCTCCCCCCTCCCCTCCCCACTACGGCCGGTGCCTTGGTTTTTTATCCCGAGAGGACTTCATTCAGCCCCTTCTTCCATCGTCGATTTTCGTCTGTGGCTCATGTTTTCTAGTCTGCCGGCAAACGTGTACGTACGTATCACAATATACAGAGTATATAGTGTAGCATGTACATACTCCGTAGAAGTAACGTATACACAATACACAAGCGATATACCGCTCGTAAGAAACAGCAACAATAATACGTATGCACCTGGTACCTGGCAGGAAGTTGCCCAAAGACACCAATACTCACAAAACCTTTGACTATTCTCGGTAGGGCTGTGAGTTGGCTGGAGTTCCCGCCTAGTTATTAGTTGGCTGGCGAAGCCAGCCAACTAACTGACTTTGGTTGACTAGTTGGCTGGCGCTAGCCAGCCAACTAGTCGACTAAAGTCAGGCGAGCGAAGCGAGCCAAAAACCCTCCCCCCGGCCGAGGGGGCCCCGCTGGAGGCGCCCCCGGAGGGCCCGCCGGAGGCGCTTCCGGAGGATCCCGCTGAAGGCGCCGCCGGAGGCCAAAAATACGCTATTTGGCTTCATTTTACACACAAAAAGCATGATAAATGGGCCAAGTTTATCTCTGGTTTTGATCCCGAAACAGGCATATTTCTAAACTTCGTCTCAGTTTGTCGTATTTCAAAGAGATGCACCGGAAATATAGGGTACGTTCTCGTACCCGGTACTTTAAGCATCTCACTTGCTTTACCCATTAAGTTGCGTTTATTTTGTTTTGGTTTTTCCCTGTTTCACAGTCTGTGACCACATAATTTGTATCTCTCTGGGATTGGGAATCAGGACAGGCACTGGGTGTACCGATGTGGTTGAGTAAGAAAGAACGGGTTTAATGTGAAGACAACACACACATACTCGTGCGGCAAACAGTAGCACATCACCAGTACAAACTAAAAACAGGACACAAAATAGACTGGGATCGGCCAAACTAGACGGGGATCGGCCAAAATAGACTGGGATCGACACACAGCTCAGGATGAGCATCGCTCAAACACCCGAGCCAGAGGTGCTCAACATCCAGTTGACACGCTCATGACAGAGACATACTTGTATTATTACAGTAATAGCACGTTGGGACAAAGTCCCGCCATTACAGTTGACCGCATTAACCTTAAGACCAGAGTTCTACCTTTTACTGAATACTCGTATGGTCCGTCCGGCACAAAATATTTCCAATGGCGTTTACGAAGTATGAATAGTCATAACTCATGATTTTTTTTTTTCATGAGACAACCATATCTTCGTGACCGCATAGACAAGAGGAATCGATGCAGAACGAGAAAAAAAAAACCACACTAAATTCAAGTAGTTACGCAACAATGCATAAAAAAACATTTCTCCAAGACTGGCCAAAATCGACCAAAATAAGACATTTTGGGCAAAATTATGAATATCTCACGCAATTTGGTATTGCTGCGAACGAAAAAAAACGACCTGGAGGCGAGGACGAGAGCAATCGTTTGCCATATTCTATTAGTATGTTGCACGATTTGTCAAACAGTAGTAACCAGGGGAAAATGACCTTCGATATACATTGTTTCCCTCATATTTATCTCCCTCTTTCGCTAAATTAATTAATTAATTATCCCCCCTCTTTCGCTAAAATTGTGTCTAATAGTATATGTTCATACAATGCGTTCGTATTATCATACGAAGTATCTGACTTAATATATGCATACAAGATGCGTGTGTGGTATCTCTCCCTCTAAAGCTGTTTTTTTAATATGAAAAAAATGGCCGGCGGCCTATGGTCATAGCTCCCCAAATCACTGCTCAGAATTTGGGTTTGAAAAGTATTACACCCAGGGAAACAAGGGGATTGTTTATACGTTTTTGGCATAAACGAGGCGAAATAATATAATAATAAAAAAAATCGTGAGAAGCTGCGCGCAGTGTTGGGCTTTCTGACGGCGCCTCCAAATTTCCGAACAGCACCAAAACATCCTGAGAAACGTACCTTGGTGCGGGGAATGTATTGGAAATATTGAAATATTGTCCCAGATGGACTACGTACAAAGATGCAGAAGCCCGCAAATCATCTCGCATCAAAAGTATGAATCCCTGTCCCCGTTTGGGGCGCTTGGAAACCGGCGCTCCTTCTGTACGCGGTAGCGAACCGCTACTTTGTCGCGTGCACTCGCTTTCGGCGGAGCGCTCGGTACAGTCACTTCTTCGTCGGACGCTCCATCACCGCCATGATCCGCCGACAGGCCAGGCTCAGCGGTGCCAGCACCCTCGGCCCTGCCATCGGCACCGGCACCGTCGATGGCGATGGGTTGATGCGCCATGAGTTGTGGAAGACCTCTCTCTGTGCCGCGTGGTGGTACTGCTTGGGGACGCCGAGAAATACGCACCCCGTATCAAACACGCCTTCCTACAAGCAAGGAAACCCAAAAAACAAAAATAGTTTGATAGTTGGCACCGCCGCAACTAACTTAAAAAACTAGCCAACTAATAACTAGCTGGCAACTACTAGTCAGCCAACTCACAGCCCTAATTATCGGAGTATCGAGTTTCATTTTGTATTCCGAGTACTGAGAATAGCCTTTCTGGAGAATACCTGAGTACTGGCGCCCTAGAAACACAGCGAGTATATTTGGAGCATCAGTACTGAAGACCTAAAGCACTGCGATTACTGGGGTTATGAGTAGTACTGAACACCGAGAACGAGCACCATCGCCCCGATAGGCTATTAATAGTAGGTAACCACGAAGCCTGTGGGAGTCGAGATTGCGAAATCGAGCCCCCCCGAGTGCATGCTCGTAGGAACTTTTTCTCGCAAAAAAATAAAAATAATATCTTGACTAGCGGAATGCGCGAGAGCGTGAGCTCGCCATGGCGCTGTATGACGTGAAGGATTTCGCGAGCGAAGCAGGTTCATCAGGTCCTCTATTCTGTAGACAGGTGGTACTAATGCAGTTGCCTCGTAGAAGTGCCGTTGTTGCGTTGTGCTTTGGGGGGCTCAGGGTGCGGGGCGCCAACCAATGGAATGTATTGATTGTAGGGCGACACCACCGAACACGACGTTTATACCCTGGACACCACGACTCTGAATGAGATTTGCGTGGCACAGGACCTTTTCTGCAGGCAGTACTCACGGGATCATTTGTGAGATATACGTACATCACGTATGCTGACATGCTGACCACGTTTGCCTGGGTATGGGCCGTTGGTCGTTTCGACGTTAGACGTCGTCTGTTGGGCGTGCCACAACAACCAGAACATGGAGTGGTCACTTACCCTATTAATAGGTATTTCTGACACAGAAAGGGGGATAACTCCCTGCATACGTAGTGACAAAAAGGGGGACGTTACGAGAAAGGGGGATTTTCCCAACCTGAGTAGATGGAAAGGGGGAAGCCCGCGCGTAGGCATAACAAAAAGGGGGATATGCTCACACTTCCCTTTCGATCGCTCTCGTTCACCTGCTAAACATATGAAAAAACAACGCTGGGGATGGTAGGGAGGTGCCATGTGAGTGTGGCAAACGCATTATATTTTACTTTCGAGTCGATTTGACAGAGTACATAGGCGTACCCGGCGGCGAAAACCGATGTCCCCCTTTTTGTAACGATATAGGGGGGTGTAACCCTTGTTGTCAAATCCCCTTTATCAAATCCCAAAACCGTCACCCGATTTATCAACGGGGTACGCTGCATATTACACCCCTGCCATGCTACGCCTCAAAACCAGTACACCCCCAATATACCACAAAGCACCCACGGGTATACGTGAGTACCACAGCGTGTGGAGATCAGCAACGCGGAAGTGGAGGAGATTCGGAGCCCTTGGGAAAGCATGACCAATCGCAGTGGGCAACACTCTTCTGCGGCGCCGTGACTACTGTAACTCAATGCTCAACCTAGTGTTTTGTTCGCCAAGCCACACATGTGCCTCCTGCTGCTGCAAAGGCTCCCGCAGCCTACCTGATTAAACTGTGGTAGCATCAGTCTTTTGCAACCACTGTTGTCGCGCCCCCCGACTATACCACATGAGGTGATAAGTTTTTTCAAGACCAAAATGTTTCGCCGGGGGTGTGATATAAACTGTCGTATACGGTAGACATGTGTGTATCGCCTCTGATTTCTCCCGCTCCTCTCTGCCGCCCCGAAATAACGTGTCTTTTTGTATCCTCCTCTTAACATAAAATAAAACACGAGCCTCCCACATTATCTTCGGAAACTATCGCCGGGGGGGCCGCTTAAACCTACTATATAATACATACAAGGTTCCCCTCCGGGACGTGCCTAGGGGAGTGGCGCAAGGACGAACATAAAAAGCAAACAACATACATATATAGAAAATGACTTGGTTTTTGTGAGCGGGCCGAAAATTATTTGGTTTCAGTGTGGGTTCCAAACTGACTGTTTTCTTGTGGGTGATATGCATTGACTTGTTTTTTGTGTGCGGGCAGGAAATTAACGAAATTAACTTGTTGCTTTCAGTGTGGGGGGTCGAAATGGACTTGATTTCAGAAGGGATCGAGATTAACTTGGCTTTTATTATTTCGTTTGCCCCCCGACAATATGCAGCACGAGCTTCAACATTGATCACTCATAAGCACCCTCGAACAGAAGAAAATCAAGGCCACAGCCAAAACCCAAAGGAAACCTATAACATACAATACATGGATGGATGTATATATGTGAAGTCTCACTCCTTTCCTTCATCATAGGTACGTAATTGCTGTTTTATTTAGTGTCTCGATCGAAAGTGAGCTAGTTTTTGTTGGTGGGCCGATAATGACTTGGTTTTAGTGTCGGCATGAAAATTGATTAGCTTTTAGTGTCAGGATCGTGATCGACTCGGAGTTCGTGTAGTCAGTCGAAATTGACATGGTTGTTGTGTCGGGGCATCGAAACGGACTTGATTTTTAGAGTTGGCATCTAAAAAAAAATGATTTTAGAGTTGGGATCGAACATTACTTGATTTCAGTGTTGGGGTCGAAATTAACTTATCGTTTATGGGTGGGGGTGGTTAATTGTCGGGATCGAAGTCGATTTGGTATTTGTGTGGGGGTCGAAATGTACTTCGTTTTTGGTGAAACACGTACTCGTATATACGTACTAAATTCCAAAGGAAATAAGGGAGGAAACAAAAAACAAACACACAACTATTCCGGTGCACAACAAATCAGTTGTACCCCTGCGAGTGCTCGCGGTCAACGAGTACTTACTTGCCAAATCCCTGAAAAAAGATCCGGGTAATCATATCAGCTCTTTCTTTTTAGGCTTTTAGTCGGGTGTATATATACTGAACGCCGGTTTTTTAGTGTCTACTATGATAATTAGTTAAAATGCCATATCATACGTACAACTATATATATGTATGGGTTTTGGTATCATACACTACACGCCATACAATTACAGAGGGCCCCAAGTATACTCATTCGTGCCCGTTACGTGTGATGACAGTGATTCCCAGAGTACTAATCGTACGTACTGCTGTATGTAGTTGTCCTCGCGATTACCCGGGCATTTGCTAAAAGGGATAAAGCTCCATAATAAAAAGCAGTAAAAACAACATACAGCCGTACTTGTATGCATACGTACATACCTGCAGGCCGAAAAACGAAAGGAAACAGAGGAAACGTTCGGGGTTCGAAGTCACTTTTTTTACTCGTAGTCGGACCGTACGCACATGTTACGTGATTATTTGCCAGAAATAAATATTGTTCGTTTTTGGAGTAAAATCGCCCAAAGACCGGTATGATTTCATGCGTCGCCATGTAGCATGCACAGGGCACACGCATATGACCGCATGACACATGGAAGACACATGGAACCCATCAACAGCAGCAACAAGCAAGAGAGAGGTGGTGTTGTGTGGTATGGTGACGGATTGCTGGCTCCTATGAAAGCAACGACTCGAAGCAACAACAAAGTATTGCGCAGCACAGATCTGTTTCCGAGGCGCGCAGGCAGTGTTGTACCTCTCTGTCCGGATGTGTAAGGGCAGTTGGTATATATTTTTAATTAAAAACGTTGCTTACATTTCGGGACAGCGGAGAGATTCGTACATGAGCATCGATCTGCAGCTACCACGAGTTTGGAAGATCGCAGGTTCCGACAAAAGCAAAACGCCACTAATGCATAGCACGGATTTATGGCACGCGCATGCATGGTGTGATGCCTGCTGCTGCTGGGCGGCAGGGTTGTAACAGTGAGGTTGCACTGTAGCATGCTCTCTGCGGTGCTGCTGCTGTTTTCTTGCCTGCTCCAAGTGCTCCCGGCAAGAAACACAAAAAACAGTCGTGCTCTCTGCATGTATGTTCTGGTGTCTACCTGTGGTATGTCTGGGCTCTCCTGTGTGCTCATCTCGATGAGCTCGTGAAAAGGCCACGGTGTCACCTGCTGGTGCTTATTTATGCAGAGTAGTAACGTGGTGCTCTCTGCATGTGCTGTTTCTACCTGTGGTATACCGATATATGTCTGCGCTTTCCTGTGTGTGCTCATCATCAGCTCGTCAAAGCAGGGCAAACAACAGGGCATGCATGTTGTCTGTTGTCTACGTACGACGTATCTGGTACATGTTTCTGGTTTCTGGCCTGTGTGCATCTGAGAGAGCAAAAAACAGACAAAATAAACATTATTATTTACTAGCATGTACGTCCAAATTAGGCCTCATGCAGAAAACCCGGGAAATTGGCTTATCCACTCCCGCGGGAAAAAAAACTTCGAGCGCCCGCCACGCAAGCCACAGAGCTCGGATCGAGCCCAAACCTCGACCAATGTGTCCGGCCGGGCCTCCCGTGTCGGGGTACTTAGCGTTTTGCCCAAAAGCGCTCGCGCGGAGAGAAAAGTTGCGAAAAGTGCGAAAATTTCACAAACATAACTATACATATATACTGTACGAGAGCAGGGCCATGTGCGTTGCCCTGCTGTTCCCTGGGTTTTACCATTTAAGGTTGGACGGAGGGAACACGAAGTAGAACATACACGCCAGGAATATAAATGATTTGCCACCTAAAAACGTACGTGTATGGCGATCGTTATGGCGGTGGTCGGTGTGAAGAATCATATCACACTTTTGTAGGGAACTGTGGAACCGAACAGAAACACGCAAGTGGCGATCAACCAACCTAATACTAGGTATAGTATGACCCCCCGTGACAACACGTCAGTAATAGGCGTGCAAAGCCTTCTTTTCGGGTACTCCTGAGACCCCTGTGGCACGTATGGACAACATTATAATAACGATGTTGGGGATCTAACATACTGCTGCTGCTGTACGAAAAATCACGGTGGGTGGGCTCTTAGGAGCACATACACTTCTTGAGTATAGTACCAGTACGTGGGTGCGTGTTAGGGGTGATTGGGTAACAGGCGTACTGCTGTACATCATGGGTGGGTGAGAGGGTGGGTGGGTGGGTAGGTGGGTGAGTGGATGGGCCATGGGTGTGGATGGGTGTTGATGGGTGCGTACAACGCTAGCACCGCTGGCGTAGCAGCGGTCGTACCACTAGTAGTATATTACCACATTTTTCCCCTTTAGAATAAAACGCCTTAATAATATAGATGCAAACCTTGTCTACCCTGTAGCATACGCACAGAGGCGTTAAGTATGTACCAGGTATTCGTTAGAAGCAGCAGCAGCAGCAGCTGTGCGCACAGCCGTGATGTTGGTTCCGTGGGTGGGCGGCTACCCTGCTGCTACTTGTGTGTGATACGTTGTATTCATAGCTCCTCTGCTGCTGCCCGGGGACACAGAATCCCCGTTAACATTATGTGTTTTTGGGGAAGAGGCCGATGATCTGTGCTAGGTTGTCGAGGCATGCAAACATTGTCGTGATGCTTCTGTAGCCGGAGACCAGCAGCAGTAGCTGTGCGCATAGCCGCGATGCTGGTTCTGTGTGGGTGGGCGGCTGTCCTGCTGCTTGTGTGTGATCTGTTGCAGCTCCTCTGACACGGAAACCTATTTCTGTTTTTGGGGAGAGGCCGATGATAAAATACGTAGGCTGTCGAGGTACTCGGTCATTTTACCTTTACTCCAGGGATTAGCGGGTTCCCAGTCATTTCGAACTGTCGTACTCCAGGGATTCGCGAGTACTCAAATCACTTCATCTTTTGGTATCCCAGGGACTGAAGTAAAATTAAAAACGACTGGAACTCGCTAGTCATTAACTGAGTGCCACTACCAGCGTGAAACCGCTGGCTGTCCGCAATTAGAGCCATTTTTGTTGTTGCGTACTGCGTACTGGTATCCACGACTGGCTGGTGTTGCACCACTCTGGGCCGTTTTCCGTATTAGAATGAAGACTTTGATCGTGGTGCATTCCGTTCAGATATAACGGGCTGTGTTTGGTGGTAAGTAATTTCATGATGTTTCTTCAATTTTGTTTTTTGGGATTTTTATCTTGAATGAAGTGTGGGAGCGGCCCTCTCGCTCAGATTTGACTGCTTTTCGAATCTGAGTCGACTTTTGAGATTAATTTCTTGACTTTTTGTCGACTCTATAAAAAAACAAGGGCAGCGGCCAAAAACAGGTATACCTGGTCCGTTTGCGGCCAAAAACAGGTACCTACTTCAACTCAAGTAAAAAACGCACACCACGTGCCCTGCCATTGGTCCAAACCTCGTTGCACCTGTTTTTACCTCTTTAACCCCCAGGTATACCTGATTTTATCTACTCTGCTTGACTTTCACCTAATTTTTGTGGTTTTTAAGCCAATCAGAGACCCTTCATAGTTCCACCCTATGCCCCCTATACAAATGCCGACGTATGCGCAGACCCCCTTCTCCCTTCGCACCTCGCACCACACGCCACTCGAGCGACACACATATCTGCCTGCACACCTCCGCCGAAAGAATACGAAATAGAAGGCTCCCCTTCGGGATTGTGGTTGACTTGGAATACCAGGGGTGTCGCAAGCTTAGAAGGGAGAACACAGCAGCAGGAGTTCGTTCCTCGTACTATTAATAGCAGCTACTCGTATACGTAGCCACCGGGCGAGCACGAAGAATACGAAAAAAATCTAAAAAGCGACAGAAAAAAGAAGGGGTCGCCACCGGGCAATTAACCTGGCAAGTAACACCGATCAGCCCAATCCGTAGGGGGGGGGGGGCTCCACTGGCGTGGTGCGAGAGCCGCGGCACCGGCCGCTGCTTCTCGTCCCCTATCGTACTGCCAGTACCCGGGAGTCCCCCCCCCCAGCCGACTGGCCGGGGCCCTAACATACGGAGTCTCGCACGACTGAGACCTCCAGTGGTAGAAAACCATTGAAATACCCCAACTCCGAGGTCGCGTCGATACTACGGTGTTTGGCCCCATACGGTCCCTGACCTGGCTGCCTCTGCCCTAAGTTCTCAGTCTTTTCAATCTTACAAGGTACTAGCCCGCATCCTCCGAGTTGTTGCGGGTATGTACCTTGGAAGACTCTGAGAACTTCCATCTTCCTGATCTCTGGAACACCCTCTGCGGTACCCCCCCCCCGGCCACCAGCATAGTGGCTGCACCGACACGCGATGAGTGTTGAGAGACTTCGCTGGGATCAACTCCTGCCTTCGTTACCACCTGTGCCTCCAGGGCTTCTATGTACCTTCACACTCTAACCTCAACGGATACGACGACAGGGGAGCGTTCGACAGCAACGCCACCGTGAGAGCGACGGGGCCGCCGCCTGCTCCTACCCCGGAACGCGTACCTCAGGCGTTGTCGCGTGTGCGCACGATAACCGACCCCTGTTGGGTCTGGTCGCCTGCATGGGCTCGAAATGAATCTCGATACTGGTGGCCTGGTGCCTCCGCAACTCAACAGATCATGTCCTCCCCACAATGTGCTCCACCAAGTAGGGTGACAATGTATTGATGGGGTTCCTGCAACAACGTGCGACCGCGCATCCCCCTTCCGCGCGCGTTTAATATGCGGCGACGACGTATGCGACTATATTGGGAAATTGACGCAGTGGTAGTGTAACACGCCTGACAGCTACCCACGATAGTACCGGCTTGATTTGCTTCCGACAGACCCACGAAACAAACTCGACCAACGCCTGGATACTATCCGTGTCGGAGGCTATCGCGTCAAATTACACAACCTTCCCTATCGACCACCGGAATAAGACCATGTCGGAAGCTGCCGTATAAACTCGGTAAGACGAAGGCGCAACCGACTCGCGGATGAGCTGGCTGCCAGCATTCCTGAACATGACGCGACGCCCACTGGCGCTAGTACCTCCAGACGCCCTGGAGACGCGGTACGGGACAGAACACATTTGCGGCGAGAGGGGACGCGGAACCGGAACATAACACACGCGGCGGGACGGCGCGGAAAAACAACGCTGCGGGACGGCGCGAAAACAAACGCTTCGGGATGACGCGGAAACAAAAAAACGACGCTGCGGGGCGGCGCGGAACGGAACGGAACGCCGACGCGGCGGAACGGGCACAGACAAATTGGGACAGGACGGGACGGCGCGAAAACGGACAAGAACGCAAAAGCGGCGATGATACTAAGCAGACACAAATTTGGGTACTATCCATGCACCGGCACAGACGAGAGTACTACCCGTGCACCGGAACGGACCGGCACGGCCAAGGGTATCATCCATGCACCGGCATGGACGAGGGTAATATCCATGCACCGGCATGGACGAGGGTATCATCCATTCACCGGCATGAACGAGGGTAATATCCATGCACCGGCATGTACTAGGGTTAGTAATATCCATGCAACGGCATGGACGAGGGTAATATCCATGCACCGGCATGGACGAGGGTAATATCCATGCACCGGCATGGACGAGGGTACTATCCATGCACCGGCATGGACAAGAGTTAGTACTATCCATGCACCGGCATGAACGAGGGTATCATCCATGCACCGGCATGGACGAGGGTTAGTACTATCCATGCACCGGCATGAACGAGGGTATCATCCATGCACCGGCATTAACGAGGGTTAGTACTATCCATGCACCGGCATGGACGAAAGCATCATCCATGCACCGGCATAGACGAGGGTAATATCCATGCACCGGCATGGACGAGGGCACTACCCATGCCGGCATCATGAACCAGGGTTAGTACTATCCATGCACCGGCATGGACGCGGGTTAGTACTATCCATGCACCGGCATGGACGCGGGTTAGTACTATCCATGCACCGGCATGGACGCGGGTTAGTACTATCCATGCACCGGCATGGACGAGGGTATCATACATGCACCGGCATGGACGAGGGTACTGTCCATGCACCGGCATGGGCGAGGGCACTATTCATGCACCGGCATGGACGAGGGTGTCATCCATGCACCGGCATTGACGAGGGTACTATCCATGCACCGGCATGGACGAAATATCATCCATGCACCGGCATGGACGAGGGTATCATCCATGCACCGGCATGGACGAGGGTACTATCTATGCACCGGTATGGACAAGGGTTGGTACTATCCATGCACCGGCATGGACGAGGGTATCATCTATGCACCGGCATATATGAGGATTAGTACTATCCATGCACCGGTATGGACAAGGGCACTATCCACGCACCGGCGTCGACGAGGGTGGGTGTCATCCATGCACCGGCATGGACGAGGGCGGGTGTCATCCATGCACCGGCATGGACGAGAGAGGGTATCATCCATGCACGGGCATGGACGAGGTGCAGGGTGAGTATTATCCATGCACCGGCATGGACTGAGAGTGGGTACTATCCCTGCCTTGGCGTGGACGAGGGAAGGTACTGTTCATGCATTCAAAAATGGACGAGAGTTAGTACAATGCATGCATGCCTGCACCGGCGTGGACAGGGGTGAGTATTACCCATGCACCGGCCTGGATGAGGATGGGTACTATCCATGCATTGGCGTGGACGAGGGAGGGCATTTTCCATGATTTCCAAACAAATGGATGAGACTGGGTACAATATATGCACTGGCGTGGACAACGGTGGGTACTATCCATGCGTTGGCGTGGATGAGGATGAGTGCTATCCAACACAACAGGAGGCCTAGGCTAGGCCTATCAGTCGGCAGCGGGTAGTGTCATGCCGTTGGCTCTTGTGCCTCTGCTCTATTCACGCAGCTATGCACATCAAGCACAAGGCACTCGAGGAAAGTGAACACCTCTTCCGTCCTCCTTGCCTCTCTTCAGAACACTACTTACGTCGGTAGAGCTCATACGTCGGCAGAGCCCATGACTACCAAAACTTAATTCGGTTGGTTGACAACAAAACTCATATTTATTTATTTCTGTTCTATACGTAGAAATATTTTGCATACCAGGTACTGGTACCTGTTAACGACAATACATGGATGATTTGACGTTAACGTACGCACCCTCGTCGAGGCCTGCGCGCGGATAGTACCCCTTCCTATCCATGCCGGTGCATGAGGGGGCACGCAATGTATCCACTGTCGCCCAAATTTGGAACGCATCAATAGTACCCACCCAAGTATATGCCGGTGCACGGATAGTCCCCTTGTCCATGCCGGTGCGTGGACAGTACCCTGATTCGGAATGCATAAATAGTACCCACCCACGTCTATGCCGGTGCATAGATAGTACTCCAATTTGGAATGCTCAAGTCTGCGACGGTGCATAGATAGTACCCCAATTTAGAATGCTTGCATATTACCCACCCCGTCTATACCGGTGCATAAATAGTACCCCACGTCTATGCCGGCGCATAGATAGTACCCCACGTCTATGCCGGTGCATACATAGTACCTCACGTCTATGCCGGCGCATAGATAGTACCCCACGTCTATGCCGGTGCATAGGTAGTACCCCACGCCTATGCCGGTGCATAGAGAGTACCTGACGTCTATGCCGGTGCATAGATCGTACCCCACGTCCATGCCGGTGCACGGATAGTACCCGACGTCCATGCCGGTGCATGGATAGTATCCCACGTCCATGCCGATGCATGGATAGTACCCACCATTGTCTCCGTCTAACATTCTCCACCGTCCCGCGCCGTCCCGTCGCGTCCCACTTTATTTTTGAAAGGTGTTGGATGATCGAGGTAAACGGCCATGACCGACAGCGACGGGGCGGATATAGATGTCGCCACTCTTAAGCAGGACATGGCGAACGAGGTCGCTCAGCTCAAAGCGGCCTTCCGAAAAACGGTCAACGACATCGTCGACACCACATGCGGACCCCACTCTGGGGGGGGCGCCGACGGCGGCGGCAGGGTCGGCGGGCATCCCGGCGTCTCCGCGACCGGAGCCTCCTTGCCGGGTCAAAGCCTCTCCAGCACTGCTCTGCTTGGTCAGCCACCCGGGAGCCTCGTCGCCGGGGTCGCTGGTCCGCTTGGTCAGCCACCCGGGAGCTTCGCAGCCGGGGTCGCTGGCCCGTTTGGTCAGCCACCCAGGAGCCTCGCCGCCGGGGTTCCTAGCCTCGCCGATGGTCACGTCGGAGTAGGTACGCTCGGGCAGCCGTTCGGGGGGCCCACCGTCAGCCACCCTGCTGTGGGGGGCACGCATGTCTACGCTGGCCTGCCCGGACAAATGGGCGGGCTCACCGTCGACCCGGGAGGGGGGGGGGTCGGATACGGCGGTGGTCTGGGAGGTGCCGCAGCTACTCGTGCCCTCCCCGGGCAGGCGGGCGGGATCGCCGGGGGCCCGGGGGGGAATAGATACGGTGGTATTTTGGGCGGCGCTGGGGCCACCGGCGCCCCCTACGGACTGGTAAGCGGGCTCGCCGTGGGCGCCGGGAGGGACTAGCTACGGCGGTGCCTCAGCGACCGGCGCTCCCTACGGACAGTTGGGCGGGCTCGCCGTGGGTCCGGGGGGGGGGGGTCGGCTACGGGGGTGGCCTGAGCGGGGTCGGAGCCACCGACCCCCTATCGGCCGCCCTTGGCCACGCAGCCCACGACGTGCGGGGCACGCCGGAGGCCGGCCAGGCTGTTCACGGTACTGACACCGCCGGCAACCCGGTCACGGCGCTTGGGAAACAAGTAACAAATATTATTACCAGCCGTGCGGTGGCATCGTGGGGACATCCCACGACCCGACTGTGGCAGGTTATCTGCGGGGGGCGCCCGGCGTCGATGCAAAAGGCGGCGGTACAGGGGTACGTGGGGAACACAGTGGACATCTCGGCTGGCGTCCACACCATGCTCTCGAGGCGCTGAACGGTATCAATTTCCTGGCCTTCGTACCGCGGGGGGGGGGCGGGCATCAGCCTTCCGTTGTCGCAGCAACTCAGCATCCTTGGCACGCGATCGTAACGATCGCGACTCGCGGGTATCCGCAGGGACCGGGTGAACTCCAAGCGGCAAACGCTCGCGTTGAGGCGCTTCGGCAAGCTTTCAGTGCAGGGGCCAAGCTCCTACACGATCACATATGGAGCACTTCGCGATCGCCGACAACACAGTGAACCGGGCCAGGCTGGCGAGCCTGGTCAAGAAGGACTTGGAGAGGTTAACGATGGACCCACGGGCCGTCTCCGGCTTCTGCGGACACCGCTGAACCTACCTCCGCCGGTGATTGGTTTCCCGCCCATCCCGGTGCCACGTGGGCCTCGCCTAACCACGTAACTTTCGTTTGGCGGCCTCATCAACGCCGAAGTCCAGCAACCCCGTCTTGCCCCCACCACAGCGACCGATGCCCAGGACGGCGAGTGCCGGTAGTAGACGAAGAGTGGAAATGCCGTTTCGGCGACTCGTGCGTGTACACGCACGTTGATCAGCCTCGCGCGGCGGGCGCTGGCGTCAAGCGCCGGGCGTATGCCGAGGGTGGGTCTGCCGGCGGCAGCATTGCCGCGGCGAAAGCCCCGGCCAAAAGGGCAAGGGCCGGGGCAGTCGGTAGCGGTGGCGACAGCGGTGGCAGCGGCGGCAGTCGGGCGCCGAGCGCGGGGGCCTCCACCCGCTCCTCGCTCCTCGGCGGCCAAAGCTGGTGAATAGGGGGACTGGCCTCGCCCCTTAGCGGGGTCGAGGTCGACCATTGGGCGTATGGAAGCGGCAGCGCGAGATGCACAGAGCGTACGTCTAGGATCGGCGTCCGTTGGGGGCCCAGTTGGGACGGGTACATCAGACGTGACGGATACTTTTAATCGGTGTGTGTCGATGTTGCAAGATATGCCGCGTGTAGCATCGCAGAGTAGTGCGGTCAGGTTGGAGACCATGAGCCAAGTGGCTCAGTGGTATACACAATTTTTTCGGGCGAAGGATTACCGGTGTAAGTGCATGCATCGAAACAGCCCTCGACGTTCCCCGTGTGAAAAAATCTAGGATTCGTTTTCCGTTCGGTCGACAAAAAGGGCTTCCTGGGGTTGAGCAGTTGGCGGCCATCGCTGATCACGGTGCCCCCATTCACGTCGAGGGGGGTACGGACATCGGCGCGGCCTTGGCATACTCAAATCATAGCAGTGTAGCCCCACACTCTGTCAGTATCCTCGCTAAGATTTTTGACGACGAACGGCTCGGGAGGGCGTTTATTTTTCCGCGTCGCGAAGCGCGTATCATCCCAGACCTGCGGGTATCTCTACTGGCCGTGGTCGTATCTTCGTCTAAAACTCAGGATTATACACGATTTGACGTTTTCGGTATCTTCGTTCGCACGTAGTGTCAATGCTGACACTGATTTCGAGAAAGCTCCCCCGTGGCATTAGGCCGAGTGCTGCGATATATTATATGGCGTATCCTGTACTTACGCCCGCAGTTCGGGCTGCACGCACGTATCGTTCAGAGTAAGATTAACGTCACGGAGCCATTTCGTCAGGTTAGAGTACAGTGGGCTGGGGCACCCAAATTTGGGTAGTTTTAGCGATTGGGTCGTGGCCGACCGTCGGCTGCAGTTTGGGTGGCGTAATTCGCCGGGGTTCTTCTGTTTATTTTCGGCAGCTCTCGAGTACGCACGTTGCCACACGTCGTACGGCGACGCCGTAGTCATGAAGCAGGGCAGTAAAGCGACACAGCATGTCGTGGTTATCCCGCCGAGGCAACCGACCGGCCCCCGCCCCCTGGCTGTCGGATCCCCCGCGGACAAGGGGGGGTGTACTCATGTCGTGCACGGCCGTAGTCATATGACCATAGACCCTCGCATCCCTACGATGCCGGGACGGGGCACGTTGGGTTTTCACCAACCAGGCAGATATTGCTTGCACCAAGCGCGAAGCACCGCCTCTGCGGCGGACTTGCATATGGACGACAGCTTCAATGAATTAATTTAATTTCTGGTGTGGTCACTTCCAGAGACAGCAATGGGTATTTTACTATGTATCTGCCTCTGGGTGCCTTACCATATACACACTACGTGATACGATCATTCCTCTTGTGCGGAGTTGAGGTTCCCGACCCCGCACAAATGATCTACTCGACCGCCCGCCTTGGGTAACGGCCGAAAAAAACAAGAAAAAAAGGTACCTTGGTTGTCTAGCTCACGCAGTGAGAGGCCTGTTTTACAGCACCGTCGCCAGGCGACGCCAACCCAACCCATTAATGGGGGGGGGGGGGGGCGGCCGGGAGGGGGGGGGGGGGGGGGGGGGGGGGGGGGGGGGGGGCGTTTGGCGCCCCGTAGGTAAAGCGGGGAATCGTCTCTTCCTAGCTTACCTAGTGCGAAGCTCCCTCTCCCTGTCAGAGGGGTTTCCCAATGGCAATGTCTCGACCTTGTGACGGTTTTAGTAGTTCGGTTTGAGCTTTATTTTGGCGGCTTCTCTCGGTCTAAGACGTTTGCTATAAACAGTGTTTGCTCCCCCTTCAACTTGTCGCAGTATTCACCTTCCGCCCCCACGCTTTGGTGTTGCGCGGGTCTGTTCTGGGGCGCGGGGGGGTACTCATTTATTGATTGCCTTAGTCATTCGACCGTTGACCGTGCATCCCTTCAGAGACGGGGCACGGGAAGGGTGATTGTATGGCCGCGTCGCTGTCGTTGGGAGTGGGATAGGGGGCCAGTCGCTTCTAGCGAGGCAGGGACGCGCCTCGAGATGTTTGCACTTTCCTGCTTTCCGATGAAGGGTGGTAAACGGCAAGGTCATGCGTGGCATCGATGTTTTTTGCTTTCTTGTCGGGAACGGCATTTTATGGCACCGATCACGTGGGCGCTCCAGTGGTTACCCTCCAATGTTACTACAGTAGAGTCGATCCTGGAGTTCGAATCACAAAATGATGAGCTGGTGAGTCTATTTAAACAATGTAAGGGATCAATTGTTGAGAATGTCTATTAATAGCGCGGCCAGGTGTAATTCGACGCGAGTCGACGAGGGAAGATAGGGCTGAAGTTTTCTCGCCACAACCTAATCAAACACGAACCGTAGTGGGGAGGGGTGGGGAGAACATGCTATGTGACTCCGGATCTGATTTACGACATAAGAGGGAGAGAGAACAGAAGGGCAAAGGTTCTAAATGGGACAAACAAACAATACAATCATACCCGGTAACACTTGAGTCGTCGCCTTGTTTTCGCACTGGCGCCTCTTGTTTCTCACTTTCTTTTTCGTTGTTGTTTCTCATGGCTCTGCCTCTTGTGTCCTCTCTATGTTGTTTCTATTGTAGTGGTGGACCACACGTTGTCAGCAGTCTGTGGTTGCAGTGGAAAATATAATGGGTCACGTTTACGGAAATCCACCTTGATAGCTCAGAGAACACTGCAAGAGCCAGCGATTAACCGAGGACGTACATTTTGCACATGATGGATCTGAATCAAACGATGTCAAGACATGGCATTTCCCCCGAGTAAATTGGGGAAGTTTCCACACTCGTGGGAACACTATGTTTTGTTACGAGTGAGTGGGAATGGAAAAAGGGGAAACATCATGTATTCTTCCTACCTCGGACAGATCAGGATCTACAGTAGATCGCCTAGTGCCTCACCTGCCGCTGTGAGAGGTTGTGCGGGATCTGCACATGTACATATCCAACACGAAAAACATGTGCTATGCGTAGATCATATAGATTATCCGGCTCCCGCCCGGCACCATGAACTACTGTAGACCATACAAATCAGGGATATATCTGCTCTGAATTACCTGGATCATGGAAGTGGGAACTGATGATACGTGTGAACTATTTTGGGACTCAGAGATTGCGACCAAAACTCCATAATTTTTGTATTTTCAATCGTCTACGAATAGTGGGAGCGCGCAGCCGTACGAGTATGACCATACTACACCCACCCGCGCAGTTCGGCTCCTTGCAAAATTGTTCGGGCACCAAATTGTATCACCCCCTAACAATCCAGTGGCTGCTGCTGTAATAGTCGTAGTGTTGTCACTTTTCCCCTCTCAAGTCCCGAAAGGGTCGACAAAATATCCACGTTCGAGTGAGACCATGTCACAGTCGATTTTCCCAATTGAAAATTGCCCTCCCGATGAGATTGATAATCGATTATACTGTAGTTGGGTCTCGGTTGGGTGGTCAAATATACCACGTATCGGACAGATCGCGAGCTACAACAACAACAACCAGTAGATAAGTAGACAATCTACGAGTATATTCCACGTCTGACGTTATGATATGTTGTGACGATCTGCATGAAACACGCGTAGGCCGTGCAGATCATACGGCTCCCAATACATCTACCCTGAACGGCCTTTTGGATCTGCCAAGAAGGATCAGAACAAAAGACAGTTCGTCTATCGTACATTCTGACACGGCCTACAGCAAACATTGATCATGAAGTAAGTGGGGGTCGCTGGCATCGGCCCGTTTCTCAGGTGCATTTCCTCAGACGTGCCCCGATAATATGATGCTGTTCCAAGTTCCAAGTGAGGTATTGCAGGGTTTAGTCACGAACATTTAAGGCAGTTTTTTCCCCAAAGGGGTGAAAGTACTTTCGGCTTCGGCAAACGGCGGCTACCACCCCGACCCGGAATTCTAACCATAACTCTAACCCCAATAACCCTAGCAAGAGGACTGCTTGGTTGGTGTGCGAGCCGGTCGTTGTGCTTTTGGAAATAATGCTCTATTTGAATTTGCTGTCGGGGCACACCTCATCTAGGGAAATTCACCTGAACGAGCAGATCCTCGGACGCGAGATCGCCTCAGCATACTACAGTACCAGTAGTACTGTACCTGGTAGTAGTTTTACTGCAGGGGGGGGTCGGCCGAGGGGTTAAAACGCGAGCTCGTGGTATCTTCTTGTGACTGTGACTTGAGACAATTAAATAAAATTATTATAAATACGTCAGCTGTGAGTTCAACCGATTGAATAGTAGATACTCAACTTTGCGTGCTGCGTAGAAATTCTGTTCTATGTGTTATTTGTGGTATTGGTGTAGGTTTCGTGATGTACTAGGAGCCTGGTAGTTACTACTCGATTTTATAATAAGCCGTTCGCGCGTGCTATGTGTTTATTCCTCGTTAAGGATATGGTTCAGTGACTCCCCTGGATACTACCCGGGTCAGCAGGACAATGTAACAAGGGTATCCCGTGATCATTCTGCGCACTGATACTATATAACCCGATATATGTCAAACATAAAGATTGCAAGGGATCAAAGGATCCTAAAAATGGTTGGTGTTACGCGCCGCGATTTCCCGCCAATAAGAACACGCCGAAAAATCGCCACCAATAAGCTGAAAACTTCAAAATAATTATAAGGCGCGCAGCGCGCAGCGCGGCCGCACACGCCACACCTACCACAGCCCCACAACAGAACATCAGCGTAGGGGAGTCGCTGGTGGCAACGGCACATACAGGGAAGAAGCCAAGACGAAGCGAAATCTTGCCCGTGAGATCTTGTTTGCTGTTGAAGTTGGCGGACACAGGCAGGTGCGTCAATGCCGGTGCGACTAAATCGTACGACATGGCAGAGCGGAGGGGCCGAGAAACGAGGCCACATGTACCACGTAGAGGTTGCGTACGAGTACCTTTCTTGTTCTTTGGCGAAATGGGGCTCCAACACATTCGTGCGGCACTGCATCACATGGACCATCGCACTGGTAGATGGCAATGCCACCGTTGCGCCGGCTCGAAATGCGCATCTTGCCCGGGGTGGCTTTGCGTGCCTGACCTTTTCGATACTCGACTCTTTCGGTTCGTGACCGGACCGCATGTCGAGCTTTGCTTTTCGAATTTGCATTTTGGGTACTGCTGTATAGGATCACCACGCCATGGGCAGGCTGCCCACTATAGTGCCGGTGAAATCTCTTGGCACAGATGTGTGGCTGTGTGCGGAATAGTGCCGGCTGCCGGTACATCTAGTGCCTGTATTGTTGGCTGGCGCATACCGGCACTCTGCTATACGCGTAGAGGGACCAGTACCGCCCTGCTGTGTACTGTGTGGTTGGGGGTGGTCCGTACGAGCCCCCATATGCTAAGTTTTTAATACAATCTGCGACTCGTTGGCTTCGGGTCGACACCTGAAGTTATCGTACCGTTCATACTGTATCATTCGGAGGATACCATTGCAACACTATTGCAGAGTGCTCGTACCTCGGATACAGTACAGGACACCTACTGTAATAAAAAAAAGGAACTCTGGTCCAGGCTGGGTTTCTTATTTTAGAGAGGGTGCTTTCTACACTATTTTCAAGATACCGACTCTCGAATTTCTTATTTTACTCTAAGCTCAGCCTGGTTTTCTTATTAGCCTGTTCCGTATTAGGTGTCCGGTACTGTATACGCCTATTATGATCCTGTCGTCTCTTGCCTACCTATATAACAGTCACGCGGCTATCTGCAGGCTGTGCCTTTAATCCTATGGACTAGCTTACGCAATCAAATGGCTATCTACGAGGCTATTATATTGCGATGTTGTTGACTTTGGATTGCATAGCCACGTGCCTGTGTAGGCTGGTGGCTTCGTACGTAGTGTATTGCTGTACGTATATCGCCAGAACAATATACACTGCCGTGTTCGAATCGATCCCCGCAGCCTAGCATTGATCTCCGGGGCTCTGCCCCCCCCCCCCTCGCCACGTCATATTAGTAGGGTCGGAGCAAGGGCGTAAAAAAAAAAGAGAAAACGACACCACACTCGTAGGAAGGTCAGAATGAAAAACAAACCGGATCGCTGTGATCACAGGACGAAATGAGCGAAAACCATTTTTTTTCGTTTTTTGTTCCCTTTTTTAACTTGGTTTTAGAGCCCCCCCTATTTTATTTTCGCTGGGGGGGGGGGGGGGGTATTTAAAAAGAATTGAGTTTCTGTTTTCTGGGATCCCAACGGTCCGGTTTTTCCCTCCGATATAGGGGGGGGGGGTAGTGGGGTATCTGGGATTCAGATCCGCGCATACCCTTGGTCGGAGGTCAATAACCTTCGAGCCTTTTTCACACTTGAAAAAGTGCTCATGCTGGGAAAGGAACCCAGGCACGTCATGCTCAGAAGCGGGCGATCTATGATCTATCCACCAAGCTACAAAATTGTACAGCCAAATCGCTACAACGTATTTCGTGCCCGCAGTTTTCCGATTGGCCGTTTGTGGTAGTCACCTATCAATAGCACGCGGCGAGGGAAGAGCTCGGGAGATCAATGCTAGAATGCGAAAAGCATTCGGACTCTGTACGCGTGAGGCGTGCTACGATTGGGCATGCCTTATAAGGCACACGCCTTGTACGATAGGGCATGCCCTATATAATGTTTTGCCCAAAACATTTATAATTTGCCGTGGCTCCTTAACCCTTTTAAGGGATATGGGATACAAGGGATAAAATGAAACTTGGTGTTGTCAAACGTCTACAAGCAAGATCAACGCCCACCAGTACTAGCGGATTGTGTTGCGCCCGTGCCGTACGACGCCTTGCGTTATAGATCGGACACCGATATGTATTATCCCCCATCACGCAGTGATCGCTGCTGTCAAGGGGCCCCTTCGATCAAAACAAAAAAAGAGTACTTGCGCCTTGTGATACCTATACCAGGTATGGTTTTGAATCTTTTACAGAAGCAACACTATTTCTGGTACGATAACACCATATAAGTATTCCTTACCGAGCACGGCATAGCTCCAGTTCTGGTGCTCAGACCTGCTCCCGACCAACGTATAGCTTGTTCATTAAGGCCTCCAGGGAGTGTTGGGGACCTTGGATCGGCAAGAGAGGGCAGGCATTGCTGTGTTTGCATCACGAAACTAAAGTGCTCAGCAGCAAGGATTTTGATTGTTTCGGAGCTCCTGTTTGATATCTGCACTCTGCTGTGGCCGCGTAGGCTACGGACAGTTGAGCTAGCGGCTCAGGTAGATTCGCCTGCTAGTGCTCGGCGTCCTCGTCGAGCGTCTGAGTTAAAACAGTATCAACAGCCGAAGAAACTTTCATTTTCCGAATTCGTCTTTGGGTAGCAGAGGTACGAGGGGGACTCGTTATTTAGTAAGATGCACTTTTCGTGATGAAAAAGGCGTCAGATCGATCCGGCTCTTGAGACACACATACATGTTGCCCAATGCTCTCTGTCCCTTCTCACAGCGAGTAGGTCTGAGCATTAGAACTGGATATATATCGTTTTCGGTAGGGAGTCATGAACGGTCGAAATTATTCCAGAGTTAGTCTTGCAACTGAAAAACCAAAAACGGATTTCTCCTCTGCGACTGATTTGTTACTCAGGTGACACACTTCTCCGGCAGCAGCTGTAGCAGCGATGACCAAGATGAAGCGGCAGAGTACCCCCACTACGACGACGGCGCAGACGACGATTATGGTGGTGGTAGTCTTGCTCTCATCGGGATTCGCCCAGTCGGCCACACTTAAGGATACGCCTTCGCCAAACGCCCGAATCCTCCATGCAGCAGCGCCCTTGCATGGTGGGGCGATCAACACGGCAGGGGCCACTGAGTCACCGGGATACCCCAGTACCATGTTTCCCCAGGGCGGGAAATGGTCGCTGAAAAAAGCTCTCCCTAAGAAGTCCTTGAGCTTTCTCCCTATCCCCCAAGCCAGGACGGCCACTGCCTGGAAGCTGAACCTGATCGAGCTGACGCACTGGGCAGCATTCCCCCTGGGTTTTATCGTCGCCCACTACATATTTTACAACGCCCCCACCATTGAAACCATCCTGGGTTCAAACCCTTCGAATGCGTTCTACATCATGCTCGGCTTACTGTGCCAGGTGTTTGGCGGTGGAATTTCCGGCTGTATCAGGGTGAGTACCGAATAAGCCAGAGTGGTGAGAGTAATGGGTACTGTAGTAGTGAGGACGTGTCTTAACTCCATTCGATAGCTTGGAATGGCTGGGACGGAACGAGATTATTCGCGTTCGTTCGTTCCATTCCATGCTGTTTTTGCGGTTTGTGTCCGATCGATATTTTAGGCACCCGATCCTGGAACAGGCCGCAACAGAAAGTAACCCATGAAATTTTCCTCGGGACTGTGCAGCTGGACTCTAGGACAGGGGTACCGTCACGTAGGCAGCGAGTGCTCCTGGTACAGAGGATAGCTTCACACGCAAACAGAGTGCCTGACATGCCTCAGACCAAGCAGTGCTAGCCGTCCAAGTGGCACCCTCGAGACAAATCTAGAAGTTATGATATCGCCGTCGCGGCTCGACGAGGTATCCTGGTGCTTCTGTGAACATCGGTGCATCCAGCGTTTTTGCTAGATATCTGTCGCCACAGTCTCGTTCGCCACCCGAATTTTCCCCTCGTGAGCCTCCTGTACAGGCCAGGGCCGTATCGCGTGGCTCCTACCGCATGCGAGACCTGTGGCGTCTGCACGTGCTCCATCGCATGCGCCCATGTCATCTCATTTTGCCCCATGCCCTGGTGGGCCTCCCAGCAAATGTCGCAACCAGTTGCAACACTTCCAGCACCAATCAACTGCCGTAAATCTCGTTCCAAGTGGGCCGTTCGGTCCCGCTGAAGAAGGATTACTGTTTCGACAGATACGCTTCCTCTTTACAGATTTACGGACATCTTGGAAAGCTTGGAATCTGTTCGCGTGTTTTTTTCTCAATATTCAATCAGCACCACTTTTTCAGGAAAATAATTTTATGTTCGTTCCGTTCCAATGCCCGCGAAGTGAAGTTAAGACACGCCCTGATAGTAATACGAGCGTTTATAGTAATACTCATACAGTAGTACATATTCAGAACCAACGATGGACCGAAAAACCAGGTATCCTCGATCTCCTGTTGGCTATATAGCGCAGCCCTGGCCTACTCAGTCACGTGATTAAGTTATATAACCAACAAAATATAGACTTTGGGGTTCGATCCAGCTCACCACGCTGCATTGATCTCCGGGGCACTCCCCTCGCCACGTACTAGTATCCAGGGGTATACTCTAATATCCATTCCTAATGTCTCCAGCGCGCACGCTCGACCAACACCCCCTGTGGTCAGACACCATACTATTAATAGGTTATGATTACTATTCATTTGTTCCATGTAATAGTGAGTAGCGAATGTAGTGAAGTTCCACAAGAGACGGTGCGCCGTTCTTATGTTTGGAGTCAGGTCCGGATAGCGGGTCAAAGTAGTATGTTTGTGTTTTTGCCGGGTTTCGTGTTTTTCATGCAGGTTTGTTAGCGAGCATAACACGCCGTGTGGGTTATTGCCCGGGATTGCATTCCAGCAATTTCATGTACTGTGGCATCGTCGCGGCACAAGCAAAAATTTGAGCTTCACCAGTAGCTAGTTATATTCTGCTGTGCCACACGACATGACAGGGAAGGTACAGTGTTGATAAGTCAAACCAACACGAGCCGTTGCTGTATGTGCGGATCCACTCGGGGAATTAAGGTATTACCACTTCTTAGTAGAGGAAAAGCGTACCATATCGTATGCTCCCTTGCTGCTTATATATTGGTAAGTGTGAACACCTGAAGACGGTTTTGGCGCCAAAGGATGACTCTAAATACTATTTTGGGTGGATATGCATTACTCACCTGTTTGATGGGCGTGAATGGCGGTCTCCATGGCGCTTCATGTCACAGCCATCACCTTGCATGGTCGCTCATGGCCCTGGCATGGCACCGCCACGGCCTGCCATGACATTGGCAGCCGATGGCAGCCGATGACATGCTATGGGATTTCACGAACTGCCTTGAGATTTCATGGCACTTCCATGAGCTTTCATGGCAGTTCCATGGATTTTCATGGCACCGACGGCCGTGTTAATGCCACGGGATGTTTCGTGGTATAGCCATGAAAATGGCTCAAATCAACACCATGGGACCTCCCATGCCACTGCCGTGCTATGGCACTTCCATAGGCATTCCATGGCACCCCCATGGACTGACATGGCACTGATATGGAAGCCTATGACATTTCATGGGCTTTCATGGCGCTTCCATGGATTTTCTTGGTGCTGCAATGATAATACCCCCTAAAGTTTTGATGGCGCGGCCATGCAAATGTCCCATGTCAGTGCCATGGAATCTCCCCTGGCACGGCCGTTGCCGTGCTATGACTCTTTCATAGGTATCACATGCCCTCCCCACGAGATTCCATAGCACTGCCATGCAAGCCCACGACATTTCATGGGCTTTCATGGCCCTTCCAGGGATTTTGATGGTACCGGCTGCCGTGGCATGAGAGTGTTCATGGTATCGCCAAGATATTTATATAATCGCAGTGCCATTGAACATTTACCACTGCTCTGGCATTGCCATTGCTGCCCTATGTCAGTTCTGTGGGTATCCTACACACCAATACACCATCATGGCACTGCCATCACAGTGCCATGGCACTCTCATGGCAGTCCGTGTCACTCGCAAGGCAGTGCCAGGACATTGCCACGAAGGCCCGCGAAAGCGTATGGCAGTGTCATGGCAGTGCCACGCAAGCCCGTGGTAGGGAAATGGCAGTGCCACCAACGCACGTATAGCATATACATAGGCCTGAGAATAGGAATCGTCCTATTGAAAACGACAGGCCCACTGTTTCGGAGACGCTCCGAAAAATTGAGTTGACAAATGTGCTCAACGGCGAGCGCTAGACTACGCATATCCTTCCAGATAATTGTCTATACTCGAGGTTGATCAAGGTTTGTGTCACAACAAGGTTTCAAGACTTGCTATGAGGCGTGCTAAAATAGGGGGTAGACGCATGCTACGGTACACATTAACCATGTTTTTCCTGAGGCTCTTCACTTGAGGAGTTCTATACTAATACTGAGTCAAAAACTGATTTTGGAGGAAAATACAAATATTCCCGATGAACAATACCATGGCCTAAGTATACAATGGATAATATTGCAACACGATAACGATGGAATACGTCTGACGATATGGGTTAAGGAGCCCGATCATTCGGAAACCATTTCAGCAAAATAACGGTACAGTACCTCTATCGTACCACGTGCCGGTAGTACTTTTCGGGCAACATATTTGTGACTGACTGTTATTAATAGTATACTCCTCAACTGAGGAATGGCCCAATATTACTGGAATACCATTAGTGGTTTTCATGATTTGTTTATACATACCTAAGCCATGGCATCGTTCGACGGGTTTCACTTTCAGATTTCTCGGTTAGGGTTGGGGTGGCTTACTATTAGTAGTATATATTGTATTCTATGCTCAAATCAAGACCCTCAGCGAATATTAGGTGCGACCTTATCGTAGCATACACCCTATCCTATCGTAGCATTTATCAAGTTTGGTGTTTCTTATCGGTAGGCCTATGCCTGTCGTAGCAGTTCAATGACGATGTCAAGGACTGTCCTGGTAGACATTGCCACGAGAGTTCATGGCAGTTGATGAGCTTATCGGACTGGCAGTCGTGCCGCGTTAGCCCTTACACGGAAGGGAAGCCATGGCAGTGCGTCCGTGCTGAGTGCCATGACGGTGCTTCCATGGTACTGCCTTGTAATAGCCATGGGAGTGCCATGGGAGTGTCATGGTAGGCCCCTGTGCCGTGGGAAGTTCCATGAAAGCCAATATATATGTCATTGCAGTGTCATGAAAGCCCTTATCAACGTTCTTGCAGTGCCATGATAGCCCATAGCAGTGCCATGATACAGCCACGGGAATTGCCATATAAGACCCATGGCAGTGCCATGTTACTGCCGTGGGAAATCAGTAATGCGCCTCCTTGGTTTGTACGGCCCGAGCCCTAACCATATTAAACTCTCGTGAGTCGCACAAACCGTGACTCAAGAGAACGGCTCCGTGAAGGTTCGATATAGCAGGGGTAACGGCGGCAGCATTGCTACTGTATTTTCCGTGCTCGTAGGTCATCTTCCTGCTGCAGGTGTCTTAGTGATGGGATGCTGACGAGGCCATCGTTTTCACCTCGAAAGAAACGCCGATGATGCCCAGCATGCAACCTGACCCAAAGGACAAGCGGCTTACATTCAGATACATTCAGAAGTGCTACTGGAGCGGGTCACATAGAGAGTTGATGCCCCATATGTCGGGGGCTAGCCAAACATCTTTGAATCGGCAACCGCGTTCTTCAAGATAACACACTTGGACTTAGTGTGATATGTGTTCAGCAGCATAATAGTAGCACAAGAGTTGTCGACGACGGTGTTCTTTTTATTAATAATAGCCCTTCCTTTCGGCATGTAGAGGATTACCGGGAACCTTGTCTGCCCTGTCTTCGCCATATATATCCATAACAAATAGAGTACCATTATCTCAATTGATTTGAAATGACGGACAATATTAGGCCCTCAAGATACACCAGGTGCGTGTTACGATAGGGGGACAAGTTTTTGGCAAAATATTTTAGGGGAAACTATTTGTGACTGACTATTGGTATACTCCCCACCTGAGGACCTACCCACAACCGCTGGATTTTCCCCTAAATTTGTGTTTTATGACACATGCTACGCCATGGGATTGTCCGTTGGGTTGTAGTTTCGTTTTGTTTTTGTCCGTTGGGTCAGTTTTTGAGTGACGTTTAGAGCTCGTCAAGCGAGGAGCCTCGCGGGGCATGCATCATAAACTCACCTCTCCGAGAAACAGAGACCCCGGGAATGATTGCCCCCGCGTTCGTCTTACAGCGTGTGAAAAAGAGTGGCTGCAGAAATCTGCATGTACCTTTGTGTTTTGCACGTACACCGTGAAAATAACGCAGTCCCAACAGTAATTGGGCTCACGCAAGTGCTTCTGGTCACCTGTTTCCCGGGGAACAATCCTGAAATAATGAATGGTTTTGATACGTTTTGTACCCCGCTTCTGGTGGTAGATGATGAGCGATGTTTAGAACACCTTTATTTCCGCAAAAACTACTGCTGTAGGTCGTGATATTCTGTGTTGGTTGATACCCCGGTGCCTGCGTGCCCTCAGTCGTTGCGATCGCCCAGCCATGCGGGAGGTTCAGACTCAATTATACTTCTATCGTTTCCCTCCGCCGTGCCACAGTGTTGTGGTTGATACGAAGCTCCCCTCCTAACCTCTTCAGCGTCATCAAAATATCTCCCGTACCATCACCTAACGGCACCTTAAGATAAAGGCACCACTACTACTGTGGACGCTTGTGGCCCAATAATTCGGCCTGACAGGAACTACTCAACACATCTGCACTTCCATTTGTGCTTTCTTATTGGCTATACTTGCTGTATGCCTAGCCCGTGAGAGTGCTCATCCGGGGCTCGCGTAAATACTATTGCCTTGAAGTCACAGTTTTGGCCGAGGTATACGTAGCTTCCTTCAATAACGGCCTTGTTTGCAATCGCGATGAAGCCATGTGATTTTCGGGATGGAGAAAATTGATCCATGTTGCCGTTTTTAGACTCATCCCAGGGTAGGGGTTGTACTTTCTGGGCCAGATGTGGCGGACCGGTGGAGCTTCTCAAATCATCAGCTACCGGTCTGTAGGATGCTTTTACTACCGTAGTACGTCGTATGTAGCCTATTTGGTTCTGGGTCCATTACGAAGGACGGTAGCAAATAGGACCAAATATTGTTAGTAATAATATCTAAATAAATACGTTTTTGTGTGTACCATAGGTCCCTATTTAAAGTGGTCCTCCGTAATAGCGCATAGAAGCGTTGATCGGATTGCGCGAACAAATGTCTTCAAAGTTATCATGTTTCGGGTGAGATCTTGAGCTCCTCGTAAAGGCACCAATCCTGCAGTGGCATTGCTCCTTTTCCTGGTACGCGATAAACACAAAACAAGAGAGACACCAAACCCCCCCC
>MEHQ01003928.1:69959-123200 GCA_008828725.1 Saccharina japonica
CGCGGGGGGGGGGGGGGGAGGGAGGGCAAAGGTACATACAGAACACGGAAGAACACGAGGTACCGCCCCATCCCAAGCCACAGGGGGGCGCATCGTTGAAGTAGGCAGACCACCTAATTACTGACCTGCGTTGCGGAATGGGCGGCGACGTTCCTAGACTGTCCTCAACTCTGAACGGGGTATCGGCCGGACGAAACTAAACGCCAGCGAAACATTCACAGTCCCGTGCTACAAAATGAGTCAAAGTATGCAAAGTATACGACAGGATACATGCGGAACGAACAATAGCATGGAGCCATGTTCCATATACTACGTACCTATAGTCTACGCATGTGTATAGACTCGGTACAGAACTACGGCAGGGGTTTTATCAACGTATCCGCACGGAAACGTCCGGACAGTTCTTAGGCTTTCTTGTTGGCCAGCGGCGAAAGTCGTGGACCGCAGTTCGGCAAATTATCGATCGACGTGAAGGCGGAGTAGTCGGGTTTGTTTTCGCCATTTCGGTTTTGTTTTTTTCCCGTTTTGGGTGCGAGTCAGGATTAGGGTTGGGGTTGGGTGTTGGCTACACCCGTTCGTTCATCCCATTAGGAAGATGCGGATTCCTTGCCATCAAACTCGTGCAACTGGCAACAGCGCGACTCCTGGAAGACCCGTCCCGACACCTTGTTACCGGTAAAGTGACTCGCCGAATCAACGAAGCGAGCCCACGTCACCAACCAATCACCCCCCGGTGCTCTATCGCCGGTCAAATACTTTATGTGAACCCCTAAATAATCACACGCACTGTGCGATTCGCGATTCGGATGTTGATTGGATCGTACTGCCGTTAACGCTCGCTGGTAAGCAACGTCAACTCGGGGTCGACACTCAACTTCCTGTATTGGGTGTATTTACCAGCCGTTCACACGGAATAACTTTTTTTTTTCTCCGGGCTCCCATCACAACCGCTTGCTGCAAGTCGAAAAAACCAATGCACATACTGTGCTGAACACGTTTCAGGTTTTTCTGGACTCTATAACACATAACAATACCATGCACAGAAGTCCACGCAGGAACAATACCACGCACAGAAGTCCACGCAGGAAGATTCGCCCCACAATAAACCGAAACGGCCGGGTTGCGAAAAATTGCTGGGGTTACCACCCGTCTTTCCTGTTTATTACGCGTAATGATGATTACCTTTGCATGTGTGCTGAAGCAAGCACTCAGTCGATGTTAACCGACTGGCGTAGCATGAGCTGCGAGCTCCGAAGATCTGGTAAAATATATGGTCCCGGTTGCTGTGTTGATTACCGGCGGTATCGAAGAAGAGACTGTCGGTGGAGAAAGAAGGAGAAGAGGGAGAGCGCACGACGCGAGATCGTCCATCGCAGCTTGATCATGAAATATAGAACATAACACAGGCCGTATCATCCGCTGGGGACCTGGGCAAGCGGCGTGATCCCTGAACAAAATATTATCTGGTAAACTACTCGTTTTGCGTGGAACCTGCAACTCCTGTTTATTGGGGGTCAGTCCCAACTATGAAATCTCTATGACTATTCTTAATATTTTGACCAATAAACGGTATTCTAAACAATTACAATGACGCTGCCATATAACATCGAAAGCGCGATAACCATACGTTACCCTACGCCCGCGCGCTTACCAAGACGGACTCCGAGAGCACTGGGGTGATGGCGCAGAGACGAGGGATGTGGTTTGCGGGTTTCTTGACGCGCACAGGAAAGGAGCGCTTGCGAAGGAGGGTGATGAGGGTGGTAGGTGGTTTAGAGCAGTCGAGGACGGGGCTGAGGCTAACATGCGGAAATGACATGATGCGGAGAAGAGCGATGCAGAAGAGCGACATGCGACGGATGCAACTGCGACACGGTCCGTTGACCCCATTGCACCCAGGGGTGGAACTGCGACACGGACCGTTGACCCCATTGCACCCAGGGGGGTCGGGGGGCGGGGACAAGGACGGGGGCGGGGTCGGAGAAGGGGGCGGGGGCGGGGGAGTAGGAGGGCGGGGGGAGAGAGGGGCGGGGGGGCGGGGAGGCATAATGCCCAACCCCCTGGCGACTGGGCATGACCTTAATCGTCTTGATACGTGCCTTCCCCAGCACCGTCGTAGTAGCTAGTGTAAGGCCGGCCAAACTCCCTCGCCTTTTATGTATGCCTCCAGTGCCTGCTCTTCGCTGTTTCCCCCCTTTTATATTTTTCTCGGTTGTGTCCCCTCTCTTTGTCTGCCTCCTCATTATTTACTCTTTCTCCGCTACTTTTGTTTTGTTCCTGTTTCGTTTAGTTGTTTTCGCTTTGCTTTCAATCATTAATGTTCAAGATTGTTTTGTACGCGTTTGGTACGCATGCGTACGAGTTCGTTCTTGTTGTTCTCACATTTACTGATCGCGAAGAAGAATGTCCGTGGTCACAGGACAGGCTAAAAACAAACAATCTGGAGTGGAAGAATACCTCAGAGGAGTTTTGTTTAAACACAGTATAAAGTACAACGCAGTACGATACACATAGTAACTGCTGTGGCACATCGTACACCTCCTCAAGGAGAAAATGGAATTAATCCAAAGGAAAAAAGAAAAACGGAAAAAAGAAAAAGGAAAGAGAAAAAGCGAGAGAAAACAAAGGATAAAACAAAAAAAAAAAGAAGGGAAAATAAAAAGGAAAATAGGCAAAAAGGGAAAAAAGTGGAAAGTGTGCAAAGCAAACCAAATAAAAAGAACCCGCACCGAACAAACAAAAAGCAAAATCCATCAACTGAACTGGTATATCTAGATATTTATGTGCGCATGCGCGTACAAGACGATACAAAATAATTAGAAAAACAAAAAGGAGCGAAAGAGCTACGAAGCAGGAACACGAGATATATAGAGAAATAGAAAGATACATCAGAACAAAGCTTCACAAAGGGAGAAAGGGCAAAAAAGGGGAAAGCGAAAAAACAAAAGCAGGCAAGGGAGGCATACCGTAGGCGAGTACGGGCGTCCCTACGCTAGCTACTTCGTTACTGGAAAGGCACGCATCATGACGATGATGGCCATACCCGATCGTCAGTCTTCTGGGCGACCCCGCTCCCCCCATCCCTCCCCTTCCCCATCCCCCCCCCCCCCAGGCCCCTCCCTGGGCGCCTTGGTGTCAACGTTGCGTGTCGCAGTTGCATCCGCAGCCGTCGCGTGCCGCTTTGCTGCATCGTTCCCCTCCGCGGCATGCCATTTCCGCATTATAGACTCCACCCCGTCCTCGACCACTCGGAACCACCGGCCGGCCTTTTTTACTGCCTCGTGCCACCCTTCTGGCTAATGCCGAACGCCTTGAGGTCCTCCTTAAGACGCCCATCCAATTCTTCTCCTGTCCAAACGAGTAGCTCTTACCACCAACCATTTGCCCCAACATTACCCTCCTAGGCAGCCGCCCCCCCCCCATGGGTGCGACGAAACCAGCGAACAATATCCTCTGTCTGCGCACCGTCTCGCCTCAATGCTCTCGGAGTCTGTCTTGACAAGCGCGCGGGCGTAGGGTAAAGTGTGGTCTTCGCGATTCCGTTTCCGCCAGCCGAGGCATCGAAGGAGCACATTGTGATTGGCCTTCCGTAGCCTGACGCAATCAGCTCGGTTTGGGCTCCACGTGACGCACCCGTGCAGCATCGTCTCGAGCACCTCAACTTTCGGCAGCCGCACCTTCAACCGCAAGCGCACACCCGGGCGATCATAGACTTCCATATGATACCGCCCAAAGCACGCCCATTCCCTCTGAAATCGACGTGTCACCTCGACACTAAGGTCCAGACTCGCGCCGATAACCCCACCCAAGTACCCAAACTCGGCCATTTGTTTGTACACCTGGCCGGCTGCAGTGACGTTGAACGACACCTTGCCCCCAGCTTTCGTTTGCAGGCGCATACATGATTTCCGTCTTGACCTCCGAGACCATAAACCCGAACGGGTCACAGTCAGTCACGATCACCGTCATCATCCTCTCCAACCCTCCTGGTGACCGCGAAACAATGCCCACATCGTCAGCGTACAGCATTCCCCACAAAGTGTGCCCCCCCCGTCGGCATTGCTACCCCGTGCCTTCCCCCTCTTCCTCTTCTTCTCCCCCTTCTCCTTCTTTCGTTGGAGTTGCCCCATACTGTCCATGATGGCTACATCAGCGGTCAAGCTTTTCTCGACCACACGCTGCACCGCCGCGAAAAACACGTTGAACAGCAATGGAGCGAGGACACACCCACACCCTTGCCGAAGACCCTGCTCCACGTCGAACATATCCGGACACTCGCCATCGTCCAACCGCACGCATGCTCGCATACCGTCGTGAGATTGGCGGATAACGGCGAGCATTCTCGGTGGGCACGCCAAAGCGAGATAGGGCAGTCCACAGGAAGGCTCGGTCGATGGAGTCATAGGCCTTGGTGAGGTCGCCAAAGCACACGAACGGCGGGGTGTCTTTGGTTCTCGCCAGTTCCTGCAGGCGACGCACCACGAACATCATGTCGACCGTCGAGCGCTGTGGGAACTAAACTCCTCCGGCAAGATGCCTTCCCGTTCGCAGTAGTCAGTCGCTGAGGCGGCTCGCGATAACTGTTGAGGAGCACCTTACCGGCATGCGCCACGAAGAAGGTGCCACGATAATTTCCACACCCCGTCGTGTCCTTCGTCTTGTGCAGTACGTTAATCGTCGCGCCCTTCCACTGCTGCGGCAAGCCTCCTCCCCTCCACACAGCGACCAGGATATCGTGTAAGTTAAGCAGGGTGTTCGAGTCGTCGGTCAGCATCTTCGGGTCTACCACATTATTTGTTCTTGTCTTGTTTACTAAACTTTTGTTTCCATCAAGTATGTTTTTACTTTTATGGACTCGTCATGGAAGTAAAAATTATTTTGCTTTCATGAAAGAAACCGAACTCTCATGGAAGTAAATTGACTTATGTGAAAACTTTCATGGCAGTAAATTTTACCTTCATGGAAGTAAATACTACCCCATGAAAGTTATTTTACTTCTATGGAAGTATAATTTTACTTCCATGAAAGTTCATTTACTTCCTTCCATGAAAGCTTGTTTGCTTTCACAGAAACAATTAATTTTACTTCCATGAAAGCAAAAAAAGTTTCATGGAAGTTTGAAAGCAAATACTCTTTCTTCATGGAAGTAAATTGATAAACTTTAATGGAAGTATACCGTATTTACTTCAATAGCTATTTCCGTGAGGATCTCAATACTATCGAATGCACCCGAGTTGTACCTTCGCAAAGGTTGTTCGTGCAACCCAACCAACACTTGGTTATACTGATTAGACTATATAGGAGCTAGTTCTAACAAAAACAAAATTAAATGCGCGAGCAAAGTGAGCACTCTAACCGGTAGTTACTCGCTTGAGAAGCTGAGCCGGTCACACCATACGGCGCCTATACTATAACCTAGTCAAGCCCCTTCCGTGGGATGAGTGACAGGCCCTACACAGCCACCCCGCGTACAGACGATTGACGCCGATCACATTTCCTTTGACACCGTCGTGCTATTTCAAACGACAGCAGCATCACAAACTCGCGTTTCTGTGATGCATAAGATTTACAGTAGATCGTCTACGCCTGACACTTGACGCGATTGTCTCTATTACCGACCCGATGCGGCGCGTAGACGCCTGTTCCAGCGGGGCTCGGTGTTTGGGCCGTTCAAATTTCGCTACACGGGTAGATCTGTAGCGGGCACGACAGTAGCCGATATAATGAAGATCAAGAGCTTGAAGACGAACGAAGTGTCATGGAAGTGTATAAGGGCGACCACGAGTAGGTCTTGACGGTGGTGTCCTGTCTAAGACACGACAGATGCTTCCAGACGGCGGCGGGACATTGACTCCGCGGCAGTCATCGAGTTACCACTGCCCAGCCTTTCACGAAGGCTTTTCCGCGTACAGTCCGCAGTAGAGGTGTTGTACTGTAAGTTTGGGTGATACAATGGACAGGAAATAGTTATCCAACCCCAGCCAAATGGTCAATGAATAGTTCAAGAGCCCAAGAAAGTATGAGTAGGACCACTGGCTGGGGCAGGAGGCCTCAACTAATCCAATACTTACTTTAAATGATCGTTGAAAGCGTACAAGAATACTACAGTAAAATCGGGAGCCAACCAAATGGAACCACGTGATCGTCGGGATGTGGTTCCACTAGTAGAAACCGAAACTACTGGGTCATAATGTAGCACACGAGATCATTCTCTTCCAAGATGACCAAAAGCCAAACCATCGAGGCTTTTGATAAATAATTCTGACCATCCCACCCTCCCAGCTGACAGGTAATTAACAGTAGTTTCTACGTTTGTAGTCTTTAACGGCCGGGATCGCCACCGCGCTGAGTATGCACTCAGCACGGGTGTGATTTATCCCGGGCGAGGCCCCCCTGCTTCGGGGCAGGAGGCCTCAACTAATCCAATACTTACTTGAAATGATCGTTGAAAGCGTACAATAACACTACAGTAAAAACACACCCATGATTCTGTGGTAGTGTCCTTTTGAAGAGGGTATTCGGCCACTACGAGTATTAGATAGGTCTATTAATAGTGTGGTTACGCGCTGCGCGCAACACGGTGTTTCGTATCCCGATTGTAGTTGGTCACGTTTTGGCAATCGGGATGGGCCCACTTTGGGTTGGACGGTGTTCCAACTGGGAGAAAGGGGTTAATTGGTGCCCTCGCTTCCATGGTGTACTTCTATGGTCGTGAAACAGTAATTTACTTCCAATTGAATCACCCGGAAGTGACAAAAACTTTCATGGGAGTAGATCAAGATTCCATGGAATAAGAATTTACTTCCGTGGAAGTAAAAAAAAACTATCGTGGAAGTAAATTTTACTTCCACGATTCACAACCTGCTTCGTGGAACTTAAATTGATTCAACCTTCTTCGTGGAAGTAAAATTTACTTCCATGGAACGTTTTTACTTCAGTGAAAAAATTCATGGAAGTAAACTCAAAAGTCAACAAAAATTAATGTGTTGTGGTAGATCGGGATCTTCAGAAAATCAACCGGGAGACCATCCGGCTCAACCGCCTTGTGGTTCGCCATCGCCCGGATTGCTTCTTCCACCTCGTTTATACCTTGACGGGAAGTCGCCCAGCGGCATGCACGGTGGCACGAATCATATCTATGCATGTCGTGGCTCGTCGACGATGGTGGGGTCGAGGGCCAGCGCCTTCGTATTTAACAGATTTTGAAACCACCTTACCCAGCTTTCCCGAATAAGGTCAATATCACACAGCAATCTACCTTCTTCCTCGTCCTCGATATACTGCAAAATAAACGACATCTTCCCCTTCCCTTCCGTATCCATCCCCTTGAGGTAGGTGTGCTTGAAGAAGCCAATGGTTTGATTTGAAGATGAGATGTGTTTTATTTTGCCTCATTTCGTTTTCCGTTCAGTTTCTTCTCGTATATATATGCGCCCCCCTTGGATTAGATTGCAACTCGTCGTGCAAAGTATGCATGTTCTGTTGTTGCATACAATACGTACGCCGTGTTTGTTTGTGGTTTGTATTTTAAAAAATAAAATGCACTGTTTTTCCTTAGGTAGTCTTCCGCTCCCTGATTATGTTGGAGCCTGTCCTGTGGCCTGGAGTTTTCTCGGGACAAAAACTCACGGCAATAATTAATTGTAGTGGGGGGGAGGGAGAAGCGCCTTCCTTCGTTGTGACCCCGGATCTGAGTTACGACTACTCGTATGATATGAAGGAGAGAGAAAGGAAGGGCGAAGAGAACATATGGGATATATTCATTTGTTTACAACGTGGAAGACCCCTTCAATGTGGAACGATTCCTAATCAGTGTCGATGTTTATAATGCTGTGCCTAACACAGACGTTCAGGATAGATTCGGGTAATTGTCAATTGACGTGATGGCTTTGGTTGGCTGTTCTTTTTCACGGTGTGCCCGCGGACTGTCATTCCGGCAGCACTTCAGACAGCAGCTGCGTGCTCCATCTTGTTCCCACGCCTACCGTTTGTTTTTGTACAGACAGCACTTCAGACAGTAGTTACGCTGTAGTCGGCAAATTCATTGGTAAAGAGTGGGAGGGGGGGGGGGGGGACGATGCTGCTGCTGTAGTCGAATGGAGATTGCGGGCGTGTAGTTCAGTTTTGGACACGCATAACATGCTGTAGGGATTTTAGGTGTACCTCTTCGGACTGGTGTATCCTTTCCCTGCTATGATAAGTGTGCGTGTTCTTTAGGATTCTCTGATGGCTCTAGCACTTTTGTGACCACGGGCTGTGATCTTGCTAGAAGATCAGACCATAGGGATTAGCAACTGAAACGAGTTTAATGTGAAGACAACAACAACAACAACAACAACAACAGAACACATAATATCATACGTACGCGTATCAAGTTTTATGTGTTGTACAATATAGTACGTATGCGAACAGATACGGATAATATATACGTGCTGGTCTCAACAGCCCGCTTCCGGCTGCGAACTTGATTGCAGCACACATGAATGAGTCGAAGGTACGTACATAATTATTAGTAACAATAATACTCGTAGTGCTGGCATACACTACGGTATTGCTGGGCTCGGAAAGAGGTAGACGGATGCGAGGAGGGAGGAGGGGAGGTGAACCGGTTGCGCTGACCCTCCAAGCACATTTGTCCCTGTCTCTCCTGCAGTATTATATGTCACAATCCCACAACCGTTACTACTCCTTCCTGTAGATAATACCCACAACAAAGACCCAGAGAAAAATCCCCCCATATCAGGCTCACAGCTCACAAGCAGTATACGGGCTACGATACGCCGAAACAGCAAGTCCAGCCCGTCGGACAATCCGCCGTGACGTCGTTTATAAGTTACCAGGTATCACTTATCACTTGGATACTACCGCCTATCATACCGCAATCTATGGGTGATTATGTTATGACCCTCCAAAACAATACCAGGTACTCAATTAAGTATTAAGAGTCATCTTGTCATACTTAGCGGTAGAAAGGACGGTTTAATGTCAAGAACACACACTTATTATGCGATACCGTGATACCCCATTAGCCTCCACCTGTACACCTGTACACCTGTCACGAAAACTACTGCTACACCCATGGCACCATCAGCAGCTCATCAGTACGTTACGAACCTCTGTTTGATGAGCCGCGCCGTATATAGAGCTATGTATGGGCTATGACATAGTAGTATGACAGCAGTACGATAGTATTCATATAATAAGTACAAGTAGAGTACTGTTTGTGGAGGGTCTTCACCCATAGTATCTATTATTAGGGTTTTAACCAAAATCAGGTATACTTGGTCATTTTGGTTCCAAAACAAGGTACATAATAAAACCAAGTACAAATCACACGCCAGGACACCTGTCATTGGCCAGCCTCACATCGTAGCTGTTTTGGCTTGGAATGGTTAGGTCCACCTGCTGTATCTATTTGTTGTGTACTTTGTGTACTTTGTCCATAACCCATAACAGCTTTCAACTTTCAACTATAATAACTGGTGTTGGCGAATTTTGAGCAAATCAGAGAGACCATACGTACGTACGCTGTCTCCTATACGCCCGCGCGAAGACATCACCACACACCACACTATCAATACCTATTATACATACGACCCGCAACAACGACATGCATATATATGATACGTGAGTATGAGGCTTCTCGTAAGGGCCCGTATTAACGAAGAAGAAAAAAATTCAATTTGGATTTTTTTTAATTCAAATCCGCTTTTAATTGGTCAACACACGCACCAGCACCAAAGATTAGGATCTTGGGGCATAAAAATTGGTGCTGGTGCG
Source organism: Saccharina japonica (assembly GCA_008828725.1). Lineage (NCBI taxonomy): Eukaryota > Phaeophyceae > Laminariales > Laminariaceae > Saccharina > Saccharina japonica. Next base: position 79,740 of record MEHQ01003928.1, read on the forward strand.
TGTGTTGACCAATGAAAAGCGAATTTTTATTTTTATTTTTCCAAATTGAATTTATTTCATACTCGTTAATACGGGCCCTAAGGTCTCTTCTCGCTTCCCGCCATTACATATCGAAGTATTACACTCCGCTACGTAGCAAAGATGAGTTTCGACGAAATCCTCGAGCTCACCAGAGCTCACAGTTTTTTTTTTTTTTTTTAATATATATATACTGCTGCTCAAGTGCTGCTTGTTGAAATGGTACCCAAAGCAAGCAGTCCAATCTCGAAACTAATCACGATGTTTAGTTCGTACTATCGATGTGGCTAAACTATATCCATACCTGGTACATCAACAGCAAGCAGCAGCAGCAGTGATGTTCAATAGCAGGAGTGAGTCTGATCACCAAACCAATCAAAGCATACAGATACGTACGGCGAATGAAACAGAAAATACCATACGTACAAAAAAGTATTTTATTATTCTGATTTTTCCTTGCCAAAAAACCCTGAAATAAAAAGCTCGTGGCGAGCGTTTTATACTTGGTTTCATTCATTGTGTACCTTATTTAGGCTAAAAGTGACAAGGTATACCTTATTTTGGATTTTACAATTATATTAACTGTTAAATGGTGCTACTCGTACATAAGTAAAAACACTGCTGTAACACTATAATATAATACTCTGCTGTGTCGACGAAACATAACAAGCAGGGCAGCGCGGAAGCGGCAGGTCTCACCGGACGGAGCACTCCAGACTGCAGACACGGAGACCGCCCCAACGAAGTTCGGACCATCTCCACCACATACAATACATATATCCTGTTCGCTCTTGAAGTTGGCGGACAACGAACGGCAGGTGGGTGCGATAATCTCATGCATGGCGATGGAAGCTTGAAAAGCGTGCCAAGCGTGCCACATGGCACCGAGGACAGCCTCCTGTAATCAAGGCCTTAATTGCATGATATTGGAGGCCACATGATACAACATGATACTGCTGCTGCTTGCTGTATATCACGAGAGGTCTCGTGTACTTTGCGTTCTTTCTTCGGCGACATGGACGGGTCCAACGTTTGTTCTTGTGGCACGTCGTGACATGGAAACTCGTTTTACACATGGTGGTGGTGATACCTCCCTGCCTGCCTGGTGTCCCAGGTCGAAGCGAGCCTGGTAGAGGCTTCGTGTGCCTTGCCTTGGCATTGGAGTTGGGTTGTCACTGTTTAGGACTTCGAAAGGGGGAACATTGACGCTAAAGCTACTGTAGTAGAGAGTGACGCGTACAGCGACGGCCACACGGCGTGATTGGGGCATGATCCAAACTGGTGTCCGAGTTACAAGGAGGCGTACGGCACGAGTGAGTGCAACATGATCCTACCCGGTGCTGCTGGGCGCTCACGTTGCTCATTTCTAGGCGGTTGATAAAATCAAAATTGTCGTTGTGTTCGCCGCTATCTCGCGATCCGAGAGGGGCAAAGTAGGGGTTACAATAAACACTTTTTCGGGCAACATTAGTTTCGCAGTTATTACTGACTGCTGTAGTTTCGAAGCGTGCGTCGTAGTGATGCTGGATATATTTAGATTTCTCCGCACCACCAGGGGATGGATGCGAGATTTGAGATTCGTGGTCATCAAGTTGAACGTGTACGTAACCCTTGGATGATTACCGTTGGTTCGAGGTTTACAGAAGAAAACATGGCAGAGCAGCAGGCGGAAATGTGAGATATCTTGGACAAAAACAAAATCGGTCAGAGTTGTAGTACTTACTTGTAGACTATGTACGTATGTGTACATGTAGTGTACCCGCCGGGGAGACCTCCAAGTATTACAACCAGGTGCCCTTCAATGTTTGACATTATTGCGATTTCCCGACCACCCCCTTCGTACAGCGGTAGTAAAGTGTAGTTGTATTATTAATACTACTGCTGTAGTACCACTCATTATGCTTTATGTTTCCCCGTTTATGCCGCGTGCATGTCAATATATTGTGTGGTATCAAAATAGAAGCGCATGTATTTGCCCACAACCAACAAAACAGCACTGCCTGCACGGCTTGGTCTGCATTTTGTATGCGTACGTCATTTTAGAGTGTGCCGATGGGTCGATCGCATGCTTATAAAACCCGCCCACCAACCACCCCTCCGTTTTCGCCGATTGACTGACTGTTATTTTTGATAACAACGCGGTACAACAACTTCAGTAGCAGCAGCAGCAGCACTGTATAGCAGCAGTGACCCAAGATGAAGACCGCTAGGGCGACGACGACTCATGCGATGCTGCTCATGGCAACCCTGGTCTCGTCAGGATTCGCCCATCCGATGGAACTTAGTCCCGCCCCTGGGAGACACAGCCGGCATCATCGACACAACAATCATGCAGCGAACAACATGCGCGACAATGCGGCCATACTCGATGGGGCCGCCCTGCGTGATAAGGCGATCCGCGCAGCAGCAGTGGGTCCCATCGAGGCACCGGGATTCCCCGGCACTCTCTTCCCTGAGGGCGAGGCATGGTCGACTGCAAAAGAGGCCCCCAAGAAGTCTTTGAGCCAGCTGCCCACCCGGCAAGACAAGACGGCCGCTGCCTGGATACTGAACATGATCGAGCAGGCGCACTGGGCAGCTTTCCCCCTGGGCTTTCGCGTGGCCTACTTTATCTTCGAGAACGCCTCGAGCCTTGCAACGGTTCTGGGCGGAAGCACTGCGCGGGTGTTCTGCATCATGCTCGGGTTGATGTGCCAGATTTTCGGCGGCGGGATTCCGGGCGGCATGATGGTGAGTACAGCAGTCAGTATAGTATACCAACCTGGGCGGAAATATAAGGGTCGTTTAACCCTTATAGGACTGGAGTCCCGATGTGGGGACAAAACACTTGGAATTAGTGTGGATTGTCCCCAAAACAGGACTGCAGTCTTAAAAGGGTTAAACAGTGTTATAAAAAAAAATGTTCCTTACATATCTGCCCAAACCTGGTACGAGTCGTACAGCGCAAGAGTTGAATGTCATTTACCGCTCCGTGTCCCGCAATATAAGAATCGTTTCGATATTAGTTTTAAATATCAACCATCGTTATATTTCCAGACAGGGTGGTATACTATAAACTATTTTGTTTTGGGACCCATTGCTCGTGGGTGTACGTAGCGAGCGGTGCAAATATATATACTTCGAAGTATCATATATTAATAGTATATACTGCTGTATGCGGGGAGGGAGGGGAGCCTACTTTTCGACCCCAGATCTGAGTTGCGGTACATAGGAAGAAGAGAGAAACGACGGGCGAAAGTAATACATATACGTACATATATCAGTCGGTCGCCCCGATGGTCTAGAGGTAACCTCGAACGCTTCTGAACGTTGATGTCTGGAGTTCGGATCTCACGTGGATCGGACTTTTGAGTTTATTTGCAAAAATAAATAAAAAACGGAATCAACTGCTGAGAGCGCCAATTAATAGTAGCGTGGGTAGGCACAATTCGATGCGAGTCGACGAGGGAAGGAAAGGCTGAAGTCTTCTCGCGATAAAAATGCAAGGCAAGAACCGTAGTGGGGGAGGAGGGAGAGGAGCCTACTTTGTGACCCCGGATCTGAGTTACGACTAGGGAGGAGAGAGAAAGGAAGGGCGAAGATAATAAATGGGATGGACAAAAAAATAAATAAATAAATATATATAGGATGGGGAAATAAAAGAAAAAGAAAGAGTGATGGAAACGAGACCCTCTGCAAGAGTCGTATACCATACAAAACGGGTTGCGGTGTTGCAGCAGAAGAGCTTTGGTTCAAGAAGGGATGAAACGATATACATTGCCGACTACTCCTACTGCCTGTCGACGGGCACATAAAAACAAAATGGTACGCGTACCGGGACCAATACAGAGGTCTCCCAAAACAAATATGACACCACACACACCACACACACCACACACCACCACCAGGCTCCTCCGTGAAGACATGAGATATGCCATTTATCATATGTATCACGAGCTGGGCTGGCCAAGATCAGCTTTTTTGTTGGCCAGCCACTTTCTCAGTCGGTTTTTTCAAATTTTGATCTGAAATTTTGACACGTGCTTCTTGATAGTCTTCCGAAGGGGTTGGTTACTAGCGTCATATATATATATTTTTCGTGAACTAGGAACATTTCAGAAAATTCCGGAAATTGGTTTCGGGCACAACTGTTGTACGAAGTGTTGTATAACACAACTACCAGAAAAAAAAAAGAAAAAAAAAGTGCAGTAACCAATGCCTTTGTCTTGCCGTTACGTAAATAAGACGAGTAAAACATTCAATCAAGCCAAAAAAAACAAAAAATGGAGTGAGAATCCCACATTTTGTGTTTCTCCCCGTAGTATCTTGACTTTGTACAGGGAATAATACGCACGCCATATATTTTGATGATCGGCGAATTAGGCGATGGTGATATCAGTCGATTCGCCATGCCTCAAGGAAGATACACACCGATTTTGAGGGAAATCCGCAAGACAAGGGTTGTATACCTGATAAACTTTAATATCGACATATATATATCTCGTTTTACCTAAGGCATGGTCTTTCTATTTTTTTCACTTTTTTTTTTTTACGAAACTCCGATTTCGAAATTTCCAACATCGGCAAATGCGCTGTAAACTCAGGAACACACAGCTACTAACTTTGCACCGCAATATTTTGAAATCGTTATGAAACCGCCGGACGAGTAAAAAGGCCACACTTGGCGTTAGGCCCTAGCCTTTCAGGCACGCCTCAGGTGCTTTCAGGCATGCGGAGATAGGCACGCCGCAGGCGAAAAAAAATGAGATAGGCAAAAAGATAGGCATATGCCTGACGTGCCTGAACGTGCCTGAAACGTGCCTATCTATTTCAGGCATTTGCCTGAAACAATGCCTGAGACGTGCCTGAAACCTTTTCGGCGCCCCAAGACAAACCCTATACTAATTTCAAGTATTTTTGTGTAAATGGGCAAATTGCCTGAAAGAATGCCTGAAACTTGTTCAGCGCCCCAACGCAAATCCTGCACTAATTTCAAGTAGTTTGGTTTCAAGAGGTAAAATGCCGAAACGAAAATGCCGGCCATGCCCCACCCCGCACCCCGCACTGTCCAAAGCGCTGAATGCTCGCTGCCTGCAGTACAGGACCCCTAATAAGAAACAGGCTGATAAGAAATCCAGGCTGAGATTTAGAGGGAAATAAGAAACTCGGGAGTCGTTAACTTGAAATTAGTGTAGAAATCACCCTCTCTCAAATAAGAAATCCAGCCTGGACCATATTTGCTGTTTCTTATCAGGTGTCCTGTACTGTACTACTATATTACAGTACAGGACACCTGATAAGAAACAGATTAATAAGAAATCCAGCCTGAGATTCAAAGGAAAATAAGAAATTCGGGAGTCTTTATATTGAAATTAGTGTAGAAAGAACTTTCGCTAAAATAAGAAATCCAACCTGGGCCAGATTCCCTGTTTCTTATTAGGTGTCCTGTACTATACGAGTATAATACGTACGATGTGCCTGCAAAGTGGCGCTGCCAGAGCGATTCAGTCTATATAATATGCAGGAACTCTTTGTTGCATGTGGAACCCTTTGCTGCTGCTGCTGCTGCTGCTGCTGGCAAGCTGCTCGGACAGCCACTCAAGTCTATCGCTGCCGAGCCTTGTGTGGGATCACCAGGTGCTGGTCGGTTAGGGTTTGCTTGTTGCATTCATTGGTACCGTAATGTCCCCTTTATCAGAGCTATGGGCTGTGCGCTGCAGGCTGTGGGTGTGGGCTACGCCCTAAAACAATATCCCCTTTCCCCTGATTTTGGGAGTTCCAGACTAACGGCGTTATTTTGTTGTGCCTTAAATGCCTGTAAGCGTGCCTGACGCGTGCCTGGCAAAAGATAGGCAAGATAGGCACGAAAACAGTAGTTCAGGCACGCCTGTTTCAGAAACAGTAGTTCAGGCATTTTTTCAGGCATGCCTGAAAGGCTAGGGCCTACTTGGCGTATACCTACCGCCTACCGCCGTACGATCATTTACAACACGCAAAACAACACATATATTCATACATCCCCTGGGATTATTTTCAAAGCCGATTTACTGTAAAGCCAGCAAAGCCACGGCGGTGCATCACACAACGAAATGGTGGCTTTGGGAACATATCATCATCGTTTCGTCGAGAGTTTTTCGTACGTTGACTCGCTCGGCGTCTGCTCTCTCCACCATGGTCAACGTTGCCAGCAAAATCGACTTTGAATTTTCCGCAGGGGGTGTGTTCAAGTCTTGTACCACGGTGGGGTGGTAGTGGTAGTGGTGGTGGTGGTGGTGGTGGTAGCGGAAGTGAGAGCACGGTATGATATTGCAATGCTTTTGACATCCCACGACAATGTGTACGAAGTTTGATGAGCTTTAACGTTGATCAGTCAGCATTACACTCAGCTGTTAATAGCAAAGATGAGTGATGAAATGATGACATACCTTCATTTTGACGGGGTAACTCAGAACTTCTGTGTTTGTACACGTTTTTTCGCAATGAAGGCAACTCCGATTATGACGTCATGTAAGTGACCATATGACACTATGTCTGATTCGTAACATACGCATATTACGAATAATATGATGTCTCTGAAGTAATTGAATGCTGGATTCTCTTTTATGGTACGAGTGTATGATGTAACAGGAACAAGCGCTACAAGAAGTACATGACATCTACTAAGAAACGGGAAAGCTGGCTCGGGCTCGGTTTCTTATTTGAAAGAGTGTGATTTCTACATGACAACGAATCTCCAATTTCATTTTTTACTCTAAATTTCGGCCTGGCTTTCGTACGATGTGTCCTGTACTACTGTCTGTATCTGTGTATCTGTAGTGCATCGCCCCGGTGGGCTATTATTGTTGGTACCCTTGCATGCAGCTACGAGCTGGGCCAGCCATAAAACGGATTTTCTGTTGTGAGCTTATAGCGCCGCCAATTTTGCGAGTTAGACTTAGAAATTTGGCAGAGATGATCCTGACATACTATTGAAGATGCAAAAAAAACTAGTGTATGGACTTTTCTTGACTTTTAAAAAAACCGACTCGATTTCGCCGAGATATCCGCGAAAACCCAAAAGTACCAAAAAATCTGATTTTTTACCAGATTTCGACGCTAATTTCACATGACAGCTAAAAAAATCGCCATTCCCGATCAAGCTGAAATTTGGTGTAGACAATGCTTGAGACACAAGGAGACGATCGATGCAAGTTGCATTGCCGAATTCATCACCCATCAAGAGATATAACAAAAACATGATTATATACTGAAAACAAGTAATTACGAAAACGGCAGTTTTACTGCGATGCCCCGCTCAATTTTTCACTTTTCGAACTGATTTTTTTACCACGTATTCGAAACACACATACGGATGTACTCCGTGTCATCCCTTTTTTTTCTTTTTTTTTTCGGACCTGTTATGACCACTTTTTCATTTTTACGGATCGTTGGATCGGTCATATATCCCGAGGAAAAAACAAAAACAAAAAGGGATGACATCGAAAAGGTTGATTGATACTTAAGGAACACCGTGTCAAAAAATCACGTCAAAACACGCATTATTGAGCGGGGCATAGCCGATTGACTGTTCTAGCAGAGTCTTGGCTGGCCCAGCTCGTACGTATGATATATATATCATATATATGTAGAAGAAGAGTCGATTTGATCAGAAATCAAGGCACGAACCGTAGTGGTGAGGAGGGATAAGACGCCTACTTTGTGACCCCGGATCAGAGTTACGACTGTTACGTAATATCATATATACCAGTATATACGAAGGAGAGATAAGCGAAGGTGAAGAAAAAACAAAAATAAATGCGAAAATGTCCTGGATGACAAATAAAATAACAATACGAACGAGTAAATCCCGTAATATATCACAGCCTGGAGGAGCCGTTATCGTGAGTCTCGTGTTGTACGATTCGCGGATTCGCGATATTTGAACATGCATTATTTTGATGTGTTTGTATTCATGCTCGTCCGCATTAACAATATCATACCTGGTAGACCCTAAACAAACAGCAATATAGCTGTACTGTAGTTACTATCAATACAGCGATAAAGCCACGACAAAAAAGTGAGAAACATAACAACGACGACGAAACGACAAAACCACACTATCTACACTCACTCCTGAAAAGGTCAACATGAAAAACAAACCCGTGGGGTTGGATTTCTGGACGGATTTACGAAAATCGTTACGGATATTTTCGAAGTTTTTGTTTTACTCTATTTTATATACAATAGCGGTACGGCCACGACTCCGTCCGCCGTTGCCCATAGTGGTATATAATAAGTATTACACTCAGCTAGCAAAGATGAGTTTCGACGAAATCCTCGATCTCACAGCTGTTGTTTTTTTTTAGGTTTAAAATAAATATGGTACTCGTATTAATATACAATATGCTGTGATGTACCATTCTGAACGGAAAAATAAGGACCACCGCGCGGGGCGGTATCGACCCGGGGGAAGTCCGTTTTCGTCCCCGGTATGTTGGAGTTGTAGATGTATGGAAGGTTTCTGATCCGTAGATGGAGCGTTATCATCCCCGGTTGCGGCGGGATCTCGCCGTTGCCCTGAGGGGCAACTCTCGCCCCGCGCTGGCTCATGAGAGCCAGTCAACCGTTAATAGGGTCGTGGGTTTGGGATTCCCACACCTTGCCGGGCGGTATCAACCCGGGGGGTGCCCGTTATCGTCCCCAGGTATTTGGAGTAGTAGATATATGAAAGGGTTTATGATCCGGGGATGGAGAGGTATCATCCCCGGGTGCGCCGGGATCTCGCCGTTGCCCCGAAGAGCAACTCTCGTCGCGCGCTGGCACCATGAGAGTCAGCCAACCATACGTCAGCCCATCGGGTTGGGGTTTACACACCTTGCGGGGCGGTATCGACCCGGGGGTGTCCGTTATCGTCCCCGGGTTGTTGGGATTGTAGATGTATGGGAGGAGTTATGATCCGGGGATGGGACGTTATCACCCCCGGGTGCGACGGGACCTCGCCGTTGCCCCAGGGGGCAACTCTCGCCCCGCGCTGGCTTCATGAGTGACAGCCAGCCGTAAGTCAGCCCGTCGGGTTGGCGTTTCCACACCTTGCGGGGCGGTATGGACCCGGGGGGTGTCCGTTTTTGTCCCAGGGTTGTTGGGGTTGTAGATGTATGGAAGCATTTATGATCTTGGAATGGGACGTTGTCACCCCCGGGTGCGGCGGGACCTCGTCATTGTCCCGAGGGGCAACTCTCGTCGCGCGCTGTCTCCATGAGTGACAGCCCAATCAGCAAGCAGCCCGTGAGGTTGGGATTTCCACACCTTGCGGGGCGGTATGGGCCCGGGGGATGTCCTTTCTCGTCCCAGGGTTGTTGAAATTGTAGAGCTATGGAAGGATTTATGAACCGGGGATGGTGCGTTATCATCCCCGGGTGCGACGGGACCTCGTCATTGTCCCGAGGGGCAACGCTCGCCGCGCGCTGGCTCCATGAGCGACAGCCTAATCAGCAAGCAGCCCGTGGGGTTGGGGTTTCCACACCTTTCGGGGCGGTATCGACCCGGGGGATGTCTGGTTTTGTCCCCGGGTTGTTGGAGTTGTATATGTATGGAAGGATTTATGACCTGGGGATGGTACGTTATCATCCCCGGGTGCGACGTGACTTCGCCGCTGCCCCGAGCCGCAACTCTACCCGCGCGCTGGCTCCATGAGTGACAGCCCAATCAGCAACCAACCCGTTGCGTCAGGGTTTCCACACCTTGCGAGGTGGTATCGACCTGGGGGCTGTCCTTTTCGTCCCCGGGATGTTGGAGTTGTAGATGTATGGAAGGATTTCTGGTTCGGGGGTGGGACGTTATCATCTCCGGGTGTGGTCGAAGCTTGATGGCTCTATTCAGCACCAGTCTTCTAGAAAGACCCAGTGGCCGCTGACATGTATTTGGCGAACCAATCAGCTGCCGTTATGGTGATTCAAATTCCCAAGTCAGCAGCTAGGCTGGCTAGATGGGTGTCATAACTGCTTCGGGGTTGTGCCACGGCGACGGCTCGGCGTGGCATGGGACCGGGTGTTCTGCTGGTTGTGGCACCCAGCCTTCCTACCCATGGGGCAAGACGGGGATGAACCGCTCTGGATCGCGCTACCCAATTACAGACAGGCAGGCAGGCAGACAGACAGACAGACAGCTAGACAGACAGAATAGCAGCATGTAATCATATACCTGCTAGATATGCAAGGCTCCCCCCCCCTTGGGGGTTGTGGTTGACTTGAAATCCCGGGAGTGTCGCAAGCTGAAAAGGGAGAGCACAGCGGGCGTTCTCGTCCCCCGTACCAGCTACGCGTACTCGTATGTAGTCACCGGGATATATTTGTTACTAGGGAATAAATGGCCCTCCCGCCCCCACGGTGGTAGGGCCAGATTGATGCAATGAATATGATGTAGGAGTTATATCAGTGGAGCCTTCTATTTAATAGGAAAGCGAAAAGGACGGACATGAATTGTGGAGAAATATTAGGAGTCAAGGACGAACAAAGTAGAAACGGTGGAGGTTCAAACAGTGCAGGTCGCTTTATGGGGAATATACTTTTTCAATTTATTGTCTTGGTATAGATGGCGAGGCCTTCCCTGGCTGCTTCGTAAGAGCTGCTATGAGTGTTTTTTTTCTTCATCGAACGACTGAAGACAGTCAGTTGCTTTTGCACTGTTGCACCCAGTGTGTGCGCTTGCCGAGCCGTTGAGTTATCCACCGATGCCGCTGCTGCACCAGTTCTGAGCGGAGGGCGGACCATACATATGGTACGAGCTTACAGCACATAATATGTGTATGCCTTCCACGCAGCCGTGTCCGCCGATGCAGCGAAAGGTAGGTCATACGTATTCATACGACATACCGGTATCAGATATGCATACTCGTACAATCAACATCCGTCGCGAGTAGCACCAGACGGACCAAAACGCACACTGCAATCGCGGACGGTCTTATCATGTGGTGCATGCGGTGAAAATTTAACACGTACTACTGCTGTAACTGCAGTACTACCACTACTGCTGTAACTGCAGTACTACCACTACTGCTGACTGAGGTATGGGAGGATGCTCGACGAGCCGTGGACTCACGTGCTTATGGTCCCAACTACCAGATTGCCAGGCATCGATGTCGAGACCATGTTCTCGCGGAAGCTATCGTGTGGGGGGGTGTAGGAGTGCTGTTGTTGTGTTGCGCATATGCTCATGGTTCCAATTGGCTGATTGCCACGTATCGATGTCGACGCGACCATGCTGTTGCGGAAGCGAGATCGTGTGGGGGGTGTATGGGTGCTGTCTTATGTACTCGTATGCACACACCTGGCAGTATACGAGTCCGGGTAGCTGGTATGCCTCGTGGATGCTATCGTGTATGGGTATATGGTGTGTTGGGTTTCATTGTACGATGCGCTGACTGATACCTGGTATTTCCCGTCGATACTACTCTCGTAGGCATCGTGTGGATATTCAATGAACTGTCAACTTCAAATACGTAAATAGGATGGCACAACCTCTAGATTGTTGAGCCGTAACATGTTATCAATAGATTCGTCGAAACGTAACTATGGTACTCGTCGGTTGTACATACTCTACCAGAAAACACAGCAGCTTCTACGACGGGGGGCTCGTGTCATCAACTCTATGATAGAGCTCGACGGTGTGATACACCATCGGTATACCATCGCCAGGTGCGTGTACGATACGACTTGCCATACGAGCGCTTCTCTACCTAGAAAAAGCACCGATCCGCACACACTGTACTCGTACATACAATCCGTGGGTCTATGGGTCTATTCGTGCCGTGCATACCAGACAACACATACGTCAAGTACTACGACGGGACTTACCGGTAGTCTCACCAGCTCTATGGTATCATACGTAGTTTACATTATACAATGAATTGACCATTCCTCGTCTCGTCAGCTCTGCCTATGATATCAAACGTACGTACCAGGTAGTTGATATCATACAGTAAATACACCATTTTTTCCAGTTTGACATCGATCGACAAACCCAAGGAGTGCGTCATGAACTCTCAACGGATCGCGCTGGTTAGTCGCTCCGATCCACCCTAGTATCACAGTTCTCACACCTCGGTCGATGCTATATGGAAGGACGCCGACCCGTCATGTCATGAAAAAACATTTGGCAGCTGATGTGCTGACAAAAGACGACAAAAACTCGACCTCTCTATGATACCTATCATACATAGTTGATACCTGGTATCATACGTACAACAAATAGACCATTTTTCAAGTTTGAGATCGATCGACAAACCCAACGAGTGCGTCATGAACTCTAACGGATCGCGCTGGTTAGGGCCTCCGACCCACCCTATTAATAGTATCACAGTATCACAGTATCACACCTCAGTCGGTCGTATGTGGCGGGCGCCGACCAGGCGTCTGATACAGAAGCATCTGGCAGCTGATGTTTTGAAAACACACGACAAAACCTTTCGATCCCTCTGATATCACACGTAGTTGATATCATACACGAAATTGACAATATTTCAAGTTGGACATCAATCGACAAACCTAATGATTGCGTCGTGAACTCTGAACGGATCGCACTGGTTAGGGGCTTCGAGTGACCCTAGTATCACACTTTTCACACCTCGGTCGATGATATATGGAGGGCGCCGACCAGGCGGCTGGTGAAAACACATTTGGCAGCTGATGTGTTGGCAACAGACGACAAAAACTCTCGCTCCCTCTATGCTAGCATACGTAGTTGACATCATACAAGAAATAGACCATTTTTCAAGTTTGACATCGATCGACAAACCCAACAGGTGCGTCTTGAACTCTCAACGGATCGCGCTGGTTAGGGGCTTCAACTCACCCTAGCATTACAGTACTCACACCTAGGCCGATGGTATGTGGCGGACGCCGACCAGGTGTTTGGTAAAAAAGTATTTGGCTGCTGATGTTTTGAAAACAGACGACAAAAACGTTCGATCCCTCTGATAGATCTCCGACGGTTGCACGAGGGAGCTTACAAAAGGTGATTGTCGAGTGTATGAGAGATATTCAAACAAAACCAACTTGACATTAACGAACACTCTACTTTGAAGTTATTTTTTGGGCCTCAGATGTCTATATAACAATATCATAGGCATATGGGTTTCATCCCTGCGTTTTCCGAGCCCGGCGCCCATTGGTCAAGGGGGGCCCCCAGCCCGCCCACGGCCAATCAGGGGCCGCGGCGCGCGCGGCGGGAGTTGCCCCTCGGGGGAACCCCCTAGTCCCGCCGCACCCGGGGACGATAGGGCCCCATCCCCGGTTCGGACATCCCTCCGTATCTCTACAACTCCAACCACCCGGGGACGAAAAAAACGATCCCCCGAATCGAGACCGCCCCGCACGGTGTGGAAACCCCACCCCCACCAGTCGATCGCTGATTGGCTGGGGCTCGAAAATGAAGCCAGCTCCACCTGGGGACGATAAAGCCCCATCCCCGAATCGGAAATGCCTCCATACACGTACAACTCCAACAGCCCGGGGGCGAAAGCCGAGATCTCCCGGGCCGATACCGCCGACCACGGCGTGGAAGGCCCAGCCACACCGACCGATCGCTGATTGGCTGGGGCTCGTATACAAAGCCAGAGCCACCCAGGGACGACAGAGTACCATCTCCCGATCGTAAATCCCCCCATACATCCACAACTCCTCACCCGGAGACGATTGGTCCCCATCCCCGGTTTGGAAATGCCTCCGTATCTCTACAACTCCGACCACCCGGAGACGAAAACAATGATGCCCGGGGTCAAACTTCCCGGCACGGTGTGGAAACCCCAGCCCGACCGGCTGATTGCTGATTTGCTGGGGGCTCGAAAATAAAGCCAGCGCCACCCGGGGACGATAAGGCCTCATCCCCGGTTCGGAAATCCCTCCATACATGTACAACTTCAACAACGCAGGGACGAAAAACGAGATACTTCGGGTCGACAACGCCGTGCACGGTGTGGAGACCCCAGCCACATCGGCCGATCGTTAATTGGCTGGGGCTCGTATACAAAGCCAGAGCCATCCGGGGACGACAGAGTATCATCCCCGGATCGGAATCCCGCCATGCATCTACAACTCCTCACCCGGGGAAGATAGACACCCATCCCCGGTTCGCGAATGCCTCCGTGTCTCTACAACTCCGACCACCCGGAGACGAAAATAATAAAACAATAATCACCCGGGTCAAAATCGCCCGGCACGGTGTGGAAACCCCAGCCCGACCGGTCGATCGCTGATTGGCTGGGGCTCGAAAATAAAGCGAGCGCAATTTCCAACAGCCCGGAGACGAAAACCGAGATCCCCCATGTCGATGCCGCCGCTCACGGCGTGGAAAGCGCAGCGCCACTGGCGGTATAACTGATTGACTGTGCTCGAAAATTGGGCCAGTGCCACCCGGAAGATGATAGGGGCCCATTCCCGGATCGGAAATCCCTCCATACGTCTACAACTCTAACAACCCGGGGACGAAAACCGAGTTCCCCCTGATCGACACCGGCCCGCACGATGCGGAAACCCCAACCCTACTGCCTCTATCACTGATTGGCTGGGGTATCTTTCAGGGTCCGCCGAACGCGGGGAGGATAAGGTCCCATCCCCAGATAATACTTAAACCCATACATTTACAACTCCGACAAACTAGGGGGGGGGGGGGGGGCGTACTCATTTGTTGCTTGCCTTAGTCATTTGACCATTGACCACGCATCCCTTTCGAGACGGAGCACCGTTCCTACTCCTAATAGAGACACCTCCAACACTTGGGCGCTCATTACGTTGTTTCCATATATTACAGAGAAACCTTTTGCTAATCTTATCCCCTTCCTGCTTCGCCGCCTGTGGCCACCATCTATCTCCTAAGATAGCGATCGTTTTCTCGCTACTATTTAGTGTACCAAACTGCTCCATGTCACACTCGTCTATTTTCCTCATCTCCTCCTCTAGCACATGGGGGGGGGGGGCATAGCCCGTCTTTCGTACGATACTACGTAGATGACGGGATATTGGTGGAGGTTCAGCGGTGGCCCGATGGTCGGCGATCTAGACGCGCGTCCGCGTCGCTGGCGCCGGACCATTTTCGGTTCTTTGGGGGGAGAGGCTCAAGGGATTCCACCCTGCTTTCCCCTCACAAGATTTCACCTTGGGATACCACTTTGTGCATTCTAGTGTGGATATTGATATCGTGGCAATGACTATTTCCGTCCCCGTTGCATAGACGGAGCGACTGCGCCACACACTAAGCGAGTGACCTTCGGACCGCAAGGCGGCATTCGAGGCGGAGTTACGCTCGCTTATCGGCCGTGTATTGCACCTGTGTGAGGTAGTGCGGCCGGGAAAATATTTCGTTCGGCGTAGGCTTACCCCCCGTTCGCTCGTGGGGCGCAAAGTTTCACGCGTCCCACTCACGCGCGGCGCCGTACCAACGGATCCGTTTGGGTCCTGAGTTCCACGTCGACGTGTCATTTTGTCGTTTGTTGGTGGCCGGAGCGTTAGGTTCTCCCGCGTGTTGTTTTTCCGCCCCCCTGTGCCGTAGCTATATGCAGCCGCCCGCGTTTACTTTGTGATCGGACGCCTCCGGCGAACCTATGGGGAGTTACTTTTTGGGGCCCGAGCCCGGGTTTGGTGTGTGGTGGCGCGTTCGATTTGACGCCGACGTGCGCACGCGGCTGCGCACGACGGTTAAAGGTTGAAACCCGTCGCCGCCTAATAAACGTGCGTTGAAGGGGGTTGCAAGGTCGCACGTGGTCGCAGGTGCCACGAAAAGAGTTCGTCGCCCCATCTCGTGGGACACGTTGTTGGGACGACAAGACCTGGCCCCGTCGTGGGGGGCGGGCGGCCGAGTTATTTGGTTGTCGCTTGCGTTGGGCTATTTTTTTTGGAGCGAGGTCCGACGAAATATTCGCCTCACCTACCGGATTGGTACACCCGATGCATTGCTTAATGAGGTGAGACGTAGCGGTGTACGCGGGGGGGGCGGCGGTTGACCTCGTTGCAGTGGCACCAGGCCACCAGCATCGACATTCGTTTTCGAGGCCACAAAGGCGACCAGGCCCAACAGGGGTCGGTTATTGTGCGTGCACGCGATGACGCCTGAGGGGCGTGTTCCGGGGTAGGAGCAGGCGGTGGCGCCGTCGCTCTTATGGTGGAATTGTTGTCGGTTACCCGACATTGCCGGAAGCGCCCCTTTGTCGTCGTATCAGTTCGGTAACGAGATTAGAGCGGGGAAGTATCCGGAGGCCCTTCAGGCGCTTCTGCAGGTGGTAGCGAAAGCAGGAGATGATCCCAGCCAGGTTGGACTCCACTCTTTGCGTATCGGTGCGGCCACTACGCTGGTGGCCGAGGGGGAGGTGCCGCAGAGGGTGGCCCAGAGGGAGGGTAGATGGAAGTCTTCAGAGTATTCCAAGGTATATACCCGGAACAACGCGGAGGACGCGCATATAGTATATCGTAGACTATCAGAGTCTGGGAAGATAGGGCAGAGGCAGCCAGGCCAAAGTACTGTATGGGGCAAAACACCGTAGTATAGACGCGACCTCGGAGTTGGGGTATGTCAATGGTTTTCTACCATTGGGGGTCTCGGTCGTCCGAGACTGCGTGTGTTAGGGCCCGGCCAGTCGGCTGGGGAGGGGGGGGGCTCCCGGGTACTGGAACGAGAAGCAGCGGCCGGTGTCGCGGCTCTCGCACTACGCCAGCGGACCTTTCCCCCCCCGACGTCGCAGATAATAATAATAACATGGCAAATCGAAGGATATACAACGAAGCATAATATTTCTAGTAAAGTACAGAAAGGAAGAAATATGAGTTTTGTTGTCCACCGACGGAATTAACCTTTTAATAGTCATGGGCTCTACCGACGTTTATTTGCCATAAGAGACAAGGGTACAGGAGAGAGACTGCTCACTTTCGAGTGCCTTAGCTTGACGTGCATAGCTGCGCCGGGCACAGCAGAGGTATGATACACGATATTGCCCACTGCCGAGTGGTAGGCCTAGTCGAGGCCTACCGTGTGGTTTTCTCCCGCCCATCCGCCCCCTTTCTTCGTTCGAAGGTAGGTGGAAAGGAGAGGCCGTATGCGGTGTTTGCCACACCGTATATATATTATTGGTATTATTTGCGATTGACTGGTAGCGATTGCGGGGTTGACTAGCGGAGGTATGTCAATGGTTTTCTACCATTGGGGGTCTCGGTCGTCCGAGACTGCGTGTGTTAGGGCCCCGGCCAGTCGGCTGGGGGGGGGGGGGGGCCCGGGGGGCTACTGGAACGAAAAGCAGCGGCCGGGGTCGCGGCTCCCGTATACCCCAGTGGGCCCCCCCCCCCCCCGCCCCGCCCCCCCCCCCCTTGTATATCCTTCGAATTGTCATGTTATTATTATTCTCTGCGACGTCGGGGGGAGGGGGGGTCCACTGGCGTAGTACGAGAGCCGCGACACCGGCCGCTGCTTCTCGTTCCAGTACCCGGGACCCCGCCGACGTCGCGGAGAGTAATAATAACATGGCAATTCGAAGGATATACGTACAACAAAAGAAACATTGACGCCCAAAACTCGGCTCAGAATCGAAATGCCCTCACAAATGAGCGAGATAGCCGATCCTACATTAATTTCAAGATGGTGAAGGAATTTGTTGTTTTTTCACGTCGAAAAAAGTTGAAAGATGGATTTCCGAAACTCGACTGAGATTCGAAAAACAGTTCAAACTAAGCGAGATAGCCGCCCCACACTAAATTCAATATAATAAAGCCTATATACAGCCGCACAGTTAGGGCAGGGACTGAAAACGATTTAGACGTGAAAAAAAAGGGAAAAAGCCCTATGTTCGCTATGAGTAGTGGTCGGTAGCTGAAACAAACACTCTTTTACGAAATAAACCAGTCCGCGAAGGGGAAAAAAGACATGCGTCACCCTAAAAACTGATTAATACCGTACCACAGCATTAAAAAAAAAATAGAGCCGACGTATTTTTTCTATTTTATAAAAAGCCCTGCATCGAGCACCGAGCACCGTGCTTCAGAGTTTTTCAGACAAAACAAACGCAGCCATGTTGTTGCTATGCCCTCGCTGTTTGGATGTGCGCATGACCAGGCCCGGGGCGCAGAGTAGGAGCGTATACACGGACGCGCGAGCGTGAGGCCCTTTGAGATTGGCGGCCGGCAGTACGACAATGCTACCCCCCCGCATACGTGGGGATCAAGTCGAAGTCTCTGACCTTGCTTGCTGCTGCTGCATAATATCTGATACCTCGTAAGTATACTGGTGGTACAGCAGCAGTACACAACCATACGTCTTGGGTTGCCAGGGTGTATCTCGCCGATACTCTGTGAGGCCGCCGGTACTCTCCATAGGAGTGCGCCCCACCTCTAGCTCTCACGTGCAAGTTACTGGTGTTGTGCGTGCGGCTTGGATTGGCACACGCATCATTCTTTCAGTGGCCACCAGGAGGTGGCTGAGACATTGCTCCAATCTACTGCTGTACGAGCACATGCCTACATAAATACAAGGACTTGGTACCACTCTGTCCCGAAATAACAGCACCGCTTTATTGAATATCAATGTAGAAGAAAAGGTTATATATCGGGACAGAGCGGTATGTACCAAGTATCAATCCTCGTGCGTGTATCTCTGTCCGTAAACATAAGGACCTTTTTATGTTCATATATGTACTTAACCCGCCCTATATATTTGCGGACAGAGCGGTATCGTAGACATGCTTACACGATAAGTTCCCCGTACTTGAGACAGCAGTGAGCCATGCTGCGTTCGCATCTTGAAGAAAGGGGCAACTCGCTTCCCGCAGCATCAGGCCCGGCCACAGATGCCCTTCGTTGCTGCGATGGCATCAGGTGCGATGAGAATAGCTAGGCGTGCAGCCAGGCCCGGATCTGGCTCCGTTGGCCCAATACAATGAAGGAAAAAAGTTTTGGTTGTATTTTAGCCCCGATGCCCTTGCTGTTTTTCTCGTCTTCATCCCACGAATTTCCCAGGAAGAGCGCCAACTTCTAAGCACATTTTCTCGCCGGCTAAATCGTGAATTCGAGCGTGGTTTGTTGTATCACTTGCGCCAAGCACTAGCGGAGGGCAGGGCACGTTTAGTTCCTACAGCAATTTCATATTGTTCAGCCCAGAGAGAAAAATACGCGAATCCCCCCAGAATCCCAAGTTTCCTCGTATATCTACCCTCGGTTAGACGTGAAGATCAACTGCAGATTAAAATATGAAGCCATCCGGTCTGTTTCCACCTACTGCACGTGTGTGGCGCACGCCATCCCCTGGTTCGTTTTAGTGTAGAATAAGTCGTAATACACTGCCAACCTTCAATGTAGTCTAAAACCAAATTAAATAGGGTGATGCCATTTTCTTTTTTTCCCATTCATTTTGAGCGGTTTTGTCAATAGACCGGACGCTTTTTAGGGATTATCCCTCCCCTAACAGTAGCAGCAGTACGGCAGTTAGTTGCGTCATATAGATGTACGTGCATACGCCGTACTATGTCATATCATATCAGGTACAACAACAGGTATATGCGTGTGTTTTCGTACCTACAGCAGCTGCTGCTAGCAGGTTTACGCGCCCAGGTACACATACAGCAGTGGTGGGTAAAAACAGTTGTACAAGCAGTTATACTGTTAGCTACAGGTGTTACCCTTTTGCCAATTACCCGGGTATTCGCGAGTAATACCGGCCTTGCTAATACCCGTCACGGGTACGAGTAACACTTCATACTCGCCAAGTATTTGGGCCCCGGGTACCCGGTTTAAACGAGTACCCGGGTACCCGTTGGTTTACGTTGGACACTCTGGGGATGATACTTTATCATCTCCTATATCACGTCCCCTGGGTAGTATTTCGTACATATTCTCCATGAATCCCTTTTCAAAATAAAAATGTTGTTTCAGAATGCTGGTATACAACTGCTGCTGTCATGAGGATTTTGCTGTTTGTTTTTGAGGTTTTTCCACTGGGTTTTCCCTCTGTTGGTTGGCATTCTTCCGTATATATACTATTATACAAAGTATATATTATTATGTTTTAGCAGAGTATAGCAGCAGTCGCGTCTGTTTTTGTTTCGTTTAAGCTTTTCCCGCTGGGCTTTCCTTCTGTTATTTTTCATGGTTTAAAGCAATCGTAGGTCACAGTAGTAGCAGTCGCATTTTATTTCGAGGTTTTCCCACCGGGCTTTTCCTCTGTTGGTTTTCACTCTTCATGTTTTAGCAAAGTCGCATTTGATTTGTTTTGTTTAAGCTTTTCCCGCTGGGCGTTCCCTCTGTTATTATTATATATACCCCTTTGGTAATAAAAACAGAGTACTGGAGTGTCGAAAAAAAAAACACGTTTTTTTAACAGCAGCAATACGATTTCTGGTATACTAACACTATCAGTACTCCTTACGGAACACGGCACAGCTACAGTTCTTATGCTCAGACCTCCGACCGGCCAACGTGTAGTTTGTTCGTTATAGTCTCTAGGACGTGTTGGGGCTTATGGTTCTGCAAGGGATCGCGTAGGCATTGCTGTATTTGCATCACGAAACGAAAGTGCTCCGCAGCAAGACTTTTGGTCGTTTCAGAGCTCCTGTTTGATACCTACACTCTGCTGTGGCCACGTAGGACGCTACGGACGGTCGAACTAGAGGCCCAGGTAGGTTCACCTACCAGTGCTCGGCGTCCTCGTCGAAAATCTGTATCAGCAGCCGGAGAAACTGCCTTATTTCAAATTCGTCTTTGGGTACCAGCGGTATGGCGAGTCGTTTTTGAGTAAGAGGCACTCTTCGTGATGGAAAAAGCGTCTGGTCGATACGCCTCCTGAGACACAAATGATGACCATGACCTACGCTCTCTAAAACTACTCATCGGTTGGCAGCCTGAGCATTGGAACCAGAGTAATGTCGTTTTCCGTAGGGAGTCATGAACAGGTAGAAATCATACCGGAAATAGTATGGCAACTGAAAAAAACAAACGGATTTGTTATTTATTTGCTCTAATATGTTTCGCCCGAAGGGACCCCTTCAAGCACTCGTAGGTTACAGCAGTAGTACGAGTAGCAGTCGCATTTGTGTTTTTGAGGTTTTCCCACTGGGTTTTCCCTCTGTCTGATGGTTTGAAGTTTTTAGGTTTTAGCAGATTATAGCAGCAGCCGATTTCTTTTGTGGTTTTCCCGCTGGGATTTCCCTCTGGTTTTTCAGGCTTAAGGCAATCGTAGGTTACAGCAGCAGTCCCATTCGTTTGTTTCTGAGGTTTTTCGACTGGGTTTCCCTCCGTTGATTTGCATTATTCAAGTTTTAGCAGATTTTAGCAGCAGTCGGATCAAATTTTTGTTTCGTTTTTTACCACCGGTGTTCTCTCTGTTGATTGAATGATTTAGGTGACAGAAGGTTACAGCAGCATTCACACTCATTTTGTGGTACCACTGAGCTTTTTTGTTTGTGTCTGTTTGTACTGTTTTTAATGGTTTTGTCAGTTACAACAGGTTGGCATAGTAAAAATTTACCAGGTATGAGGTTTATACTGAGATGATATATACCTGGTACCTGGTACAAATTATGCGACAACCTAATAAGTCGTGGACATTCTGAGGTTTTGTCGCTGGGATTCCTATCGTTTTCGTGTTGATGCTTGAAATTTGTCTTTTATTGCATCCGCATCATCGTAGAAAATGATTATTTTAGTGGTATTACAAGGGGGGCTTCGCCGCCGCGGGCTGGCGCCCGCCTGCGGCTACGCGCAATTCCCGTAACGGCGAAGAGTAGGAGAGGTAGAATAATAGGTAAGCTTAGGGCGCACAAGAGCAACTACGTACTGCCAAGGGGTGTACAATTAATAACAGCACAGGGCACCCACAGGCACCTAATAATGAGAAACACTACAGTAATTCTAACCAGTAATTCTAACCTAAGCTGGGTTTCTTATTTACTCGAGAGAGGGTGCGTTCTATACAAAAATTCCATTGTAACGGTTCCCGAATTTCTTATTTCCTTGTAAATCTCAGTCAGGGTTGTTAGTACCCTGTTTCAAATTAAGTGTCCTGTACTACGTACTGCTTTACAGCAGTAGTACTTCGACCATTTACATTAGTTCGTTTGTATGTAATGATGAAAATATAGTGACGGTGAAGTACTGCGAGCTGAGGACTGCTGTATTCAAGAACACATGGGGTGGACGTTGTGTTTTTTATTTATTTATTTATTGTATTTTTCTCCTGGAGAAGCACGACACTTTCTTTCTTTGTCTTGTTATCGTTTTTGTTTGTTTGTTGATCTGTTTTATTCTATTTATGTTTATTATTAGTGTTCCCTTTTCGCACTTTCTTTTCGTTTTTTCTCTTTCACGCAGCTGGGTTGCTAGCAGAGTGGGTCGTGCCTGTCGTATACAGCATTGCACTATCTCCTCTGCTGCTCACTGCATTGCAGCGTAGTATCTCTGTATCGTTGTTTTATGACCACATAACTGGTATCTCTCTAGGTTGAAGAATCGGCAGACACTACCGCCGTGGGGTAGAAAGGACGGAAACACACAAAATGACGCACATCTGCAGTATAGCGAACGATAACAGAAGAACATATATATACACATATCATACACATAAAGAGAGACTCACATGCATATACCTGGTATATACGAGCTGGGCCAGCCATAATAATGTTTTTAAAGCAGATTGGCCATGCCACGACCAATTTAACGAATTTGGACCTGGAATTTGGACACAGTGTAGATCATGTACTAACCAACACACTTGCCGCCTGCCCTTTTTTTTTTTTTTCCTCGAGAGAGATACGACGATCCAAAAATCGAAAAAAATGCAAAAGCGATCAAAACTACTCGAAAAAAAAAAATCAAAGAGGGCAGGCGGCAGGTATTTTTGCACGTACGGTTCAAAGACGTGGTTAAAATGTCAGAGTAAAACTCTCAAAATTGGTCGGGGCATGGCGGAAATACCATTTTTCCGTAATTACTTGACTTATATATGGAATCGAGTTTTGGTCATATCTCTTGATGGATGGAGAATTGGGCAACCAGACTTACATCGATCTTCTCATTGTGTCCTCAGCATTGTCTTTACCAAATTTCATGCTGATCGAAAATGACATTTTTAACACGAAATTAGAATGAATAAAATGTTGTTTTCGAGTTTTCGCGGATATCTCGGCGAGTTCGAGTCGAGAAAAAAATATGTATATAATTTTTCCTATACCGTTTTTTTTTGCACAAGCACTGGTATGTCAGGGTTGGCGCTTCAAATTTGTGTAGCCTAATTCGCAGTGGTTCACGAGATTCGACTTTAGGAAGCTTTGTACGTTTCTTGGCTGGCCCAGCTCGTACGTATTTACAGTACATTTACAGTACCGAAATAAGCATACTTGGCGAAGCACGGGTGGAACCTTATATACGACCAAACAATTACGTACCAGTACCAGCTGTAGTGTACCGGAAACAACTACGTACACGTTCCACCCAGATTGTTAATATACTCGTACATTGTACCGTAAGATTTTACTTCGTACTCGTAGTGCACCTAAAACCCTGATCCCACGACCGATACGTGGGAGGACGGTTCGCGCTTCGCGCTCTCGACATATTTCACCGTACTCCCACCAGGACCTGTTCCCACCCGGACTGATCTCATTTATCACCCTGCTCCCATCCACAAGGTGCAGACATCCAATCAGCCCTCCGCAGGAACCGCCGGAGGCCGTGAGCTCGAAGCGTGAACCATAAATCTAGAGCGCGAAGCGCCAACCGTCGAACCGTCATCCCACGTAAAGTATTGTGAGATCAGGGTTCTTGGTGCACTACGCGTACCCATTAAAACCAATATGATAACAATCTGGGTGTACAATAATTCCAACCGAGCTGGGTGCACGGGTTTGTTTCGGAAGCACACCAGCAACAAAATATTTAAAGAACAGGCACTGGTATGCGACAATAATAGCAGCAGCAACGGCAGCAGCAACAGCAGCAGCAGCAACAGCAACAACAACAGCAACAACAGCAACAACAGCAGCAGCAGCAACCGCAGCAGCAGCAGCAGCAGCAGCAACCGCAGCAGCAGCAGCAGCAGCAGCAGCAGCAGCAGCAGCAGCAGCAGCAGCAACACAGCAGTAAGATTTCAGAGCAGTGGCTTCGGCAGCGGCAGTAGTGGCGGTGGAGGCGGCGGCTGTACACTAAGCATTTGTGTGCACAGTTGTCGCAGCAGCACCAAAAAAAGGAGAGAGAAGAGCCCACAAAAAAACGTCGACGCATCATCAAATCATCCCGCCTGGTGTTTATGCATATGCTTTGAATCCCCCTGCTGCTGCTCCTGCTGCTGCTGTACCGCCGCCCGACCCCAGCCACCTCCACTGCCGCCACCTCCGCTGCCGCCACCTCCACCACCGCCACGCCGCCGCCGACGCCGCTGTTGCTGCTCCTGCTGCTGCCGCCGCTGCTGCGGTTGTCACTGGCTCTTCTTTGCGTACGTTCTGAATAACACAGAACGAGAAACAGTCTGCTGTGTGTGCCAGGTTGTGCTCCGCGATGTACTCCGCGCTGCATTGCGGGTCATGGGGCAGCAGCAGCAGCACAGCATATCAGCAGCAGCTCGCAGCAGCAGCAATGGGGGCGAAGTCGCGGCAGCGGCAGCGGCAGTGGCCAGCTTCGCTTTGTAGAGTCGGGCTGTTTTTTGTGCCTCCGTTGCACAGCGTTGCTTTCTACAGCAAGCAGTAGGCAGCGTACCAAGCAGCGTACTGGTACCTGCTTGCTGCTGCTGCACCCATTTCTCCCAGCAACTAGAAAATCGTGCCGAGTGAGCCGTCAAGTCCATTACACTTCCGTAGCGCTGGGTGCAGAGTTATCAACTTGGTGGAGCTCGGCCATAGTTGGGGTACAGCAGTAGTTCATGACCTTGAGTGGCCAGACGGGGCGGTGCAATGGGATTATCCTTCAAGCATATTTTAGATGACTGCACTCTCATCATGTAAAAAGTGCCCGCATGACTCTTCCACAAAGATTTAAGAATTCGTGCTGTACTACAGTACGTATGAACGCCGAGTTTGAAAGGTGCCTATTGTTGAAAGTTGCTGCGTCCACCACCCTCCTATTCATGATACGAGCACACGGGAGAGGCCCTACCCGGTGCGAAGCCGGTTGGTGGGTACGATGGCGAATTAGTCGACCGACAACGTTCACCGCATCGCAACAAAACAATCCCGACATGCTTACGAGAAACGCATTCAGTTTTTTTTGTCGATCGCAAGGTCTAAAACACTAGGAAATCATCCTGCACGGGACTGTCAGAAAAGACGACGTACGTTCACATGGCGAGCCTGTGACAAAGAGGCATGAAATCCTAAAACAAACATAGCCCCGTGATCCTCGTGTTGGGAACCGCCGAGACCGCCCTTGGTAGAGTAGGCAGAGCAGGGGTCGGCGAGCACGATGAGGGAGTTGCGTGCCACCAGGTGGTCCTCATCGCCATATATGGCGAAAAAGGCTCAAATCTACGTCTAAGAAAAGCTGTCGAGCTCTCTGGGAGCAGCAGCCTGCAATTTTGTACATGTATTTATTATATGAAAATCATTGTGGCACAGGGTTGTTATGCCGAATGTGTAGAACAACCCTCTTAGAGTCTATCCGTTGCAGCGTTAAGGACCATACATGATAAATAATCTATCGGGTACCCGGGTACCCGGCTGTCAAACGGGTACCCGGGTACCCGCGTAAAGTAGACGTAAATACTCGCGAGTACCCCGGTATTTTTTTCCGATTTAAGCGGGTACCCGTTTATAACGGGTACTCGTCTGGTAACACATCTACCGTTAGCCTTAGGCAAAAGGTACCTAAAGACCACAAAAAAGTGGCAGATTAAATCAGGGATGCGTGTTACGGCTAAATGAAGCGCGAACGTCGGGCGTTCGCGTCAAAATGGCAAGTTGTGCGAACGTCGCTCGCGTACGTCAACCGCAAAACCTAATAAGGCGTTAAATCAGGGGATTGATCACTTTCACCCCCGTCCTATATGCCAGGTATAGTAATATGTATTTTGCGTGTTGGCTATCTTTCTTACTGTGTCATTCGGGTCTCATGCTTCATGCAGTCGCAGCGACTTCAGGAGGCAGTCTTGCGTGAGGCGTCTCTGTTGTGCTGTTGTTAATATTATGATATTCTTATTATAAATAATAGTAGCACGTATAGTCTATACTGTAGATCGTCGTACCTTTTAAATTATTAATAGCAAGAGTAGCTGTTGTTTTGATATAGTAGTGTTTGCGATAGAAGTAAACAAAGATAATACTTTCCTTCCGGTAAAAAAAGTGAAGTCCCTTCCCTTCATGATTTCGGTGTGTTTGCGAAAGCAGTGAACCAAATCCTGCAGGCGACATCTCCAAAAATAGCAAGGGAAGTGGGCAGGCGAGGCAATGCGGCAAACCGAAAAAAATAACAACGAAAACAACGAACCAGCGTACAAGTAGAAACGGCAGCCCAGCAACGGTGGCGGCGGCAGGGATAACAGCAGTACCGCCGCTATCCCACGACCGCTAGCAGCAGCACAGCTGGCAGCAGCTACGCGGCGAGCAGCAGCAGACAGAAGCAACAGCTTCCAATTTTGTTTTTTTCGATCTTGGGATCGACTATTCTTCTCGTCGTGTGCTGCTGCTGCTGCTGCTGCCCTCGACCTACGCGCGACACCGCGCCGGCGCGCTCCGCTCTGAGCACGCCCGGCGGCCGATGGATATAGACCGTGGCGGCGCGCCGCCGCTGCTGCTGCTGCTGCTACCGCAGTGTGGTGGAATTGAAATGATACACGACGAGTTGTCATCCTGTTGCGCTCTACAGGCAAGGCGGTACGAGCACGTGTACGAGCATACTCGTACTCGTACTCGTACTCGTACGAGTAGTTCTTTATGAACGACGAATTCTCCACGACACCAAGCCGGCGGGAGCGTATACCGTAGCGGGCCGCCGGCAGTTCGCCGGCTCCCCGCTGGCCACAACCGACGCCGCTCGTCCGTGTCTTGCTCTACCTACACTCCATGCCCCCAGCGGTTGTTGTGTTGTGTAACAGCAGCAAGCAGCACAGGCGGCGATGAAACTGAGAGACAAAAGTTACCGCAACTGTTGATCAAATCCTACCTTCCCTAAAGTACTTTTTTACCCTTTTTTTTTTCACAAATTTACCTCAAATCCTGCCTTCGGTATTTATTTTCGGGAAGGGAAGAAAAAAAACGCTATCGCAAACAGTCTACAGGCTGGTTCGAGTATAAAGCGGAAAATACACTCAGTGGCCAATGTCCACGCCGTTTTTTGGAGATAGACCGTGATTTTTGGCACACGTGTTTCATGCGCCCTACCTGAGACTTTACCGGATTTTTTTTTTTTTTTCCCGTCAGATATTGTTTGTTTTGTATTTTTTGGGAAATTTGGGTCAATTTGTAGGGCTGTGAGTCGGTTTCATTTCACGACGCCGACTAGCTGACTTTAGTCGGTAAGTCGCCGACAAAAGTCAGGCAAGCGAAGCGAGCCAAAAAAGCCCCCCCCGGCCGAGGGGGCCCCGCTGGAGGCGCCCTCGGAGGGTCCGCCGGAGACTCCTCCGGAGGATCCCGCTGAAGGCGCCGCCGGAGGCCAAAAATACGCTGTTTGGCTTCATTTTACGCAAGAAAAGCGCAAACAATATGACCCAGATTCACATAAGTTTCGAACGAAAAAAGCTTCAGTTTACACAAGAAATTCACAAAAAACGAGAAGTACAACGCATGTACCAGGTAGATCTACCCCGGACTACAGGAACGTGACAGCAATTGTTTGAGTCGCAATACTACCTGGCGGGGATGCGAGCGAAAAAGCGAACTCATCACCAAGATAGCGGTGCAAAAATTATCCCCAGAAGAAAAGGTTGTGGATCCCTCCGTTTATTAACGTCTCTCCCAACCTTGCGCGAAACGCGCGCGTCGATGACGACGGCAAGTCCTAAACACTTCCACAGCGGGTTGTTTGATCTGAGCGGCTTGCTGCGCCTCTGCTCATGCTTCACGCGGTAGAGCACCGTTTCGGGGTCGCGTGCACTCGCCAAGGTGGTCCGCGGGCCGATAATGGCCACACCTTCGCCGACGGGATCTCCGCCCTCAGCGTTGGCATTGGGTGCGCCAGGGCTGACGCCATCGGCACTGTCGAGAGAGATGGGCTGTTCCGCCATGTGTGCGTGTGTGTGGATCTCCCGCTGTGCGCTGCAGTGTCACAGGGCATGTGAGGGTATCCGCAGCCCGCAGTAATTCACGTTAAAAGCTGTACCCCGCATTTAAAAAGCCTTCCTACAGTTAAGGAAACCCAATAAGTCGGAAAGTCGGCACCTCCGTTTCACGACTGACTATTAGTCCGACTAAAAACTAGTCGGCGACTTAAGTCGTGCCGACTCACAGTTCTATCAATTTGGGTCTTAAGAGATCCGAAATTTCCGGCGAAAAAAAAAAAAAAAACATTCGTAAAAGGCTCGAGTAGGGCGCATGAAACTTGTGTACCAAATTTCAGGGTCTATCTGCAAAAAACGGCGTGGACATTTGGACTTTTGTGCGGTAAAAGGGCAAAAATAGGCGTTGCCTCGTAATTACTTAGTTTCAGTTATAACCGACTTTGGGCGTTAAATATGACTTAATATAATCATACGCAGTCAGATCTTCAAACATTTGGGTGAAACTACGTACAAACGTGCCTTGGACCACCTGGAAGCGGCTCGTTCGGAAAAACAAATGGGGGGAAAGCATGTTTTCCTACGGAAACGCCTTACTATTGTTGACCAGTTTGAAGGCCTGTGATTGGTCGGGCCACATTTTCGGAGGTAGCGCGAGTTCTAGGTCCTTGATAAAAAAAAACTGGCGACGTCACCCTCTTCTACTGTTCATGGCGGTCAGTATGATACCAAATATGTGACATTGGAATTGCTATTGCATGCGGCATTCATGACTGACGAAATTTGCCGTGATATGATTGAACCAGCTCGTATTATTAAAACTTACAACAGTACAGCCAGCAGCTACCTGAGTACAACAGTGTCCTGGTACGATAAAGTGCTCTCCATTGCAAGCACGAACCACCAACAGCTGCACCAGTCTGCAAACGTATCCCTTCTGCTGCTGAGACGCTGAGGTTGCAGACGGTGCTGCTGTAGCTTTACAGCAAGCGCAGCCAAAGCAATTATCAAGGCTTATCACGGTATTTTGACGGGACGGGAACGACGGTAACGGCGGGACGGGACGGGACGGAACAGTAAAACCGTCGTCAAACTGGTCCCGTCGTCCGATCCCGTCCCCGCCCCGCCGACAAATTCTCCAACCGGTGCCACTTACCGTCCCGTCCCGTCATCAAAATCTGCCCCGTTGTACTTCACTGTCCCGTCCCGTCAAGAGAATCACTCCCGTTGAAAATTACCGTCCCGTCCCGTCGAGATACTATAATTTACCGTCCCGTCCCGTCACTGCACCGTTGTCTTTACCGCCCCGTTCCGCCGACAAAACTTGCCTCTCCCGCCAAGATTCACCCCTACCCATTGTCTTTTCCCGTCCATTCCCACCAAGAATTCGCGAATTTACGAAATTTGCTTTTCGCATTGAAATTCATTTTTTTTCCACACACATCAAGCCTCAACGAGTACATACTATATGTTCAACACCAGACTGGTATATATGTATGTACATTAATTGAAGTTATATCATACCGAATTTACTAAATACAAATATATATATATGAAAATATGAAAAATTGTTTTTTCCGGTATTTATTATTTACTGCTACTACAGTTGTAGCTCATATCATACGATTTTCAGTGGCAACACCCACACGAGCCACCCGCTCGCACCTACACAGACCCCACACAGGACAGCAACGGCACCAGTAGTAGTACCGCCGTGGCCGCGCCGTGGATGCGTATTTCACGAGCGCGGCTGAGCAACCAGCACCGGCACCAGCATAGTACAGATATCGCCGTGCCGTCCCGTCGCGAAGAAAAATGTAGTTACCGTCCCGTCGTGAAAAATTGTATTTACCGCCCCGTCACGCCGTGAAAAAAAACGTTTACCGTCCCGTCCCGTCGTGAAAAAATATATTTACCGTCCCGTCCCGTCGTGGGAAAACATCTCGTTGTATTTTACCGTCCCGTCCCGTCGTGAAAATCTACCACGTTGAAAGTTACCGTCCCGTCCCGTTGAAAAAATGTACACCCACTGTCCAGTCCCGTCCCGTCCCGTCTCGACAACCTGTTTGGTAGTCATTTTACCGTCCCGTCCCGTCTTCATTTTTTTTCCCGCCAAGCAAGTAAAATCAGTCCCGTCCCGTCCCGTCTTGATTATCAAGTACCGTGATAAGTGATAAGCCTGGGCAATTATGAAGGAGTTTCCACACTATATGGGGGCTTTTTCTTTCACGGGTCAGTTTGAAAAAAATGCAATTTGTTTTTGCAAAAGTTTTCAATGTGCAAACGCGAACGAACGTGTAAGGGCCCCTTTTAACAAACATCGTTTTTTATTGAAATTGAATAGCGATTAATCCAATTGATCATAATTTCGTGAAAAAAAAATACTTTATTCACTGCGTGCTGTCGTGTCAAATAATTTAAATCCCCAAATCCCCTGCTTTTCAACAGTGTTTTGACGCCTATTAATAATTCCATCGATTTTCTGCAATCCCCTCCCCAAAACTGTCTACTGAATCCAACTTCAACCAATAAATGGATCTGTCGCCAATCAACCATCAATTCGATAGTTGATCTGATACTTAGAATTTGGCTCTAACGCTTCAACCGGCACTCGAATAATCCGTCGCTTAATCACGCACGAATTCAATCCTTCATCTGAGTTGTTTTATTGAGCTCAGCTCTTGTTGCGTCAATTTTAAGTTGTTTCGTTCGCGACCAGGGCCGAGGACCTACATACAGCCTACGTACAGCAGTAAAATGCTACTACTTCACACATCGGTACGTGTGAACCACGTACGTACTGCGTACAAAAGCTGGACATACATGATGAATGCCAGGCATAGCTACACAAGCTACAACACTTAACAGGCGAGGCGGCGGGGAGCGGGTCGGGGCGCAGCCCCGACCCGTGCCCCGCCCAGCTGGCAACCCCGTGTATGCGTGTCCGTGGAATGTGGTTTGAATGGCATCGCCATGAAGGGTCAGACGGTTATTCGTGTGTCATGCGAAGCACAACCAATCGTGCTGGTCTTGTCTCGATGGTCCATGGCCCATGCCATGGTAAGTCCGAGTCCTTAAACACGATTTCATGATCCAGGTCATCCGAAATGTAACGCCAAATGAAACGACACAACAAGTTACGCCGCTCAAAACGAGTACGTCGTACGTAGCGGTATATCACCAAACTTCACAGACGAGCGGGGCGGCGGCGAGTGGGTCGGGGCGTAGCCCCGATCCGCGCCCCGCCCAGCCGACATAGGCCGTGCACGAACAAAAGGGATAGCCTCATTCCGTGGGTTTTCGCTCGAATGGTGTCGCCAGGAGGCGGAGTGGTTTTGCCAATCTCGAAGAAGTATCACTGGGACCGCATGCAGAGCAACCCCTCTGCATGCTATGATATGCTGTAGTGTATAGCGTTAAAAAATCAATTAACGCACAAGGGCCAACGAACACCTATGAGCAACCAACGAGGCGACCTACGGCCTGCGTCCTCCCCGGGGCGCCGCTGCCAGCGGAAAATTATGTCTGCCGGCACCAGCTAGGAGGCTATCACTCTAGGGGTGTCTTGGGTGGGCTGACGCAGCCCCGAAGTCCCACGCGGGCAGCAGCGACGGGAATACAGCGATCGAACTTCTACGCCAAGTCGCGACCTGGTCGGTGCTCGTGTGGTTTGGGAGGCAAAGAAGGGTGTAACGTTGGGTTTGCGACAACCTTTATTATTATTTAGACGCCGCAAGCGGTCTACCCTGTGCTAGGGCCCGTCGGACCTCGCTCTGCGGCTGATCCGGTGGCCGTGCCTCTCGGGAATGGTGGATCTCGCCTCTGAATCAGTCGACATGGCTCAAGTTTGCGTGGCTTCCTTCGGTTTCATGGAACACGCCACGTCGAGTTGAACTCCCCAATTCAATAAAACGAAGAGCAAAATAAGTCCCAAAAGACTTCTTGCGGAATTCCGTTTTTTTTCTTCGAAATGGAAATGTCCTGCTGGTTGTTCACTTTTCGACCAATCAGATGCAAATCAAAACATACGGAAAAAAACGAACTCAATATAGAGTGTTTGCGCAAAAGGCTTTTTAGAAAAAAAAAATCCGAAAATACCCCCGCGGTCAAAATTAGCGGTATTTTTCTGAAAAAACGACAAGAAAATACTTTTCAGAAGTAACGATTTGGCCGGAATTTGCGGTACTTTTTTTGCTCTCTGTTCATTGGCGTACAACGTACCGAGCTTTCACCCGACGCTCATCGACACACGACCGGGAGCCGCACCATGCACACCAGACAAAAGCGCTGCTACTCACAACACAGCAACTAACCGCGGAGCGCACCGAGGCTCAAAAGGTGTAGGCTGGAGTATGGCACGGACGAGTGGCGTTGGGCTGTCACGGCGGGCCGCTGCTGCGGCATCCGCCCACTTGGTGTCATCGTGGAAGGTGCCTCGATAAAAAATTATTGCTCGTACGCGCCGCCTGTACCTCCCTATGATACAGCATGAAAAGTCTTGTGTACCATTTCCGCAACACGACCGTGGTTGCGGCAGCACAGCTGCAGCAGCAGCAGCAGCAGCAGCAGCAGCAGCAGCAGCAGCAGCAGCAGCAGCAGCAGCAGCAGCAGCAGCAGCAGCAGCAGCGGCGGCGCGGCGGGGGCGGGCGCGGAGGCGACTGCGCCGCTGTGCGAGGGGATCGGGCGTGCTTGAAGCGTAGCGTTGGCACGCGTAGGCTCGAAGCTCAGCAGCAGCACAAAAATAAGAAATAAGCTGATCCCATAATTGAAAGTTGCAAACACGGAAGCTGCTTGCTGCTGAGCGCTGCTGCTGAGCTACTGCTGCTGCTGAGCTGCTGTTGCTGCCCCTAGCCAGCCCTAGGAGAGTGCGAGTAGCTGTTGCTAACTGTGCTGCTGCTTTAGCCTGCTGTCTGGGTATACAGCGGCTGCCGCCGATGCTTGGTTGCTGTTGCTGTTGATATATACCCTGCTTGTGGTTGTTGCTGTTTTTGCTATAGGATGCACCTGGTACCACGAGTCGTATAATATGTACATACAAGGGACTTCGCCGTCGGCCCAGGCCGCCGGCGAAGCTAACTAAGGAGGAAGAAGGCCCGAAATGCAACAGGCAGTTTACGATGCCAAGGGGGCGAAGCTAACTAATGAGGAAGAAGGCCCGAAATGCAACAGGCAGTTTACGATGCCAAGGGGCAGAGAGGAATATATACATATCATACCATATAAACGACGTATTGTCTTGAAACAAAATGAAATTATAATAGGTACATGAATACATGTGAATTACCAAAAACATGGCGGCGGGGGGCATACGGTATACGGCAAGCACGACGCACGAGCGTCGAGAACAGAGGCTAAATACGACGTACGATACTACGTAATAATATTACCTGATATCGTATATACGTAGGGGGGTAGTTCAAATATACTATGATATCTGATATCATATCATGTACATACTGCATAATTGTGTAGGGGGCTACTTAAAATATTAATAATACCTGGTAAGATAGAGCTTAAAATATATGTGGTATCATACCATGTACATACAACGTACGCAGGGGGGTACTTAACTTATTTGGTATCATATCATGTACATACTGCATACCTGGTAATATGTGTAGGGGGCTACTTAAAATATTAATAATACCTGGTACGATAGAGCTTAAAATAATATGTGGTATCATACCATGTACATACAACGTACGCAGGGAGGTACTGGTACGGGGTGCTTAAATTAATAACTTTTCATCCTCACGCATCAATAAATACCTGGTATCGTATATACGTAGGGTGAACTTAAATTAATAACTTTTCATACTACACATTAAATTGTGGTTTTACTATATGAATATTGGAGCGGGTGTCATGCCTTACATATAAGTGGATAAACATATTTATAGAACTTGGATTAAAACTTACTTGGAGACACTTCTCTCCCTGACTCAAACTACACCATTAAACTTGAAAAATAAAAAATAGGCGGGGGGTACGTACCAACAAAGATACTGTTACTTGGAGACACTTTTCATCCTCACTCAAACTACAACATTAAAAGAACTATATATGGAGCGGGGTTTCTCACACAAACTCCATCATATAAGTGGAACAAACATATTATAGAACTTGGATAAACAAAATTCGAAAATTCATGAGGGCGGGGGAATTACCAAAAACATGGCGGCGGGGGGCATACGGTATCGCAAGACGACGCACGAGCGTCGAGAACAGAGGCTAAATACGACGTATAGATACTACGTATAATATTACCTGATATCGTATATACGTAGGGGGGTAGTTCAAATATACGAATGATATCTGAATCATATCATGTACATACTGCATAATATGTGTAGGGGGCTACTTAAAATATTAAAAATACCTGGTACGATAGAGCTTAAAATAATATGTGGTATCATACCATGTACATACAACGTACGCAGGGGGGTACTGGTACGGGGTGCTTAAATTATTGACTTTTCATCCTCACGCATCAATAAATACCTGGTATCGTATATACGTAGGGGGTGCTTAAATTAATAACGTTTCATACTGACACATTAAATTGTGGTTTTACTATATGAATATGGAGCGGTGTGTCATCCTTCATCATAAGTGGATAAACATATTAATAGAACTTGGATATAAAATTTACTTGGAGACACTTCTCTCCTGACTCAAACTACACCATTAAACTTGAAAAATAAAAAATAAGGCGGGGGGTACGTACCAACAAAGATACTGTTACTTGGAGACACTTCTCATCCTCACTCAAACTACAAACATTAAAAGAACATATATGGAGCGGGGTTTCATCCTCACACAAACTCCATCATATAAGTGGATAAACATATTAATAGAACTTGGATAAAAATTTTTGAAAATTCATGAGGGCGGGGGGGAAAAAATCTCATCACTGTAAGAGTCCGGATACGGAGCGGAGCATTCATCAGGGTTTCATCCTCACACATTAAATTAACAGAACTTGGAAAATTTCAAGAATTCATCACGGCGGCGGAAAAAAAAACTCAACTACGGCGGGGGGTAAGAATACGGAGCGCGAGGCACGGGCGTCGAGAAGTCAGGTTTTCCTGAGATATGCAAATGGCCCGAGCGTGGAGAACTGACGGTTTGCTGAGCTCATCTAATTATCCTAATATTCTATACAAGGGTTTTGCGGCTGACGACGCCCGATCATTGAATCGGATCCAAGACCTTGACAGCGATTATATTCAAGTATCGTAGCGATAACAAAATGGCTGGTAGCTTATAACGCCACGCGAGAAGAGTATGTTGATGCTTTCCATTGAGACGGTAGTTTCTCGGCGCGGTTGAAAAACATGAAAAAAAAACACAAAGCAACTTGACTGTTAATACTCGTACGAGGGAAAACGCATGTGGTCTTCGAGAATAAAACTCGCCAAAAAATCCACTCCGCAACATATCGCCATGAAACTTCGCACACCAGTATACCTCAGCTATAAAACCCCTTCGAAAAACGACATGATACTTGAAATGGCCCACGAAGTCAACGCACGTCAGGCACTCTGTTTTAATGAACGCATCAAAGCCAACGATACTTAACGCAGATTGGACTACCCCCGAAGCCAACACTGTCCGGAGTCCACAACGACTCAATAGTAACAATCTCGTACTAAACGCAATATTCCAATGGATATACTGCTGCACCCAAGCCGCCAAAAATTCGTTCCGCAACATATTATATTATCGCCATAAAACTTCACACACCAGTATACATCAGCATATATAACACCCCTTGGAAGAACGACATGCCTCTAAGAGTACATTGAACTTAAAATGCTCCACGAAAAAGTCAACGCACGTCAGGCACTCTGTTTTTAATGAAAATGTCAAAGCCCACGATACTCAACGCAGGTTGAATTGCTCACAAAGCCAACACTGCCCGGAGTCCACAAAACGGCTCAACAATAACTATCTCGTACTAAAAAACACCTGGTATGAAGTACTGCTGAAGTAGCCTCGTAAAGTATACACAGCGGCGCAATAAGACCCAATACTATTAATAGTAGCGCACCCCCATTGAAGCGAGCGGAAGGCCTTGGTGTGGTGTGCAGTGAAAGGACGTGCGTGCGTGCACGGACATCTTACCAATCAATGGGCGAACACAAAAGGCCCCCATCGGGCTTGCATCTGGGCGTCGTGTAGGGAGCTATATATGGGCTAAATTGGTAAAATATTAATTGCTACTTTTCGTATGCTAGAAATGTTATCGTATGTGTATATGTACGAGCCCCCCCGAGTGCATGCTCGTAGAGACTCTCCTCGCAAAAAAAAAGTTGACTACGTACTCGTATATACGAGTAGCGGAAAGCGCGAAAGCGTGAGTTGGCAAAATTCGATGAAAATCGAGGAGCGTTGTCAATGCTGAACCCTCTGCGCGATAAACATCGAGGCACGAAAAAAAAAATTGACTGCGAGTAGCGGAAAGCGCTAGAGCGTGAGTTGGCAAAATTCGATGAAAATCGACGAGCGTTGGCAATGCTGAACCTTCTGCCCGATAAACATCGAGGCACGAACCGGAGTGGGGAGGAGGGAGAAGAGCCTGCTTTGTGACCCCGGATCTGAGTTACGAATAATATGGAGGCAGGGGGACAGAAGAAGTGGAAATATAATAAATGGGATGAAAACAAATGAAGAAAAAAGACGTGTGCGTATCATTAAATAAATCATTCGCAATAAGAGCTCGTCGAAACTTTCGAAACATGACATCTGTACATACATATTATACGTACATGTACGTAGTAGGTGTAACAACCAAAACAATATATCTATTCATAAGATTATCTGGTGCAGTTTCGTCACAAATCGCTGTCAGGCGTCCGAAGCGGTCAATTCATATCAATTCATATGATTATCTTGTGTCGTTTCGTCACAAATCGCTCTCAGGCGTCCGAGGGTCGAATCGGCGAACCGTGGCTACGTGCTTCCCTTTTTTGCCCTATACCTTCCTCACGTCCGCCGCCCACTGTACATGTCATAATGCAGTTTTTGTCAAGATCCACTCCTACTGCTGTGTTACTTCCTTTTTGCCAGCACTGAAGTTTCGTTTGCGTGTTGTGAAGTTTCGTCCTCCTTCGTTAGCTTCGTCGGCGGCGTGGGCCGACGGCGAATATTTTCCCTTGTATATATATTAATACGATTATCTGGTGCAGTTTCGTCACAAATCACTGTCAGGCGTCCGAAACGGTCAATCCATATCAATTCATATGATTCTCTTGTGTCGTTTCGTCACAAATCGCTCTCAGGCGTCCGAGCGTCGAATCGGCGAACCGTGGCTACGTATTTCCCGTTTTTGCCCTATACCTTACTCACGTCCGCCGCCCACTGTACATGTCATAATGCAGTTTTTGTCAAGATCCACTATTACTGCTGTGATATTTCCTTTTTGCCAGCAATGAAGTTTCGTTTGCGTGTTGTGAAGTTTCGTCCTCCTTCGTTAGCTTCGTCGGCGGCGTGGGCCGACGGCGAAGTTCCCTTGTATATTATAATGATTAAAGAAACTTATCGAAAGTTCTGAAGGCTGTTGTCGACATAATCCGCACACATTTGGAGAGGGAAAAGCGTACGTATATTGAATAGAAGTCGAGGCCTTGTGTTGTGTTAGATAGTGGCAGTGGGAGGAACTGTGTTACCGGACAGATTTGCAATGAGCGAATACAAAACGCCAACACCGGGCTTTAGCATCTGGGCACCGTAGAGGGTAGGCACTATGTCCACTGGGCATCGTAGAGGCACGCACTATGTGCCGGACGGGGAAGTCGCGGGGAAAAACGCAGACACGAATACTGACGACGTTTCGTGTGCGTGAAATTGACAAAATTTGCAATACTATCAGGAGCTCGACGATACGTTCGAAGCATAAAATCGATACGTACGTATTACAGGTAATAATAGGTGCAGTACCCGAAACAAATAAATATTATTAAAACTGGGCAGGCAAAATATAATATAATGTGGGAAAGACGCGTGAATAATGCAGTTCATTTTGTAGAAACACAGCTATGAATAGCTGTCGGTCGCCCCGATGGTCCAATAAAAACGGTACCCTCGATTTTTTTCAAGAGCTTGTTTCCGGGGTTCGAGTCTCACGTGGGTCGAACTTTTGAATTGCTTTGCACCAGGAGCCTACTTTGGGACCCCGGATCTGAGTTACGACTACAGTAGTAGTAGGGAGGGAGAGAGACAGAAATGCGAAGATAATGATGGATGAAAAAAAGAAAAGTACGTATGATACAACGTATACACGTACGTATCATACCATACATTACAGGGGGGAATTGATAGTGAACGGCGAAAAAAGGGCGCGAAGGCTATTCGCAAAGGGGCGCGACTCTATGGGGCGCGAAGGTAGGAGATAAACGGAAATTGATGGCGAAATTTCGACTAGCGTACGGCACCGTAGGCGGCGGCGAGGATGAACCAGTGAGCAGAACGCCGAACAGCTTACCGCTAACGAGAAAAATAGTGCTGAAAAAAGCTATACGATCGTATGTATATGTACGTTCGTACTGCTAGTATACGAATCCCTTTTTGTTTCTTCGTTTTTGTCTCCCCGTGCCCACCCGCTTCCCTGTTTCATGTCATGCGGCACGAAGGGTTTGCAAAGTCTTTTTTGGAATTGCTTTTGCGCAAACACTGAGGGCCGTTTTTAACGACACGAGCAAATAGCAAAAAACTTGCTTTTTTGGGAACAACAAATTGGCAAGTCTTGGCAAATACATTCTATCGACAAACACGATGAATTGGCAAGAAACTTGCTATTTGAGCCACGTAACGCCTTCGGTTTTTTATCAAACCCCGTACAGCAAGGATCGGACAGCTAGACGACACCCTCGTCGAGGAATGGGCGGCCTGGAGACGGATCCAAGCATTCCTCGTAGGTCCCAGAGGTGGACATCCCTCCAGGGCGGTCATAGTTACGTGTTCGTCGTCTTGGGAAAGCTGGGGCGACTGCTTGATTGGGATTGACTTGAGCATCAGCCCCAGACGGCACCAGTGCCACGCCTACATGCGGTTCGTCACCCGCGCCAGCAACCCCTTCAGCAGTGCCGTCAGCCACCATCATCTGCTGTCTGCACTACCATCTAACCCTCGATATCTTCCTGTCTTGCTGCTGCTCGTGCATCTAGCGCGACGGCGTGTGGTTTGTATGGTCTTGCGTAGGCGTGATTAGTCGCAAAAGGCTCAAAAGGCAAGTGAAACAGCAAATTTGGCTTTCTAGAAACTTGCCAACGAACAGATACGGAAATATCCGAAAAAAAAACTTGGCAAGTTTTTTGCTATTTTGGCAAGTAAAACTTGCCAAAAAATGGAAATTTCGCAATTTATTTGCCAAACTTGCGTCGTTAAAAACGACCCTAAAAATACCAACTATTATGGGAAAATTTTGAGCCGTGATTTCTGGCGATTATTTTTCTAGTTTTGAGGATTCAGAAATATGTGCATCATAAATAAGGACCATCTATTACGGTTTCTAATTTTTTTAACTGGTTCCATAGAGTATTGGTTCGTCTTGTTTGCGTCAAACGACGCAAAACCAACGGCCGCCGCACCACCGCGAGCGTGGTCTCGGCATCCAAGTACGGGTAGATTTTCGCCGCGGACGTCGAATCGCCATCGCTGCTGCTGCTGCTGCTACGACGTCGAATCGCCATCTCTGCTGCCGCTTTTGCCGTTGCTGCTGCTGGCATCGCTTCCATACGAGGGAGAAGCGATAGCTTTTACACAGGCATCATAGCCCGTAGGTACAGCTTGCCGTACGTGTTATGCTTTGGCGCGGGTGACAGATAGGCATACTCGGCAGAGGGTAGCAGTTCTGCTGCTGTAGTGACAGTGCACAACATTCAAGTAACTCTCAGTTCCTGCA
This sequence comes from Saccharina japonica, assembly GCA_008828725.1. Classification (NCBI taxonomy): domain Eukaryota; class Phaeophyceae; order Laminariales; family Laminariaceae; genus Saccharina; species Saccharina japonica. Next base: position 119,782 of record MEHQ01003928.1, read on the forward strand.
GGTTTTGCAGATTTTTGACCCCTCCAGGAGCTGAGAGCAAAAATAACGATGATTTCCTGGCCCATAACAGATGGTTCTGATTTTTTGGGTTTCGGAGATGGCTGAAAACTACAGAAATCATGACGGCTCAAAATGTTCGTACAAAGACCATCTACGTATATATGATGGGAAATTTTTGAGCCGGGATTTCTGGCGATTATTCTTGTAGTTTTGAGGATCCAGAAATATGTGCATGAGAAATAAGGACCATCTATTATGGCTTCTCATTTTTGAAACTGGTTCTGTAGAGTTGGTTTGTCTTGTTTGCGTCAAACGACGCAAAGCCAACGGCCGCGGAACCACCGGAAGTGTGGTCTCGGCATCCAAGTACGGCTGGATTTTCGCCGCGGACGACGAATCGCCATCGCTGCTGCTGCCGCCATCGCTGCTGCCGCTGCTGCTGCTGCTGCTGCTGCTGCTGGTATCGATTCCATGCGAGGGAGAAGCGATACCTTTACACAGGCATCATAGGCCGTAGGTACAGCTACGGCTCGCCGTACGTGTGCTGGTTTGGCGTGGGTGACAGATATACTCGGCAGATGGGCAGTAGTGCTGCTGCTGTAATGACAGTACACAAAATCCAAGTAACTCTCAGTTCCTGGAGGCCGGAGAGACCGCCAGAAACTGGGCTCAGTTCCTGGAGGTTTTGCAGATTTTTGCCCCCTCCAGGAACCGAGACCAAAAATAACGATGACTTCCTGGCCCATAATGGATAATATTAGGGGATTTTACAAAAAGGGGTACACCCCCCTGTATCGTTACAAAAAGGGGGACATCGGTTTTCGCCGCCGGGTAAGCTCATGTACTCTGTCAAATCGACTCGAAATTAAAAACTGATGCGTTTGCCACACTCACATGGCACCTCCCTACCATCCCCAGCATTTTTTTTTTTAATATGTTTAACGGGTGAACGAGAGCGATCAAAAGGGGGGTGTGAGCATATCCCCCTTTTTGTTATGCCTACGCGAGGGTATCCCCCTTTTCATCTACTTAGTTTGGGAACGTCCCCCTTTCTTCGTAACGTCCCCCTTTTTGTAAATATGCAGACAGGTATCCCCCTTTCTGTGTCAAAAAGACCTAGGGTAAGTGACCACGCCATGTTCTGGTTGTTGTGGCACGCCCAACAGACGACGTCTAACGTCGAAAAGACCAACGGCCCATACCTAGGCAATCGTGGCCAGCAGATCAGCATACATTGGTTCGCGCCCTGTGCCCTGTTGTCCTAAATCACTAACATATATAAACGAGTATACGTAAATATATACTTAACAAATGATATTAATAGTAGTACTCCTCTGGTACTACTGCTGGCTGCTGTACGTATATATGTAGTCGTGCCGGTACCGCCGTATACGTATACGCGTATACCAGGTACGTACCATGGCGTAAAGGAGAGGAGCGTCTTATTGTACCAGGAAATGAGCTGTTGAGCTGTTCGGTCGGAGTGATGGTTAATATATGACTATGAGTATACCGTTAATGCGCTGGGCCGTTGGATTGGTGTTGACGACCGCCTCTTTAACGATAACCTCGCCGCCGGTGCTTGATAGTGTCCCCCCTTTTGATACGATATATGGGGGGTGTCCCCCTTTTTGTCAAATGCCCATAATATTACTACTATTGTAATACCGTAGATGGTTCTGGTATGTGGGTTTCGGAGATCGCTGAAAACTACAGAAATCACGGCTCAAAAAGTTGGTCAACTGTAACAAACAAAGATGTCGGTTGACGGTCAAGTGTCAAGTTTGTCAAGCGTCAAGGTTGTCTGTCAAGGCCTTTGGCGCTGTCAAGCCAAAATGTCCCCTATCCCCGGGATAATAATTCCTCCAGGACTCATGTGGAAACCCCTCGTTTTTCTAAAAAAAAGTCAGATTGACCTGCAGTGTTGTGTGCGAAAAAATAAAACTATTAAAGTTTTTTAGTGATGTTGTACGGCGTTTTTTTAAAACCGGGGATTTTTTTTAATGTCCCCTGTTTTTTCTTGTCAAGGGTGTCTTATGTCAAGGAGTTTGGTCAATTCTTGTCTGTCAAGGGATTCAAAGTCTGACAACCGACATCTTTGGTAACAAATCTTGAGGGAAAGGAAATTCACTTTTTTTAGCGTCAAGAAAAATATTTTGTCAAAAGACTTTTGCGCAAACACGCTCAAAAATCTTTGTTAATACGGGCCCCAACGCATCCCTGGATTCAATAGATGAAATTATCACCAAACCTAACATTTGAAAATACTGAAAAATCGTCAACATTTTCAGGACCTTCCTCGGGAAAATTCCCGCAGGATTTCACGGGAATTGGGCTTTTTTCCCGTTCCCGTGCAAATATCGTTCCCGTGATCCCACCCAACCAGTTCCCGAAGAAATCTTGATACCCCGTTCCCACCCAAACAGATTTCTTGGAAATAGCTGAAATCCCGTGGTTTCCCGTTCCCGTGCCGTAAAATCCCGTGGAAATATCGACTTCCCAAATCCCGTGCAAACCAAAACTGTGGAAAAAGAAAACATTCCCGCGGGAACTATTCCCGCGTCTTCATTGTGCACGGGATAACCAAACGGGATCAGCACGTACATATTGCCAGGTACATATAACCCTATTCTTATGATTGTCTGAGCTCAGTAAACCGTCAGTTCTCCACGCTCGGGCCATTTGCATATCTCAGGAAAACCTGACTTCTCGACGCCCGTGCCTCGCGGTCCGCATTCTTACCCCCCGCCGTAGTTGAGATTTTTTTCCGCCGCCGTGGTGAAATTTTTCAAGTTCTATTGATTTAATGTGTGAGGATGAAACCGCTCCGCTCCGTATCCGGACTCTTACAGTGATGAGATTTTTTTTTCCCCCCGCCCTCATGAACTTTCGAAGTTTTTTATCCAAGTTCGATTTATTTTCCCCCCGTCCGAAATTTTCCATCCATATTAATATGTTCATCCACTTTTATGATGGAGTTTGTGTGGGGATGAAAATTTAGCACCCCTCTACGTATATACGATACCAGTCATTTACTTGATACCAGGTATGGTATTGGGTACCACCCTACGTATGTATGCGTATATAGTACGAGTATGTGCATGATATATATGATATATATGGTACTTAACAAGTACGAGTACTAATTTTGCTGCTATTAATATATTATCACCTGAAGAAGACATTAATTAATCGGGTCAGCTTTATCATTCTGAGTGAATAATGCGAATAATGCCCTGCACGGTCGCCCCGGTGGGCTAGCAGGTAACCACGAAGCCTGTAAGCGTCAAGGAAGCGAGTTCGAGCCCCGCCGAGTGCATGCTCTTAGGCACTGCTCTTAGGCACTTTTTCTCGCAAAAAAATATCTTGACTAGCAGAAAGCGCGAGAGCGTGAGTTAGCAAAATTCGATGAAAGTCGA
>MEHQ01002575.1:0-44764 GCA_008828725.1 Saccharina japonica
CATGATACCTGGAACGGTATCGTGGTTATAGTGGGTGTCTTTGGACTCAAGCTTGTTTCTGTCTTTTGTGGCTCCTCAACCAGCGTCGAGCGAGTACAGCAATATCCAAAAAAACTTTATTTGCAATCCCGTTCCCGTTTCCCTACATACGTACGTTTATATTGTGTACAGCAAGATATGCTCTACGAGTACAGTACAATGGATATCCCACTGCTACTACTCTATACGAACGTATATCAATAGCTGTACTGTTGTACGAGTAGTACATACTCACGAGCCCATGGCCCTACGGTGTCCATCGGGTTGCGCGTACCACTATTGCACAGATGCTCCGAGTACCCTGGAGTGAAGTAAAGAGTATTGGAGATAAAAACACTCGGAGTATACTCGGAGTGTGTACAGTAGTATGTTTAGAGCGTATTTACATCATTTTAAAGACTCGGCCTTCATTCCTTCCAGATTCTGGGAGCATGTGACTGACGTTTATAGCATTTCAAATTCACAGATGCTCCCAATACCTGGAAGGATAATTAGAGTATTCTATAGAAAAGATACTCCAGGTACTTTGTGTACTCACAGTATTTCTATGTTCAATACTCACGATAATCGGAAGTACTCGTACGAGTAATTTAAACGTTTTGACTCCGAGTACTGCTGGTACTCGAGTACTGCTCATACTCCAAGTACTCCGAGTATTTAGGCCACCAGTACTCTAATACTCTCAGTACTTGGAGTACGAAACATGCTCGATACTTCGAGTATACTCGGAGTATCAAGAATACTCGGAGCATCTGTGAAATATTGTCAATGCCGGTTTCTTGGGCGAGGAGCCTCGTTTTACTGTAGGAACCCGAGCGAGTTTGGGTATCCCCTGCGCGTTACCCTATGTTTCTATGCAATATTGCATCACACAGACAGCGAGTTTTGTTTGTGGCGTCAATCGAGATGCAGGATCTTTCTTGCATATATGCACGCAAATTACGAGTGCGTCGACTTCTGTGCTTAAGACTACTTTGACATATATACCACATGGTTTTGAGCACCTAGTGTGTGCAGAATCTACGGCGTCCCGACGTACTTGAACCCATCGGCTCTACGAGACGCTCGCCCGTGCACATAATATGTACTTCGTATGTATGTCTGCTACAACGACCACAAATGCGGTTATCATTTTTTTATACTAGGTGGTGACCCTCTCCCCACCCCCGACCTCTACACACCCGGCAAGAGCGCTCGTGATTCGGGCGGTACGTATATTTCCCGACAGTGCAAGGAACATGGCTAGTGATAACACGACCCTCGTTTCCCCCCAGAAAACATAAACTCCGACATAAGAACCTGGGCGCGTTTTGGAGGAGAAGGTCATTGCCCTACGCAGTGGAATGCCATGGGGCCCCCATAAATACGTTCAGAGTATACAGTGGAAAAGCGGTCTGGGTCCATACATATATATGTATCCATTCCGCGTGTGCATACGCACGCTTTCCCCTAGAAGGTAAGAGGTGTTGATGTGCACTCTTTTCTCGCGTGTTTACACATACCCTGACATACACAACGAAAGGCCGACCATCTGGCCCCCAGTCGGGCTCCGCGAGCAGAACGCCTGAACTCAGGGGGTCGCGGTTTATTGTACGTCATGTGTCGTCAGCCCCATCGAGCGCCTTGTCCCGACTACTTTTCGAAACATCCTCATCAGTCTCCTAGGATGTCCGACACTTATACTGGATAGATCCCCTCCATGTTTGCCCCAATGTACATCATGAGTGCATCTTCGACCTTCTTGTTACAACTACTGCCGTTTTTCTCGTTTCGCAGTAACCCTTACTTCATCTCCCAGCTCCCCCGAATGCAATACGAACTCTTCCGGCAATGGGGCGGCTTCACTTGCTTGTTTGATTGAAGCACGTGGAAGCTTCCAGGAAGCTTCCAGGAAGCTTCCACCACTTCCACGGAAGCTTCCATTCGCTTCCATCGCTTCCATGGAAACGAGTGGATGCTTCCATGGAAGTGGTAAAAGCTTCCGTGACTTCCATGGAAGCTCCCGGCGCCTCCGCGGAAACCTCCATTACCATAGAAGATGGAATATTCCGTGGAAGTTACTATTGGAAGCTTCCGTCAACGTCCCGAGTGGGAAACTTCATGTTAGGCCATCTCTTACGGGTGGGTTCTGAAACCTGAAAATGAAGGTTTTCAGTTTTTTAAACCGATTGCCTCCCTTACGGGGTTGAAAGTGGGTCCATTTCCGATCAAAGTTTTCAATTATCTCTTTCAAGTCGGCCTCCACTCGGAAATGGAGCCCCATATCCGATCGAGATCACCATTGAAACTCGCTATTGGATTGGGAATCTATGGATTTCCACACATCGTTGGAGGCAACACGCGTACAAACGTACCGCAAATAGCAGCAGTTGAGTACGAGCCGCGTCTGTTGCCAAGCAAGCAACAATACAGGTGTGCTTCCTGTTGCTTGCTGTGACACGCTCCCCACCCGCACGCGCCTCAGGCATCACCACAACTCGATGGGATCTGATTGTGGTGTCGGCCACGAGAGCCATTCAACTGCCGTTGCAGCTGCGACCTATGGGCTAGGGGAGAAGGCAAACACAACTTTTAACGACACCCCTCCGCCGTGTTTTCCGTTGTCCCGGCTACCGTCGGGTACAATGCTTCTGCGCTGTGTGCTCCGGTGCGATGAACCCCTCGACCATCCGTAGTCCAGGGCGGCAGCGAGGTATTTCGGAGGCGCTTTCGCCTACGAGTATATACGAGTACGAGTAGCACCGTCTTCCTCGTACCGCTGTTGTACAAATTGTGTCACAACTTGCTGCCCAAAAATCATTCTCAATTCTTTGGTCAAATAAGTGCCTTGTCAAACCATGGTTTTTCTTCTTCTTCACAAGTGATCTTCACAGACACTTCGGTGCCACCTCTGCCATCTCTCTCCGCCGAGACAGAGCCTCGACACACGCGTCATTCATTCAACTCAGGCGTGAACAAGACCATCTCGGTTGCTCACTGCCGACCTCAACACATCAGTATATATTTGTAATCTTGTATATCGTTCGCACTGCGCGGAAATTTCAATACCAAAGTTTATGTCCGTGGATGACCCAGAAACCCTTTCGATCGGCGACTGTCCTCCGTACAGCACAAATAGAACGCTCGCGAATAACACCGCTGACGGCACTGCAACCAACCCCCACGCGCTCCCCCACACCCCAAAAGCACCGGGCTACATTTGGCTCGATGGTGACGTCAATGATAACCCTGTAACGATCTGCAAGCCGCGCCCTGCCGTAAATTCAGCGCAATCATATATCGCCCAACATGGTTGAAGAAGCTCGTTCCTGCTGTGTACCCTACGCCAGCTGATATGCCGCCACCAAGCCAATGACCACCGCCCTAAGCGGACATATCAACAAACCGGGTCACAGCGTCAATGCATGCATATAGCATCGACAATGCCCCGTTTGAGTAGAGTCCACCTCAGAAACACGACAACAAGCCAGTCCCCACGGTACGGCATGGTGGTATGACACATGATCAGAAAACCTTTTTATAGTGTCCGTCATTATTTTATAAGGATCAAACAAAAAAGACGCGGCAACAACCGACAAAAATGCCAGTCCAGCCTTCCGCATCGAGGCGAAAATTCACCGACATCAACAGGCCACCCGCCCCAAAATAAGACAATCGTCTACTTAACTGACACCACGCAAGTACCGACTGCAAAAACATGATGATACGCAATCCCACGTCACGGCATGTAGGCATCAACAAACCCACAACAACGCAGGTGCCCCCTGCCCTTAACAGAGTGAAGCGAACAGACGGTAATCATTGTTTAAGGCAACAGTTCCTGCCAAATAATGTTTGAGGCATCCGAATATGCCTAACACCCTCGACCATCGTCCTGGTCGCCATGACGTACACGCCCGCCTGCAACAACAGAGGGAAAACGATAGGCAAGGATACGGTTTAGAGGCAGTCGCATAATAGTCATCCGTCCTGTCTCGAAGGGGGTGCATGGGCAAGGGTCAACTGACTAAGGAACGCAACAAATAGGTACGCCCCTACCCGACCCCCCCCCAGTATGCGGAATAACAACAACAACGGTTAGGTATTCAAACTCCGACGTTTTGGCGTGGATGTGGGCCAACATACTTCATTAAGCGTCCCTCCACCTCTCGCCTCTGCCGCCACCACTGAACCACTGACGGCAACCTAAACGTCCAACATAGGGTGTTGTGCCATCGAACCACTACACCACCCCCAACTAGCGTCGGCCACATACTTTACCGCAAGAAAAACCACGCCTCAAAAACAGGATGTAGCCGCAACAAAACATCACTAAACAACCCGCTGCCAGCCTTTACCATCTCTACCTAAATACACACTAAACAAACCGACGCAACGCCTAAACTCGACCTTAATCAAGTCTAAGGCATGGCGGCAGGAACACCCCCCCCTCCCCCCAATCGGACCAGCGTTTACTCAACCACAAGTAAACCCGCGCCGATGGTAACAACAACTCAAACCGCCAGGCAACGCGACGTCATAGACCCATGAGCATAATGACGCAAATCTAGGCAACACCAAGAACGCCTACACATAATGCCCAGCCCACAAGACGATCACAGTGTACATGACCACAACAACGAGCCGACCGCATCAATAAAATAAAAGACTATTCCTGGCTACGTCATTGTAACAATGATCCAGCTGCACAACCCTCTCTCAGCGCCGCCTACTTTCGTCCGCATAAATATTTGAATCCCGACGCAACACCAACTGGATGAATCGTCTGGAAAGGCTACGGCATGGAAGCATAATGGCACAACCCCCTCCAAGCGTCCCGCGCTTGCGTTTCACAACCCTTCCGCCCTAGAGTCCCCCGCTTTCGTGTACATACACCTTAGCAAACCGACACATCAACAACAAAGTGGATCACCTATCAAGGCTACGAATCGGTGGAATATTATCTTAATGGCAACCGACCACCGCCCCCACAAAACACGACCACCGTCAACTCAACCGCCACCACGCAGCGCCGACCACGACAACAGAGAAAAATGCAAGCCAGGGCGATGTGACCAAAGCATAGATAAAATGACGCAAACCCAGGCTACGGGAAGACGGCGAATATACAAGCCCTGAAAAACAATCAAAATAATCAAACACTGTTTAGGTTACGACAACAACGCAGCACCAATCGCGTACCTACAAGACATAATCAGCCAAAGCAAATTCATTGTGGCATAAAGCTTCGCTTTATCCTGGAGTCCACCACTTGCTTAAAGCAAGCATTAATAATCCCGCCCCAACATCAACCATGTATAACACCAATCAAGGCTACGGCATGGAGGATTAAATACTGTACCCTCTCGCCGCCCAAAGGACCACCATTTTACTCAACCACCACACCCAAGCACCGACCGAGACAACCAAGTGAAGCGCCAGCCAAGACGACGCGGTCGACCCATTAACGTAATGATGCCAATCCAAGCGATGGGATTAAGGCGCGAATATACTCCTCCTGCCATGCCTTAGACCCAAGCACGTGGCGTATATTCGCGACAACTACACTTAAAGACGTCAACATCAGCTGAAGGCGGTAGGAGGTGTGGGTCTTTTGAACACCCTCTTTAGATATTGCATATATATACATATAGGTTGGGCTGGCGTCGGTTCGCGACAACGTTGTAAAACACACTTATTAATGCGTGAGCTAGACAACAGGGGCTCGGCGTGTTCGTATTTCTTTGGCGGTCACCACGGCTGGTGATCAACATACATCTGTTGTGCGGGGTGGAGAACTTTTACTCCGCAAAGAGGAATGGCCGTTTCACATAGCGCATATATGGTGAGTCACCCATAATGCAATCACATGTTATACTCATTGCTGTCCCTGAAAGTGGCCACACCATGTACAATTTCATCTCATTCGACGCTGTGACCCACCTCACAGGCGGTTTTTAGTATAATGCAGCTCACCCTTCATGGGACTCACCAAACACCCCACGGCGCTTCGGTTCTTGGTACAAGCACTGTTGGCCTGGTCGATTAAAACCCATATTATGCATCCCCGCAATGTGGGGAAGCGAGGATCTAGGGTAACTACGGCCACGCATGACATAAGTACCCCTCCCCTCCCGTCCCTTGCCGCCACGATACAAGAAACCGAACCGAGAGGACGATAAGCCAGTCGGGCGGAACAAACGATGTACATCAACATGATACATTACCTGCGTAAGGGAAGCTGGATAACAACTAATGTGGGTAGGCCCCATCGCTAAAATACAATGACACCGCAGCGATTACCAGTACAATTTTCGGACTCATTATCGGAACTCCCGATAAGATATGCAACACAATTATTACACTACGAGTTCCCCTAGTACGAGCAGTACCAGCAGGCGGAATTATGCCAATCGATGGGGGTATACCCGCTGTAAATAACCCTTAATTACTTGAAATACACTGTATTCACAGCGTATCCTACACTGAATTTCTGCGAGTACGGATGTTACCGGTACCTCGTGCGGCAAAAGCTAATACCGGCAGCACACAACCCTGGCAAACTTCATTGGATGCAGCATGTATTCGTTGTATCTTCCCATTAAACCGGTATTTCTACCTAACGACATTAATACACCAAGTATAGGTCATAAGTCATTATCTTACAGTAGATATATTGTATAACCTTGATATACTTCAAGCATAGGCAGTTGTCACATAGTATTGAACCCTGACGAAAATACGTCAATACATGAGGTATACCCGCTTTACAGAATTATTAATACTTCAAAAATAGAGTATCTAAAGCGTATAGTATCCTGAGTTACTGCGTGTCTGGATATACTTCGTATCATATTACCGGCACCTCTTGCCGTACAGGTGGATATCCGCAGTACAGAACTCTGGACTACTTCGTTACCGGCAGTGCAGTACCCTGACATATATGTCAAGTACACGGTGTATCCGCAGAGCGTCAAACCCTGGGATCCGCAAGTTTCCAGTACAGCAGTATAGGCACACGAATGAGAAAATATCCTAAAACGAACGCAAGGCCTACTTCTCGAGGGGCGCTAGACACAGCGAAACCATATATCGTGCTCAGCGGCGAGAGCGACACTAAATGCTATATTCCTGTCCAAGTTCAAGGGTGTGTAATCATGGCATTACAGTAAGGCTAGGGCTTGCCAAGGTTAGGTGTTTCTTGTTTGCGGACCCATAGCGGACACCGTTCCGCTAAACACAAAAATACCCTGGAGATTAAAAATGGATGAATGATACTCATTCACACAGAGGCAACATTCCAACCAAGCATTCAAAAGCAAGCATTGAAGCAAGTGCCCAAACACGCGTTAAAGTGAGCATTCAAGCACGCATTAAACAACATTTATTCATAGCAAACATTTTTATTCAACCTAAACGGTAGAACCGCGTCTTCATTCGTGCCCCCACTTCGTACCTGTCGCAAGACTAAGGGTATGTCCGAGGCGCCCATTGAACCTTATCGGGTAAAACAATTATTCGACAGAGGCGGTACCGCCACATACACATATTTCATCCATACGACAGCAGCATGGTTACACTGCGGGAACGTCGAGCCCGCTAGCGACCAAACCAGTCTCACTTGACCGAAGATTGCCCGATTCAGCAGATGCCGAGTTTACGGAAATCAACCACGTACAGCTCTCGCAGTCGATTATATAAGACGAAGTCGGTGTCCTGCGTATTTAGTATTTCAAGTGTCCTATGTTCCCATTGAACTAAGCCGAACCAAGCGGAAGCTTCCATGAAAGTCGTGGAAGAAAGTGGAAGCTTCCATGGACGTAGATTATGAAAGCACTCATTGAAGTGACGAAGGAAGCTTCCATGAAAGTAGCCGGAAGCTTCCGCGGGAGTATATTCAACAGCTTCCGTTGAGCTACGTTATACTTTTCGTGCAAGCTTCCATTGCTTCCGTGGAAGATTGGAGGGGAAAAGCTTGTGTGGAAGAACATGTCCACTTCCATGGAAACAGTTGAAGCTTCCACGAAAGTTCCCTGGAAGCTTCCATCCGCTTCTAGGAAAGTGGAAAGCTTCCGTGGAAGTGGTTGGAGCTTCCTTGAAAGAAGCGGAAGCTTCTATTGAAGTTTCCAGGAGTAAGACCGGGCAATACGATCATTTTCTCTGTCATATGCCACCGTGAACCGCCTCTAAACCCGCCCTAGGGTAACTTGCGACGACTGCGACGTATTTATCGTTTGCGCTTACGACAAGCAAACATCGCCGACGAACAATGAGATGAGCGAATCCTCACTACCCGGTGTAGAGGGCACGAAAACGCAAACTTACAAATACACTAACGCTCCTGAGGATAGCGTCCGAGGGCCGCTACACCCAACATACCTTCCGATGTTTCTGATGTTAAAAAAAAAGTGTACACCGCTACGCGTTTAGTTTAGCTTCCATTCTCCGATGACAGTTTTATCATAAACGCATACCGTGGCCTCTAAAACATGAAAACACGTTCGAACCTTCTGCAAGCTATATATCCTATGTGCAAAACGAGTTAAATCGACATACGGTGAGACAAAAGCAGGTATAGGACATATATAGTAGGACTCTTCAGTTACGCTCACGCCGCAGACCTTACATCCTACGACAGTAAGACTTTGTCAGCCGAAAAACTGGAACATGAACCTTGGGACCAATCCAAGTATACGCGGTCCATATTCTATCACAGAGTATCAGTTTCGGTGTCACGGTTTCGTGAACATTGGCTTATCCTGTTTTCTGGCAGACCGGTCAAGTACCTCTTTCATGTTTGCTTCTCGTCCGTACAAAGGGGAACCTGAGCACGTGTGAGAAAGGGATTGCACATGGAGGCACAGACTATAGTCCTCCACCCCTACACCTTCAGTTTGGAGATTTTTCTTTAAGTTAGCATTTGATTCTCCTATATTTCGGAGTGAAATCGGTAGCAGAACGGAGATCCAATAATGCTTTGTCGTTTAAAAACAGCTATGTCTTCCAGAGCGCGGAACTAACCAACAATGGCACCATCGTGGCTGATAGTTCCTTCAATCTATCGCCGATGCTCGCCCGACGTGGGAAATAACGTATTAACCACGCGCACGATCGAAAGCACCGCAGCATGCCATACGTTAAGTGCTGATATTTAAGGGTGTCTCGTCCTTACAACGCCACTTACCTCGCGCTTCTCCCATAGATAAACTCCTGGTCCTAACATGTTTGGCCTTGTTTCGAGTGACTTCGGTACCTCGAATATTGAACCGATCGAACCAATATTTCATTTCCCGTTATTTCGCACCCTCTTTCCCACTCGAACAAGTGTGTCTGCCTGCATGCATCTGTGAACGCGCAAAGGATAGTGACACTCAAGACGCTCTTTCCCACTCGAACAAGTGTGTCTGCCTGCATGCATCTGTGAACGCGCAAAGGATAGTGACACTCAAGACGCTTTTCGTCCGAGCTTGAGCGGCTTGGATACTCGGGAGCTACGGCACTGAATAAACATGTTCGGTCGGCCACGGCAGGGGCTGCTGGGGGCACTCGTTGTTCTCCATGTTTTCGGTATGCTAGCGAAAACGGGGAACCTTTTTGCAGAGGCGACGATAACAGGAAACGTGAAAACCAACAATACTAGTGAGGTGTTTTCGCCGCAGTGGGTGGAGGAGTTCTCGAGGGGCAAGCTGGGGTGCGCGGTTGGCAGAGGGCTATACACGTGGAGATCTGACGGCTTCGGGAGCAACATAAATAGTGAGTAAACATGTGCCACACAATGACGATCACACTTGATTCCTGTCAACGCATATATATATATAAAAGTTGATTAAAACCCAATACTGTAGGACGACTGCGTACACCGTGCACGCCATCTGATTTGTTTGGCGTACTACATCGCTAGGAGTTTCCAGAACTTAAATGGCTCGGCAGCATGGACGATCCACAGGCCATGGGAGCTTGATTAATCCACTACTTATATTGGTGTCCATCGACTGCCATGGAAGCTCATGTCTGATCCACAAAAAATTCAAGAAATGTACAAGCCCCAAGTTCGAAGCGTTCCCGTAGGCCTAAGCCCGACTACCACCGCGTCGAAGCTTGCCGTTTCAGCCCGTAGCGTTGGACACAGGCTGTAACATCCCCAACACTCTTCGTACGCGTTCATTGCCTCGTCCTGTTCAACGCATGTGGTTTATAACGATTGCTGAGTTTGAAGTATAACGCGTCTTCGGCCGGCAGACCATCCCCTCTCGACCACCCAAGGCAAAAGGCCCCAACTTCGGTCCAAGATGTTTGTAGGAACCGAATTCTGCTTCCCAACCGTTATCCCCCCTCCCCGTGAAATTGTTGCCAATGTATCCGCTGAAAACCAGACCTGTTAAACTCTTGGGTATTCGGCCTCACTGTAGAAGGATGGAGCGACGTCGCCGTAAAACTGCACAAAACTCAGTTACAACGGCTGGAATGCTCCCAGGAGAGTGACGGGTTGGCATCACGTGGATGGAGCTGCCTATTCAGCTACATGCCGCACCTGTGCACGTTCAGTACATCTGAGGTCAGTCCAGGAAGAAAATGTCGAGCAGTTGCTGCGCTCGTACGGAGTGCGGTTTTGTTTAAGGGGATGGGCGGGTATCTGTGTTGTTAGCACCTATTGCAAAGCAGGTTCGATCGACTGCAAAATATAACAAATTTCCTTTCCCTGCATCCTGGCCACAACATGGTCTTTGGTCGCAGGTGTGGAAACAGCACCTGATATCGGCAGGCGTCTCAGCTGAAGATCAACAAGAGGCTGGCAGGATCTCGGCATCGCTGAGCGTGATCCGGAAGGCGAACATTTCCAAAGAGTTCGAGATGTTGGACATCGACCAACGGGGAGCTAAGGCAGTAAGTGCCGATTTTCAACGAAGTATGCCATTCATAGATACCGACATTTGCGTAATTTCCTATTTGTACGTCTGGAATACACGCTACTACAGCAGCAAGACGACGAACTCCGGAAACTGCCACGATCGAATCAAGGAGATGTTGTTCATGTGGTGGATCCAGCACATGCGATAAGTCATATTTGATTTGGCACTACAGTGCCTTCCTAGCGTGTTGGCCCTTTTAATTCAAGCATAAAACAGGATGACAACATTGCAACAGCGAGGTACCGGAAACGTCGAGTACTACGGTTGTACAACACCTTTTCTCACTGTCGCTTCTGCTGCCGAGCTTAACTCGTTTGAGAGATTTGGCCTCAGTGCTATTCTTGACAAGCCGTAGTCGCAGCTTTTGTCATTCCACCCGACCCGGTATTTGCCTGCATTTGTATCGCGCATGTCGGTATTCTCCAGTAATGTCACTGCGCGTCGAGGTTCAACGATTTGTTTTCTCCAACTTGCGCTCTCGCTGTTTCAACGACGGTAGACGACTCCGAAGGGGTCCTTTGTGTATCAAGTCACAATTGGAGGTGCTTTGAACAACAACAGCGCAACCGCCAGCAGGGCGACACAGTCTATCCGTTGGAACTATCCCTTCGGTCTCTCCGTTTGGACTGCATGCAACCCTTTTGTATGCTCATCTTCGGCGCTATTCTAAAGCAAGTGTAGACGCTTGTCCAATTGCTGGTCGGTGCTATGATCGCGCCGTGGTAAGGTGGCTACGCGATCTACGGTAAGCACACGAACCCAATTGGTCAAAATCCTCTGAGAGCACTTGAACCCGAATCGTCATGATCCGCGATCGAATGTCGATCGCCACGCTAAACTCTTGCACTGATAACCCAGAATCTGTATATATTATGTTGATCGTCTAGACAGACAGGGCGTGCTTCTACCTTAAGTCGGCCCTTACCTTGCAGCAAGCCAGCTAGTGCCTGGTGTGCAGTATGGTACGCCGACAATACGGCGAGCGCGGTTAGTAAACGTACAAAACCAGGTGTGTGTCTGGTGAATAAATGAATTCAACAAGACAGCAATCAAACCCAATAGTCGCAGTACTAAACGTAAGCATTCGGGCGCTCTGTCCATCGCCCTGTTGAACAGAGCAATCACATTATGGTCTAGAGTATGATTCACTGGGAGAACTAGCTCGTGAAGGGCCTGCAAGTAGAACGCTCATGCTGGCCAGAAACTAATTTGGCCAAGACGAAGCATCCCGTTCTGGAGACAACAGCAAGCGAAAGCGGATAACACGCTGACCAAACACATGCCATCGTGCAAGTCAACACTGCAGAATGACGCCAAACTGGAGATCAGACGTTCTTCATTTCAGCATGCCCAAGCGGCGTACATACGTGGCTTACACGCTGTTGGACATAACCGTTGGTAGTAGCCGTACAAGAGTATGGGAAGTATGATTGTCGTAGCATGTTTGTCATTTTGCAGTTATTGTCCTCGCAAAGCGAGTTTGTTTAGCTTTGTCGCTTTCATCGCTCATTGTTTTGTCTGAGAGGTACGGATGCTGTTCGCTCCCTCCCCCCACCCCCTCGCCCTTTTTGAGGTTTGGTTGTGCCAGTCTGTCGGCTTGCTCGTTTTACGTAGCAGTACACGCAATATGCAGCTAGAACATTGGTTGATAGTGAATTGTGCAAATTCAGCAGCTCTGTTTGGTTAACTCAATACTTGCCGGTTGATGGGTCTGTGAATATCAGTATTCTCGGCATAATACGTTATGTCCCGTTTTTATTGGTGCCAAATCTATAAATCGAATTTGCGCATTTACGTACGTATGAGGATGCCATACGCCACGTACTAGAGGATTCGATGCATTTTCGGCGAGTTGTGTGTTGTCTCCACATTAACACGTTATTTATACCCAACCACATTAGTACACCCAGTGGCTTTCCTGATTCCAAATCATAGAGAGATCATATTTATGTGGTCACAGACTAGCTTGTGAGACACAAACGACGCGAGAAGACAACAAGCGCTACTTGAATTAAAACATACGTGCTCAAGACGAACATGAAATAACTGCTGGACGGGCGAAGCAACACGAAGAAGAGGGGAGAGATACCAGCATAGGACGGCGGGGGGAAGAAGAAACGATGAATAGACCGAGAAGGGTGAACTGTTGGTGTCGTGCCACGGCGTTTTACCTCCTCGATTTGTCGAGTAATTGGTTATCGAGAGCAGTGTGTCGGTGGGAGCGAAGTCACAGTGTTTTGGTGGATCGCTTTGGCGGGAACTTGGTTTTCGGGAGTCGTTTGACGGTGGAATGAAAGTCAGAGTGTCTTGGTGGCTCGTTTTTGCCCGAAATTGTTTTTTGGGAGTCGTGCGTTACCGGGAGCAAAGTCACAGTGTTTTGGCTGCTCACTTTGGCGAGAAATTGATTTTCAGAGTCGCGTGTTCGTGGGAGCAATGTCACAGAGTTTTGGTGTCACCCGCAAAATCGCAGTCGTCACTTTCGCGAGTACCCTGTTTATGGTGGTAATCGCGTGAATGTGAGAGGGCCCAATGTTTATTCAGGAGTTTAGCCCATACGTGCCCGGAGGACGTGTAATAGTCGTCAATGCTCCACTGCAAAGTCTACCACTAAAGAAGGTCTTACTTGAATCCCACAACGTGGCATACTTCACCATTCTTCCTCCCATGTCAACTTCGATGGTGGACGGAGATCGGGCTCGCATATCGTCTCGAGGCTTGACTGCACTTAGCGGCGGCTGGAACGCGTCCTTGAAGGAGATTTTCGTTTCCTCTTTCTCATAGACCACTGTATCTAGGAGTGCGAGGAACAGCCCCTTTAGGCTCTGCGCTTTCGACACTCCAGTGTACCCTTATCCCTGTTATCCCTGCGTTAAGAACCCTTCTAGCGGTAACCACAGGGCAACGCGTTCGACTGCTACTTTTGGAGCCCTATTTACGGCCATGGATGCTGCTACCATAAGAGGCCACTGAGTTATAGTGTGCGCCCCACTTACGGCCGCACCACGACAGTAAGGCACCCACACTTGTTGCTGTTGACAAGTTTGAACCTTTGCTATCGTGCCCTTGCCCTTTCCAGCGGTATGTTTTATGACCACCCGCGCCAGTCGTTGGCACGTTGGATCTTTATCGTTCATCTGCGCATCTAAGGAAGAATTGATGTATTTCCTGCCTAGGGCTATCCCCCACGTAGCGTTGACGATAAACCACGGACTTGAATCAACACACGTGCTGCTGTACCACATGTTAGGCGGGTGGCAAGGTGTGTAGGTGTGTGGGTGGGTGAGTGGGTAGGTGGGTTGGTCGGTTGGTGGGTGTGGGTGAGCGAGTGGGTTCATGGCTCTGGGTGGTTGACCTGTTTTGCTGTTCTGTTTTGTGGACTGCTGCTGCTGTGTACAAACTGTCCCCAGATCTACTGCTGCTGCTCCTGGACTACTGATGTAGATACTGCTGTGCTGCTGCTGCCGAAGCTGCAGTACTACATGGTGGGTGGGTTGATCGGTTGGTGCGTGTGTCCGTGGGTTTAAGCGTGGGTGGGTAGGTGGCTTGATCGTTCGGTTGGTACGTAGGTGACTGCTTTACTTCGTACCTATATGTGTGTGGTGTTTTCCTATTTGGTTTTGTCCGCAATACCGGCCCCGCGCTGGCATTGTTCTGCGTACTCCTAGTAAGAATATAATACGAGTTCTCGTAAATACGATTACACGAGTACTCGTAAGATACGATTTCACGAGTACCCGTAAGCTAGAAAGAAGAACGAACGCTGTTGGACGGTATGTGTACGACACCCGTATAACTCGTGCTACAAGATTTGAGAGGTACTCGTGTAATCGGTCTAAATTGAAGGGAGAAAAGCGATGCTGTGAGTGCCTGTACTCAATGGACGAAGTCGATCATACGAGTACCTGTACCTCGTGATTGACATATGTCTAGGTATGTTGATTGTGTGTGAAATATATAACACATGTACGATGACCGTTACAGGTAATAGAGAGTTCATGTACTTGGTAAAGCTTTAATGAGGTGGAGATACGGACCAGTTATCTACGTTGTCGTGGTCCTGTGCTTTCTGGCTACTTCCCTTCGCTTCGCTTCCACTTCGAGGTCCTACAATATACATATACTGAACTACGTGATGTATGTCTTCATCAAAGAGCGCTTCAGCACCTCGACCCGATCCGCTTGTGTAAGGGCCTGTCATGCGCCCGGCATTGAATTAACGTATAGCAAGTCGTCGATAATCCCGGGACGCTAGGGGCATTAGGTGGGACAGCCCTCGGAGGGCGGGTCTTTCGGCATTGACAATACTGACACGGAATCAGAGAGTGCTTCGCAAGATTAACGGGGTGAGAGTTGTCTCGAGCTACGGTAAGTGTGTTTGGATAATGAGAGGTGGCAGACGGTGGAGTTGATGGGGATCGTGGACGAGCTTTAGTGCGAGCGCCTCGTTCTAGTGCAACGCATCGTGCACTATGAGGGAGCTTGGGCCGCGCAGACCGGACGGGCTTCCAGGCTCACGGAAGAGAGGGCCCATCTCAACGAGGTGGCATACCCGATTTCGTTGGGACAACAGCAACCAAAGTGGAGGCAAGAGGTGATACACACGATACGACCACAGCAGCGGCGTACCGCCTCGCAGACTTGAGCAGACGCTGGTGGACCCGCTTTGTGCCCGAGGCGCGAGCAACGCAGGCGAGCACCGGCAGCAGCAGCTGAAGCAGCAGCAGCCGCAGCAGCCGCATCAGCCGCAGCAGCAGCAGCAAAAGCCCAGGGGAGAGGAATGAAAGTGCGAGGAAGTTACGAGAGGAGATAAGGAGAACAAGGCAGACGGAGAAAGACAAGAAGAACAAGCTAACGAGCTAGCTTGATAGCAGACATCTCGGAGCAACGATGATAGCAGTGCAGAGGACGGGCGACATCAGGAAGCCCTGCATCTACCCCTCCAATTGCGAAGAGAAAACCCCTGTAGCTGGCTTATTGGGTGAGTCCGGGCGCGCAAGAGCAGGTCGCTCCGCCTGCGCGCCACGTTGAAACCGTTGAAACTCACCCGGGTATGACGAAGGGTATTCCGTCATACGCGACGGACAACGTGGTCGAAGAGATAGTTACATGGGTTGGAAGGGGGTTTAAGGGGGAGGGGCATAGAGTAAGTACGGAAGAAGAGGAACATATGGGTGAAGAAGAGAGAGAGAAGGAGAACAAGCTGACGAAGTGGGTGGAGAGCAGACCGCTCGGAGCAAACGATGATAGCAGTGCAGGTGACGGGCGACAACAGGAGGCCCTGAAGCTGTAGCCTCCGATTGAGGAGAGTTGCCCCATTGCGTTGGCTTGTTGGGTGAGTCCGGGCGCGCAAGAACAGGCCTCTCCGCTTGCGCGGCACGTTGAAACTCACCCAGCGGTCACGATGGTGATCCCGTCATACGCGAAGGAGAACGTGGATGAAGAGATGGTTTCATATAGCGGAAGGGGGTTTCTGGGAGAGGATCATAGAGTGCGTGAATAAGAGGAAAGGATGGTTGACCGAGGGAAAAAGGTAGGAGATGTAGAAGACCAAGAGAACGGCGTTGGGACGGGCGAGCAGCAGGCGCATCAGCAGTTTCCACCGCTTCTGCCGCCGCCGTCGCCCGCGGTAGGCATGCTCGTAGCCCCTGAGGCGGAGCAGAACGCTCTGGTAGTGCAGAACCGTTTAGTACTGGCGCAACGAGCCCGGTATCCTACGAGAAACGCAAGGAGGAACAGGAGGTGGAAATGGTGGTTGAGGTGAAGGCGAAACAAGAGGAGGAAGGGGGAGATGCGGATAACGAGCAGCAGCAGCAGCAGCAGCAGCAGGGGAGCAAGCAGAGGCGGGGGCGCAGACGAGCAACACCGCCTACAGTAACGTTGTGTTTGGATCAGCATGAAAGCTGGGCCGCGGTGGCACCTGGGTGGTAGGCCCATGCTTCCGTTCAGCCCCGATTGAGGATTGTTCGTGCTGCTTGATTGATTGGTTGCTTGGGGAAGGATCGATTGAAGTTTTCCCATGTTTTTGACGATGTTTTTTCGTACGATGATGCTACTGTTCAGATGTACGTAGGTGCGTCGTAGCAGTAGGGTGGTTGACCACCTACTAATATACTGAATACGAGAACTTGGTTATGTTGTTTTGCAATCTTGGCGCGGGATGATAGGCTGCGTACCTGACTTGGTGCTTGGGGAGAATGAGTTATGACGCATGCATGACAGGATAGAGTACGAACTCGACGAGCCGACATTATGTTTCGGTTGGGCGCCGTGCTTGCTTCTTCTTGAGTGCTGTGCTAAAGTACGCCTACGTTAGCACTGAATTTCTGCTCGATAGCAGCGGTATACCGCGTAGCTAGCGTTCATAGTACATACAATACTGTTCATATATCTAAACCTGCAAGGCAAGGTATTTGGAACATGCTCATATGGTTGTACTGCTGTATCTGTCTTGCGATACCTCGTGATTCGATTACGATACTGCTGTGAGTCTCCCAGGGATACCATATATGATTCAGAGCATGGTGCTAGATGTATCGCGGTTTATGGGCGTACGGTCGTATAGGTAATGACGTACCCTGGTACCAGAGTTCTGGAGAATTGCTGTCGGATAATTGTTTCAAGCCTTGGAAAAATGCAGCAAAAAGCAAAATGCAGCAGCAGTAAAAATACATGCCTCGCCCCCTCTCCTTCCCTCCCTCTGTTCCTCAAAGATTTCGGTTGGCATGTAGAGATTGGTTATGGTTGGTTGACGAGTAGTAGGGTAAGGGAGTGGCAGAAGATCAAATACTGATGTGCTGCTTGTTTTTTGTACCTGATGTAAACGGTGGTGCTCTATGTGCGGAGGGTTTTCTGATCATGCGGTTCGTACCCCCATGCATTTGTTTTTTTTCCCATCCCATTTATTATCTTCGCCCTTCCTGTCTCTCTCCTTCCTAGTCGTAACTCAGATCCGGGGTCACAAAGTAGGCTCTTCTCCCTCCTCCCCCACTTCGGTTCTTGCCTTGCATTTTTATCGCGAGAAGATTTCAGCACTTCCTTCCCTCGTCGACTTGCGTCGGATTCCGCCTACCCACGCCACGAAGGCGCTCTCAGCAATTGGTTCCTTTAAATTTTTTCAAATAAAGACAAAATCTCTCACCACGGTGGGATTCGATCTTGGGTACCAATTATAGTAGCCTTTGAAGCTGACCACTACTCTATCGGGGCGACCGGCTCATATATACCATAAGACACTGCGTTTTACCAGGTAAATAACAGTTACAAGGAACAAAGCACTACGTACGTACTGCCGTTCAAATAATGTTATCATGGTTGATACAACGTTGGAATGTGATCTTTGTGGTATGATATGAGCGTGAATGGGGGTTGACCATTGATAATGATTGATACTGAAAGTTAAATTGTTCTGAACGATTGCAGATTGACTGCCGTATTGTATGTATGCGTTTCCGCCCTGCCTCCCTCCCTCGTAGAGTGCCAGTTACAGGTACGATATGGTTCTGATCATTAAGTAGCACGCATGTTGTGTACATACTTAAAGCAGGAGGGTTATTAACTGGGTAGATGCTTTAAACACGTAATCATACAGCAGTGACTGTGTTCCTTGCTGGCGAAGTATGCATTATGTTCTTGCAGCTGTCTAACCACTGCAGCGTTCGAATATTGATAGACACGTAACTACTTTTGTCTTTCCGCGCGCTGACGACCTATTTGTTGGTTGAAATGCTGCTGTTCTTCAGTCATTGCTGTTTGGAGATATACTATTAATAGTACACTTCGGAGCTTGTTATTCACCCGGGTTCTCGCCCTGTCATGCATCAACGTTGCATGTCATGTGTGGAACATCGCTCGAAGGTTCTTGATTATACCAGCAGATTCTGGCGAGGAGGGAGTATTTTACCCCGATGATAGGTTGGCCCAAATAACTACTACTACTGTAAGCCTGAAACCAAGGCACGGTAGGATAGATTACGTTTGCGTATGAAAGGGTGAACAGTGATATAATAATTAGGGTAGCGGCCAAAAACAGGTAGACCTGGTCCGTTCGGGGCCAAAAACAGGTACATACTAAAATCAAGCTTAAAACGCACCCCACGAACCTGCCGTTCCTTGCAACGCAAAGTAGAGTATTTTCATGTTCTTCGTGCTCGCCCGGTGGCTACGTACACGAGTAGCTCCTATTAATAGTACGAGGAACGAACGCCTGCTGCTGTATTCTCCCTTTTCAGCTTGCGACGCCCCTGGTATTCCAAGTCAACCACAATCCCGAAGGGGAGCCTTATATCTCGTATTATTTCGGCGGAGGTGTGCAGGCAGATATGTGTGTCGCTCGAGCGGCGTGTGGTGCGAGGTGCGAGGGGAGGAGGGGGTCTCCGCGTACGTCGGCATTTGTATAGGGGGCATAGGGTGGAACTATGAAGGGCCTCTGATTGGCTTTAAAACGACAAAAAAAGAGGTGAAAGTCAAGCAGAGTAGACAAAATCAGGTATACCTGGGTTTTACAGAGGCAAAAACCGGTACAACGAGTTTTGGACCAATGGCAGGGCACGTGGAGTGCGTTTTTTACTTGATTTTAAGTATGTACCTGTTTTCGGCCGCAAACGGACCAGGTATACCTGTTTTTGGCCGCTGCCCTTATAATTACAATGTCCCGAACCTGGGCACAGGGTGTACAAGGCCAGTAGGACGTTCCCTGGAAACTTCCCGAGGTATGACATGAATAGCATTGTGTTGTTCACTTCGTACAAATTGACTTGAAAATACTGAGACTTCCTTTTGACCGTTTGTATTGGAAATGACCCCTGGTATACACGTAATACATTGATTGGTTGATTGATTAATTGAATAAATGAGGATTTGAGAATCGAGGATTATGATTGGTCTTTAGGGGTTGAGGTTTGGTTGCTGTTTTTGTTTGATGGTTTTCGGGTATAGAAGCTTCTGCCTGATTACTGATTGAAAAGGTGGATACTACTGTGCGGACAAACCGTTTTTGGGTCGTCTCTGCTTCATACGGCCGAGTCGTGATCGGGAGCTGTATTGTTGATTGTCAGGGACGCACTCACGTTCAAACCAGTTTGGTTTAGTTTTTGGCATTTGACTTTGAATGAGATTGTTTGAATTTCTGTTATTCGATGCATTGAATTTGCTTGAGGTTTTGGGACCTTGGGGTCCACATTCGGTACAGGAATTTGGGATGTGTGATATTGATTCCGGATGAGGCTTTGTGATTTCCGGGACGGCTATGAGGCGACCATACTATGATATTGTGATGCTTTACTGCCATGCGGTTCACCATGCAGGGAGGATATTATTTGATGGGACTGTGCACTTGTTCGGGTGCATACTGCGGATGTGTGGTGTCGCACAGTATCGTTTGCAAAGCAGGGAGGATGTTAATTGTGCTTGCAATATATATCACAGGTACGATGACCGTTACAGGTATCAGGGAGTTCATATATTTGATGAGGATTATATCGAGGTGGAAATAGGGGCCAGCTTTCTCCGCTTGTGTGGTCCTGTGCTTCCCTTCTTCCTGGCGACTTCTTGACTTCGCTTGCACTTCGATGTCCTACTATATATATATACTGAACTACGTGGTTTATTTCTACATCGAGGAGCGATCCACCACCTCGACCGTGTCCGCTCGCGTAAGGGCCTGTCATGTGCCCGAGATTGAATTAACATGGTACGAGCAATGTATATATCGTTGAACGTTTGTCTAGGTACGAGCAATGAAACTACCGTTGAACGTTTTGAATGTTTGAAATTATGATGCCAACAGTATACTGATATCATCAGCTGACAAATAAGTATCGTACCTTGTTGGCGTTTAGCTTCATCCCGCGGAGAATCGAGTAGAAGCCACAGTTGCCATCTCCTTGACGCTGAACCTCCCCTGCGCTATCAACAAGTATAGTCGTGGAGGCAGCTGTACACATGTAACGTTGCCCTCGCAAGACGTCCTAATGTTGCCCTCGCAAGACGTTCTAATGTTGCCCTCGCAAGACGGCCGGCTGAACCAAGACGCTCAGATGATCAATGCATGCCAAGCATGCAGTTCTGTTTGAGGTTATCTTCTAGGTGAACGCTAAACAGTTATAATACTGCCGGCTGGTGGCTTCGGGAGATGATAACACTAGTGAGGTGGCCACCACCTTGTTGGCGTCGGGAGATCGGAGCACCAGCGACCGCAGGACAAGCATCCGTGATCGTAGCAAGCCACATGGCTGTGCGACGAGAAGCTCAAAACAATTTCGAATTTCCCAGGTCGGGGTTTCCTCAAACGTTGCAAAGTGGAAACTAGTGGGGTGTCGTATACTCATTTCCGGCGGAAGATGAAAATGTACGACAAAATTCGGAAGAGGACGAAAATATGGCGTATACGCATACGTCCCCCTTCAGGGGGTTCCCTCGTGATGTTAAAGTAGAGCAGGTGCGGGACTTGGTGGCACTATGGTCACACACAGCACAAAGCACACATCACACACAGCGCGCAGCAAACACACACAGCACACATCACACACAGCACACATCACACACAGCACACATCACACACAGCACACATCACACACAGCACACATACCACACAGAACACACAGCACACAGGACCACAGGACACAGCGCTAACACAGGACACAGTGGGCCACTCCCGCTCCAAATCACCATAGAGAATTGGGTGCCGTTGGTACTGCCCCTGGTATACTGGCAGGACGCTACCGCTCCAAACCACGATAGGGAATGCAGTGCTGGTGGAACTGCGCTGGTATACTGGTGAGTCGCTACTGCTCGAAATCAATATAGATAATACTGTGGTGGTAGTGCTGTGCTGGTATACTGGTGGGTCACTGCCGCTATAAATCACTGTAGGGAATCCTGTGATGGTATAGCTCTCGTATACTGGTGTGTCGCTACCGCTCCATCTCACTGTAGGCACTTCTGTGATGGGGGTGCTTCGCTGGTATACCGGTGGGTCGCTACCGCTCCAACTCACTATAGCGAATCCTGTGGTGGCGGTACTGCGCTGATATACTGATGAGAGCGAAAACCTTGGTTGGGGTGATTGTTTAAGAACGCGAAACAAGGCAAAAAAAACAAAACATATTCGAAACAGAGAAAAGAGAAAAAAGCGCTGTCAAGGCAATGACAGTAACGTGGGTTTCCTTCTTTGCTACGAAACCCATGCGGGGGAAGGCCACACGCTTTCCTATCTCCACCCTACTCTCATCAATACCGGTGTCAAGAGGCGGTACTACCGCAGCCGTGCTCAGCCCAGTGAATAACTCTACAAGAATCGAACAAACGAAATAAAATGCATATAATAATTCAAGGGCTTATCGAACCGATACGTTGCCACACCACACGAGCTACCATTTCGTTTCTGCATTTGTCGACAGCTGAATCAGTACGCCCCCCACCCCCCCTCCCTCGCCGCCCCCCCTCCCCCCCCTCTTGTTGTCACCTCTATCGGCGTCCTGAGCTGCATGCTGTAGCCAGCTCCGCTCCGCCTCGCCCCTGTACCACCTCGCCATGAAAAGACCCGCCGCTTCAACGACCCCCGGATACCACTTACAACTATCCTTAGCTGCCGTCGGCCATAACAGCGTCTCTGCTCTGAACAGCAAACGAAACAATTCGCTGGACCCCTCGGTTGCTTCAACAACCCTGAGATCGTCTGGTAGAAAGTGGGCCCAGTTCCGTTCTTGTCAGCCAGGTCTCGGGTTCTCCCCGCAAGCCATCGTCCCAAACCTCACCCAACGGGTCAACCGCTCATTGGTCGTCCGCTGTACTGACCCCGCAAAGAGGAGACGTCGTCTGCGGATAGTATTCTCAACGCTCTCGCCTTGTGCCTTCCCGAGAGCCTACACGTACGACCTGAGGTGGTCGGTGCTTTTGTTGGCGCTGGGAACCAATGATCCTAGCGTGGAGTTGTGTTGCGCTGTTTTTAGTTCAGGATAACATTTGTTTTCCTCTTGGTTACTGTCGGCCAGGTTCGGGCATTTGTCAAATATTGTTTTAGTAGCACAAGCCCGGCGACATGGTGTATACCTCTGTATGGACAGGAGTTCCAGTTGTGATGTTTGAAGTTCACTTACCGGGTGTGTTGTGTAGTCAACAACGTTTTTGGTGGTATGAATGCCGCGGGACGTTTTACACAAAACCTTGCGTGACGACAAATACTCCTGCTGTCTTGTTTCATTTGTCGGGTTGCAGGCATAGGGTCCGGGGGCATGGCGACTGCCTTGTCTTACTGCTCCGTTTGCGGGGGGCTAGATTCTTGTAGATGGGGAGGGTATCGATTATTATCCGCTGTTCGCATAAAACTATTTTTGTGATTGGCCAGGTTGATACATACACACTGCAAGCTGTCGACAATGTCGTGATATTACTGTAGTCCCGTTAGTATTTGTCGAACACGGCGTAAACACACCATGGCTGTGCTCCTGCCTATTTCAGTCTGCTTCCCCTTCTCCTGGCCACCCTCTCTTACCAGAGCCCGGCACATCTCTTGATCATCAGGACAACAAAACCCGAGCTGCCATCACGTTGAAGGTTGTACAGCAGGGACCTGATCTCGTCGCGACTGAGAACGAGTACGTCAACAACATCATACCTTCGCCAATCCGTCAAAGTATTCGGCGGACTTACGTACCGTTTTGACTTGGGGCTGCATCGCACCACCCGACGAACGAGACACCAAACGTTGGGGTCGCTTTCCGCGGCGTGTTTCACTTGAAACACGGAAGGCACACGTAACGGAAGTAATGACTTCCGCAGGCTCTGTTGAGTTTGTTTCGCAAACACAGCGCCCTCCCTTTGTGGTCGATAGAATAAGCCTGGATAATCAACGACGGGGTGCGTTCTGCAGTTACAGGAGCAATTCTTGATAATTGTGTTGTGTGTGCTGTTCTTGGCTCGCCGGATATACAAAGTACATCACTATATTGTGGAGACGATACAGTTCTAGACGGAAATGCAAGGACCGTTTGTTTTTACGTATGGACATGCAAAGATTATTAGTTCCCCGCCAAGAGTGGTAATCATTTCCAACACCATCCCAGACCCGACACTTACGTACTTGCATTTAGTTTCCGAAACCTCCATACTGGTATCAAATGTGCCGAATGGAACGTGAATATACGGCACTTTTGGGTTTTAATATGCTTACCTGACGATTCTTATATTTTCGGCCACAGCGGTAATATTTCCCGACGCTACCGACATTAGGGTGTTTGCGAAGTTCGGATTCTGGTTGGGTTTGCTCCATTTTTATTCCCCCGATCCAGAAAACTAATCAACTTCCCAAACTCAAGACCCAAAATCGGACGATAGGGACCATATTTTCAGAACATGTTCGGGTTGGGTTTGGTTGTGGGGTTTGGTGACCGAACACTACTCTTGTTGGCCAGGACAATCTTAGTTGCCCCAGGCGAATGAACACCTCGCGCGAGCAGAAACCCGCTTAAATCTACGTCGCGTACTCACAGCGCACAGCAGCAGCGAGAAGGAGGGCTACCAGAGGGCATATGGTTTGCGTCACACAAGCTATCTCAACGAGGTCCATGTGGGCGAGGAAATGTCAACCCGAGGCGACACCGCAAAATCCAGCAAAGGCATGCGCCCAGATGCGGTGGAGGCTTGGCATGGTGCAGCTGTATCATCGATGACAGCGCTGTGTGCTCTTCGTATAGTTTGTTGCAGAGCGGTCAGCGACAGTACGCTATGGTCTGGGGCGTGTGACCACGCCACATGCAAATCGCACACCGCACAACACGCCTCACGCACTTACTGCACAACGCGCCCCGGTGGCGTCGATTTCCATAATTGCGGAAGAGTACAGAGCACCCACACGCAGCAGTAACGCGCAGCAGCACGCAGCAGCAGCATCTCGTATCGGGGACGTTGTTATTCCATTTTCCGTATTTTTATTTCGTTATTTGTTGATAATTCGAATCCATGCAAAAGTATGTCTACTTCAAAACCGAAAATCGTGACTTGGGTCTTCGCAAGCAGTTTCAAACCCGATTCGGTTTAAATTATTTGAATCGCCTTTATAAGCAAACCCAACCATAATTGGGTCTTCCGCAAACACCCTATTCATTTTCACCACCTCATATCATGTCGCTCTTGTGTCAAAATGAATGAATCCACACTACCTCACGAAGATATGTTATTTTTTCATCAAACCCTTCCCCGCACAAGTTGCAGTTGATATATGTTTACCGTTCTTACGGCGCAATTTCGCTTAAGTCAAATTTAACGAATCCGCACTAGCTCAAGAAATATATACATACATTAATTGCGCCCATCCCTTGCCCGGCATGTGCTGTGTGTATGTGTACGTACATAAGTGTTTCCCGTTCCTTTGGCGTAAATTTGCTATCTTTTTTTAAATTTTAGACAAACTTGGACCTGTACGCACGAAAAAACAAATATGAAATGTTATCCCAGATACCAAGTAAGGTTACATCCCCCAATGTGAAGTTCCAGTTTAAGGTGCCGTGTACTCGTAGATACCAGGTTGTATAATATACCTGGTACATATGGCAAACAGAAAAGTAGTTTGTTTGCTGAGATCTTTGTGTACTCCGCCGCCCAGTTTTTGGTGTTTGGATTTATAAATAATCGAAGAAAACGCAAACATGCTGGACTGCCGCAGATGTTGAAATCGTGGGTGTTTGATCGTTTGGTATAATTGTAAGACCACATTAGTAGCGTAGTAGATGGACTGTCTTTGGACAACGCGGTACAGACTCAACATTCTGAATTATTTGGTAGTTTGCTTGGATTTTTTATATTTTGGTACACGCAGGGGAATATTTGATTTTTCTGCGCAACAACTCCCCCTTCCCTCGATGTGCAAGTTGGGGTTGTGCTTTTACTAGTATTAGCCCTTTACAGCACTACATATACTATAGTACAATCACGTTGGGAAAAGGTTGACAGGCCAGGGTACTACTGTACGTGCTACGCGAGCTCGCTTAAGGATTTTGTTTTCTCCTTTGAGTTTTATACGGAAGCCACATATCTGGTAAGCTATACTACGCATGGCTTAACGATGAAAAGTCGAGGGGTTCGGGGAGTGTGGTATTACTTGGAGGGTACATTGCTGAGGTGATGTTTTGTGTTGTTGTTAATGATACATATATGATCTGTTTTTGGTATCTCAGACTGTGTTTGCGTTGTTTTGAGATCATTAAGGTTGGTAATTAATTGTGTGCGGTATTACGATATTTATTATTTCATTCAGTTGAAGACCTTTCCATCTGTCGGGTTACGTGTTGACTACCGGAAAGGCGTTGGAGTAAGGCCAATACAGAGTACTTGTGATTTCCCATGCAGTTGAAGACCCTTCTATCGGGAAGGCTGCGTGTTGATTACCGGAAAGACGTTGCGGTAAGCCAGCACAGTTTCTAATGTTTAGCTTGGCTTAAGTATCTTGATTTTTGGACGAATTATATGTCTTTACAGCAGGGAGGCAGTTGTTTGGTTCTAAAGTGGGTTTTTGAATTTTGATATTTGGAGGGATTACTCTACTACTTGTAGTGTCTCGACAAGACGATTTAGGCCTTGGATGAGTGTGGATCTAAGACAGAATATAATCTACTGTCGTTACCATGACAATCTGCCGCGGCTAGGGAGGCTGTCCGACACAGCCGTTGGTCGCAGCCGTGCAAATATTTTGATACGTATTACGGTCATTTTTAGTGTGAATGTTTGTTTGGTGTGACTGTAATCCATCAGTAAAGATTGCGGGGAGATGTATATGTTTTCCTGGATGGATAGGTGAAAAACAAATATGAATCACGTATTGGGCGTCCTGGAACAAAAGAGTAAAACTCCCTACGTTCAGTCCACGTCGGAGTCTTTCTTGGGTTCTCCTGGTGGAGCTAGACACGGTATTACACAGATGTTTCGTCTCGCTTTCTACCGCCTTATGGCACCCACCGTTCTTCTTGGACAAGACAATGCGTCGAGCATCCGTGCACCTGGATGATCCAACACACGAATCAGGTGCCACGTCTGTTGAGCGAAGCTCAAAGAAAATCTTCGGGGAAAGTCATGGCCCTATTATTGTTTTAGACCCTATTACTGTACAGGGAAAGTATTCGACCTGGGTTGGTCAATCAATGACACAGTACCAACGACTCCCTTCGACCATCAAGTATCGGTGTGTGTTGGATGTGCAGCCGTAGTAGGTGGATATGCCGGGTCCTGTCGATCGCCTGCACGCGCTAAAATCAAACGCGTTGAACTCTTCGCCAACGGCTCCGATATGCCACTAACAAGGACAACATTGTTCCCTGTAACACCCCCTATCTCGATCCAGGTGATGGCGAAATTCCTTTGGAGTTTCAGGACCCCTTGGCTTCGCAAGGATATAGAGGTGGTCACCCATGTTAGAGAGACGTTTGAAAGGTCACCCTTCATAGGGATGCACATCCGGCGGGGAGACAAAATCGTGGGACACGACAAACGTTTCAAGCATGACGTGGAGGTAATGCCGACGGAAATTATTCGCCGAAAATCAGTTAACGTTAGACGGTGTTTTAAAATACCCTTGGTTAGCAGCAGGGGGGGGGGTATCTCGTATATCCTTTCACGAACGCGCCACCGACCGGCTTTCCCCCTTTCGCTCGTGTGCTGTGCTTTCCGTCAGGTATACTTGACGGCTGCGGTGAGTTATCTGAAGCACCGGCCTGATGGAACTTCAGTGGATGCTGTTAAAGGGATATGGGTGGCTTCCGATGATGAGCGGATCGTAGACGAGGTCCGGACTCTAGCCAACGCGTACTTTCCAAACGTGCTCACCGAGGATATTGTGCTTGTCAACGGTGGAGTTCCCGGCGGGATCCAAGTTTCGAAAGTGACCACGCACTCGGACAAGCAGGTGCTGACTAGCGGTGCTTCTCGAGACCGTCGCGCCCTTGTTTTAACGTCGAAATTATGCCATCGATTTTCGCACGCCCACGCAGTACGACGTCTGAGAAGCCCGGCTTTGCTCCACGCTAGCGTTCAAATATATTTTAGTTTAACTCTATGAGTGGTGTTCTTGTCTTGGCTGAACATGCGTGCGGGTAAACCAAACATTTCCGTGCCGCGAGCACCTGTTTCGTCTCGAGCCGGGAAAAGAAAAACACACGCCCGCCAAGCCCCAAACCCTGGAGTGCGCTTTCCGCTGCAATTCATAAAATCCCTACCATACGGTGTGTTTTCGACCGTAATTGTGGGCGTCGCGCTGGAAAATTGGATGGTGTTGTCGGAGAAAATAGCTGGTCAAACCTAGCTTACTCGCACGCAGATCACCTATATTCGCCGTTGCAGGCAGAAAGAGAAACCAAACCACGAGCTAATCCAGCACGTCTTCTCTGCGTGTCTATGACATACGAGAGCCCTTGTCCCGCTCCCCCCCCCGCGATGTTGCTTGTTTCCGCGCATTATATGCAAGGCGTACGGAGCATTCGTTTACCTGCTGGCGGATCTCGAGCAGCTCGCGGCGGCTGACGTTTTCGTAGGCACTTGCTCCTCTAACCTCGGAAGGCTCGTGATGCTGCTCAGAGATGGCCTGGGTAAAAATAAAAGCTCGGCCATAAGCCTGGACCTCCCATGGCACCCCGAAAGGGGCCGCATCCTAGCGATGGACTGAATATTGGTTACCGCTTGGAGTTCAGATAGCCTGGTGATAACCGTCCTTAACTCGTATGACGACGACTGACCTCAGACGCCGGCCGGTGGCGTTCTTTAGAGACTAGCGCACAAAACTGTGGTTAGACAGTCTGGCATGTCTTGATTATGATGGGTGGTACACGACGTTGGTGAAATGATATAGAAGCTCGACCATCAGCCTGGACCTCCCATGGCACCCCGAAAGGGACCGCAGCCTAGCGATGGACTGTGGCGCTCTCTGACCATTACAGGTTAGTCACGATAAACTCGTGCGAGTTCAGGAGCGGGGGGGGGGGTGAAAGGAGAGTGAGGCTGGAGGCATCCGCAGGCACAATACTGTGGTTCCTCGGCTTCCTACGACAACGCCTGCTTCTGGTTGCCACGTTTTCAATTGTCAACCTATTCATCTCAAGTCCCATAGCGACACAACCTCTATTACGTCGAAACGTAAGTCCGTTAACAATTGGTTTGAAGAATCGTGACACGTGGCTATGCTCGACTAAGAGGATACACACGCTGCATACACGATACACCCTATGACGTAGATTGAGCTAATTACCATAGCGCTGCTCCAGTTCGTAGAACATCGATCCGCAAACAATGTAATCATCACGAATAAACTACACGTATGTACACACTTATGAGGTCTGCTTCAGAGTATCGACACAATAAATTATACTGCAACATACATTCGAGTGGAGGAGAACTCCACACAACGTACTCGTGCGATTCTACTCAACAGCTCCATATAGGTATTGTAGACTCTGATATCTACCATCGATACAATAGGAGACTACTTCATAGGCCTATCTTCAAAACGATGCGCAAAAGGGTGCTGCAATCTACATCCATGCACTAATAGGTGGAACTCCGTCTTACAAAAGTGTCTTCCTCCGTCGCCAGAGATTATCATTTGTGCAGCTAAATGTCCTTAAATTTGTGTCTTCTTTCGCTTCTACCGTTTATCAACTTACGTCTAAAACGTGTTTGCTGGGTCGCGAATTCTAGCTTTGGTGCAAAGAACAACCCGAGGAACCCCCCCTAGCTGAAGTGCAAATTAAAGTGCCGTTAAGGGCTAACGATGACCAGTATATCATGAAATCGATAGAAACTCGGCCAACGCGCCGATGACGAGTAACGACCACCGGGACGTACAGTAGTGGAAGCGACAGGAGATTTAGTCAAGTGCCGATCATGACTCATGATCACCGGTACTTCTTGGAATTAACGCAACGTCCCGAAAACACTGATAAACTATAATCCTAACGCTCACCAGTGCTCGTGGGAAACATATATATCCTCACGCCAAACGTTTTGCATTCAGCCGGTTCAACGCTATGTCTACATCCTCAGAAGAATGTGTCTTATCACAAATGAGTATACATATATATATGTACAGGATAGTACGCGGATAACTTAATTATCAACCAACTCGGTTGTCGGCTGCTTAGTCGCGACCTCTCGGACACGGCCCAACTTGTCGTTTGCTGCGTTTTCTACTGCGTCCTTGAATTGCTCTCCCACATTCTATATACGCGCACTATACCTCTTGGTGAGGATCATACCCATTGTTAGTTGCGCAACTACTTCAGGCCTCAGCGCATCCAGCTTGTTTTCTACGTCGATATTTGAGGTACTACACCATTTGCTGAATTTATATTGTCTACGTTCGTGCAATTTATTAACTACGGAAACAAGCTCTGCTTCAGCTGCCTGCTCATCGTGAACATCGACTTTGTCTCTTAATCCCTCTTCAAAATATCTTGACGACTGTAATTAATACCTAGGCCAAACATAGTATACGTTGTTTGTGTAGATCGTATCGAAGGTGCTGATGAGGGTTCGAAGTATTGACCGAGCTGGCAATGTTGTCGTCAAACTCTTGGTTTAAGTATGTGGTGGCGATCCGTCGTTGAGCGGCCCCGATCGCTTTGCATACGTCGCTTCACGACTAATGGTGATGTCCTCGCTTTTGACCAGCTGCCGTAAAAATAGGAAGCGCGGTGTACGTCGTCCGTCACGATGTGCGGTGCTCACACACCGAGGTTATGGTCGCGTGGCAAATGTCTTAACCCTTCATAAGTGCATGGAATAGTACCGACCCCGGTATCGCCCAAGGCTTCAAGAAGCTCGCACTATGCGTCTTCATCGGGCAACTGCATATGGCCTTTCGCGCGAGGACTTCTGCAGCATATTTCGGTCGTTTTGATACTTCCGTCATCACGGTGGTGGGGGTGGGGCTCTTCGTTAGTGTTTCATACATATATATATATATAAGTATATACATTGTAGCTTCCTCGAAGAGCCCTCTGTATTCAGATCTCCCGTTGTTGTAGTCAAAAACCGAGAATATCATATAACGCTTTCTGCAAATAAAATACTCGTGTGATTGTCCCGCCGCGAACAACTGATAACCTACGAGCGTACAGGAGCAAGTAAGGTTCGATCCCAGGTTGAAGCGGATGGCGTATATTCGCCAAATTATGACCATCAGGCAGTGGCGACCCAAGCCGACGATAATGAAATCCCGGCGGCCCCAGGATATCATACTCCGTCAGTTCCAGCCGATGATACCCCGGCGATCCTGGGAGATGATACCCCGACGATCCCAGGGGATGATGCCGCGCCGATCCCAGGCGACGAAGCTGCGGAGATTTCCAAGAAGTGATATCCCGGTAATCCCAGATGATGACACTGCGGCGATGCCACAGGTGACGATACGTCAACGATACGAAGATATTTCAGCGATCCCAGGTAACCTCAGGCAACGAATAGCTGGCACTTTAAGGCGGTGTTGCTCAGGTAACCCAGGCAGGCGAGCTCCGACGATTCATGACCATGATTCGCCGGCGATCCGGCGTGCTAATGTTCCAGTCGCCCCAGACAATATGCCTCCAGCGGCCCCACGCGATATCCTGGCGAGCCCAGGTGATGCCACGCTAGCAATCCTATGCGATGATGTTCTGGCGATCCCATCATGCTTAAACTATCCATTGCAACATAATTATAATATACTACTGTAGGCATTGATGCCTTGGCGGTCTCAGGCGTTGTGCCCATGTCCAACTTCTGTTCGAAGGCCAACAATCTGAATTACTCGTCCAGTTGTTGAAGGGCCACTCCAAGGTCAATTATAACCGGTTTCTGAGACTGACGCGCCTTGTGCGGCTACATTCTGATGGGTGTCTCCTCCTGCTTGTTTGCCAAGGGGCAAGTACCACAACTCGAAACGGTGCCGTTGTTGTCGATCATGTTGCCGTCCGTCCTTCGAGGCAGTTCTGTGCTGCGGTGTCCGATGTGTCCTGGCCGCCTACACGCGGGAGAGGCGCTAACTAGCGCTGTCAGGGCTGTGGCGGGTGTAAATGTATCATGTGCGTGTGTATTTGAGCCTGTATCAATATTTATAGAACACACACCCATGTCTGATATCCGGTTGCTCCCGAGCCGTAACGATATGTGTTTCATGTTCAAGTGACGATTCCCCGACTCTGTGACAGTGGAGATTCCTCGTTTTACTGCGTCCGAGGACAACTACTGTAGATATGTCAACCTAGTCCTGAAAACGCCAAACTGGGGAAGCCTAGTTTTTGTTTTGTCCAGTTGCGTCGATACTGACGGCTGGCAGAAGACCAGTGGTAGTGCCAGAAACTATCTGCTTGTCGGGTGGATTTTGTTTCTGGCGTGTTGTGTACGGGGTAGTTCAACATTTTCTCCTTCAGATCTTGAATGAGCTCGTCGTCCAGCAAGTGTTTCGCACCAACGCTGTGATCAAGCATATCATTCTCGCTGCTTTTACGCAAGAACGCATGTCCATCCCACCACAGATTCGGGCTGAAGGCAGAGATTGTGTGAGATGCGCCCTCCGGAAACCAATGAAACGCCCCCGCCTGTGCACGCGGCACTCCCTGCCGGTAGCAAGTTTCCTCGTTGTGGGCAGCCGACCTGTGTGTTGAGCGCCGTTTCATCTTGAAGGCGCCTTCCTACCCGGCCCTACTTCACACGAAGGCAAGCTTCGTGTTCTGGTCATCTTTGGAAAACAAGGCCCGGCCCTGAGCTGGTATTGCCCCCGGTTGTTGCAGTAATGACCGATCGCTTGGTGGTGGTCAGCAGTTGTCTCCTTTAACAAGGCCGCGCCGTGGCTAGGGATGCCGTTCTTGTTCGCGCTTCTTCGTGACCGGTTGCCACGTTATATATGCCGCATCGAGCTCTACGTACAAAATACAATGATACAAGACGGTAAACTGCGTGTGATGTACGTGAGGCACAACTGCACATCCGTCCTTGTATCACAGGCAACACCACTTGAACAAAACACCATCCTATTCCGGCCAGGGCTTGTTATATCGCCGATGGAATCAGACAGGTGACTTCATGTTCATTTGTCGGGGAGAAAAGTAATGCAGAAGACACAATTCTGTAACTGTTATCCAATTCTGCAAACGCGTGCCAACACGATAATCTGATTGCTGTTTCTTCTTCAGCGGTTGTCAATAAATGCACCACCTACCACATCGCACCCATCCGTGATAAAACATACGATGCCAAACGATATGCATGACGGCTACAGACTGGGAGACATCCATGTTTATGTTGCTCGCCCTAACAAATACTCCGATATCGAGCACTGCTGTAGGCTGCTGTTATAAATGTGTTTGCCCTACATAATGACTCCGATTAATCCGTGGTAGACTGCGACAAGAATAATGTGCGGACAATCGGGAAGCACCGCGCTTGTTCGAGTTAGGGCTAGAGCAGTGGTGGTGATATCGAGCTGACACACCGCCGATATGGCAGAGGTTGGGCATGTTTCGAGCACCAAACATATAATTTTTGTTTGGCGTACGTAGACGTTCTAGACTTCCCTCAACGATCATATTGGTGGTACAGTAGGTACACAGGTTTGGCCCTGAGACATCGCGTACTACAGTATACATACGTGTTTGAAAATGCCATGTATCACCTGCATGAAATCTACGCGCTCCTCTTGCACATATCGTATCGTGCCCGGCAAGATGCGATCTACGCTCAAGTCTGGAGTGGTGTGTTTATTTGCTAATGGTACGGTCATGGGTCCGACCGTGGCGCCAGCCCTCGCTGGCTAATTATGTGCACGGTGGTCAGTGCTCCGTACGTGTATACGGGGATCAGCTCATACGGGTGGTAATGACACACGTACGGACTATGCGCGTCTACTACTGGTGAGCCAACTGCTTAAAGTATACACGT
This sequence comes from Saccharina japonica, assembly GCA_008828725.1. NCBI lineage: Eukaryota > Phaeophyceae > Laminariales > Laminariaceae > Saccharina > Saccharina japonica. The sequence continues at coordinate 33,822 of MEHQ01002575.1, forward strand.
ACCTACTGCACCTACAGTAACCTGTATATGGTGTATCTCCTGCTGCAAATGTACGCGTCTACTGCGCCATTGTTGTACCTACTGTACAACTGCACGGGATATACACCATTTTGAGTTTAGGCTGTGCCAAGCGAAGATCTGTGATGGTGGTCGATGATGAAGACAACTATTTAACAAAAAAGAAGCAGGTCTACTATATTATGTTTAATTAAGTTACTGGACTTTCTTGCCCGGAATGAGTTCTTGCTCCGAATGAATCGGAACGGCCGGCTTCGCGAACGTCAGTCAGAAATGGTGTTCCCGGAGATGGGGTTACCCCAGCCTGCGGGGCGGTATCGACCACGGGAGACCACCGTTTTCGTCCCCGGTGTGTTGGATTTACAGACGTATATAATAGCATATAGCCCGGGATGGGACTCTATCCTGCCCGGGGGGGACTGGATCATGCTGCCTCTATGGACACGAGAGTGAGTTTTCCACACCGTGAGGGGTGGTATCGACCCAGGGGATTGCTACGTTCGTTCCCGGTTGGCTCAACGTTTATATGTATTTGAGGACTTCTGATCCGGGGATGGGGTCATATTCTCCCCGCATCACGCTGGCCCATGCTTGCTGTATGGCAGGACTACCGACATTTGCACACTGTGCGGGCAGGTACCGACCTGGGGGATAACTGATTTCGTCCTATTGTTGCTGGAGTTGTAGATGTACGGAATTATTTTTTATTCGAGGACGACACACTAGTAGCCCCGGGTGATGCCCGCCGAAAACAACCCAGCTAATAAGCTATCAAGCGATGGCGTTGGGGTTTCCACACGGCCCGGACCGTGAACGATCCTGTAGACCACCGTTTTCGACCCCGGCGTGTTGGGTATGCAGAGGCATGGAATGGTGTTTGATGCGGGAAAGGAGCGGTATCATCCTCGGGTTGGGCTGGCTCATGCAGCCTCTAATGCTGGAATGGAGAGATTTTCACAACATGTCGGGCTGTATCGGCCCAGGGGGGGCACCGCTTTCTTTCCCGGTGTGTCGCAGTTGTAGGCGCATGGGATTGGTTCTGGTCCGGGGATGGAGCCCTATTGTTCGCGGGTGAGGCTGGCTCATGCTGGCTATACTGCTAGAATATTGGGGTTTCGACACCGTGTGGGGCGGTATCGCCAGGGAGGATCGCCATTGTCGTCCCTGGTGTGTTAGGGTTGTAGATGTCTCGAGCGGGCTGCACACCATGAACACACATTTCGTCGCAATAGCCTGCTGTGGACGACTGTTGTAAATGTGTTTGCCTTAATAAGCTACTACCTGGTAGATGGCGACACCAAGAATGCAGGGATTTTCGGGGAGCACCGTGCTTGTTCGAGTTAGGGCTACAGTGGTAGGGTTATAGAACTGACACGCCGCCGGTGGCAGAGGTTGGGCATGTTTCGGCAATCAAAAATGTCATTTTGTTTGAGATTATGCTTTGGTGTGCGTAGACGTTGTAGCCTTGCTTCCACGGAACACCACGTGTTGCCAATTATCATATCGGTGGTATAGTAGATTGACGATATCGGCCTTCAGATACCACGTACGTGCCCGGAAACATCACTTTATCACCTGCATAATAATCTACGCGTTCCTCTTGCAGCCTGTCGTAGTGTGCCTGTCGAGTTGCGACCCACGCTCGAACCTACGGCGATTCGTATTGTTATACCTGCCGCAAAACCACATCGTGGGGTCAAGATGTGATTTCTTGTATTTATAATACGTGTGAGCGCTGTCACTATTAATAGGAGTAGGAGCTTCATTCGAAGCAGTTGATTGGAGACCAAATACACACTTCCGACATCTCTCCAACGAAGAGCAGTCCAATGGTGTGCACGGATGCATCAAATGTTACGGATATAATGTTTACCTCGGAACTACAGAACTTTGGTGTTGTCGGCAACACCCCCCGTCGATTGAAGGTAAACTGGTACCAGTTTATACCCAAGCGTTTCCCCGCTGCGCTGTCCACGGAAATGTCGCCCTGTATGCGATCCATCGAACATACAACAAGCGTATCTCTAAATAGACGGACGATTACGCTATTCCTGTGTCATTTCAGGACAAACTCGCGATTCAAACGTGTCAAGCTTGCGCTGAAGGCGTGCTGCAACTACCTCAGCGTTCCGGTACGTAGAGTAGAGACTCTTTGGACGCAGCGCGCCAAGTACCTGCAACTTCGATAAAGGATTGTTTCATGCGTTCAGCCATTTCTGCATTCGGCGCCAGGATGTCCGCAATCGCAACCGATTGGTAGACATTGCCAAGACGATCATAGTCGTGGCAAACCATGAATCCTGGATACAGTTCCGCGAGATAGGAGTGCACCACGGCGATATCGGTCAACATAATTAGCATTTACTGCGTGTACGTCTCCTCTGGCGTCGAACTGCCCTCGTTATGTAGACGCCTGTGACCAAATCCTGTGGCATGGCCGTCGTAGAGCGATCAGGTACAAACAACCGCACGACCTATGGAAGTACACGGCCCAACGTACCGGCGAGTTTATGTCGAATGGGACCAGCAAGTTGGTTTTAACGAGCCCCACCTATGCGCGAGCTCTGCAATATCGACCATAGCCCGCGAACTCGGGAACACAAATTTGAATTTGTGGCTTTCTGCATTGTTTAGATTATGTTATTTGCACTGCAGACCAACCGGAGAATGGATGTTTAAGCTGCACTCGACGACCTCCCAAGCCACGAGATCTACAATACCATTTTGTGGCAGAGGACGGAAGAAACGTAACGGGCATCGACGAACAAAGAGGTGGTCCCTCTTGACGCACCGACAGGCATTTTTGCGAACGGCGTCGCTCGGTACGTGTTGACACCTACACGCACCACCTCCTGTTTCAAGTACTTAAAACGATATAGTTTCCCGCCTGAACCGCAGCCTCTACTCTGTACAGAATAGGTCGTCCGACGTGAATAATGTACGATGCATTATGGACACTTGTCTTCCGAACAATGCTATTGTACAAAATCAAGGTTTTACCGTGCTTGCACCATGGCCTGAGCACCACATCTTCAGCGTGGCAAGGCGCAATCGTACGTGAGTAGATAATCAGTACCTTTCACGACATCACAAGTTTTTCAGGACCGATAGCTTTTGTTGTTACGCAGTGCAGACCGTACTCATATAACTCTATACGAAAACACGGTAATACCAACTAAACTATCGAGCAAGGCCACGGTAGGGTTGGTGGCAAACCGTCTGAGCTCCTCACGCGAGGGGCTCAATAATTCCACTGAAATAAAATGACATCGAAGAAATTTCCCCGCGCAACCCCACCAAGCTGTCTATACCAGGGGTTCATTAGCCCCAGAACACGTACATCGTATACGAGCAATATTAGCACTACAACCGGTGGTAGCTGACTTGAAGAGCTCCACCGGTCAGAACGTATAGAGCCACCACGTGCATCCCCTGCCCCGGTATAAACCTATCCGTCAATATGTTGTCAAGTAACTATGGTAAAATCAAACCCGTACAGTAATAGGTTACGTACGGGCGTAGGGATTGCTTTTGTTTGCCAAACTCTTGTTAGTGCAGTTGAGGGTCGAATACGAGTAATGCGCGTTGGGGGCAATTTGTACCCGCTTTTCCACAGTAATTGTTTCGTCCATCCAGGGCACGTGACCAGCAAGGCAAGCTTAGCGACACACCCCTCCGCCACCCGAATGAAACCCGAACACATATATGTGGATTGGTCCTAAGCAAGCTACGAGTTTCACATTTCGTCGACGTGGGTCCATCGGAGCCACCCTGCGTAGGTCTATCAAAAACCGTAACCGAATCGATGTTTGTTTGCTTTCGGTTTCTGGTCGAGTACAGGAAACTTGTCATTTGACAAGGATGTTACATTTTAGCCGAATCTATTGACACGTATCACGACGTTCATGAAATGTGACCGATAAGAAACGCCCAAGCCACAGTAGCCTACTTGAGGACGTGCGATTAAGTGATGTTGTGGGTACCACTCACATTCGAAATTATCGATGAATAGTGTTAGCGTTGATAAGATCCTTGACAAATCGCCGTACGCAGAGGACGCGGAAGTCGACACTCTCCTCTTCCGCTACCTTCGCGAAAAACCACAGGTCGACATACTCCAGCGCCTTGTTTGGACCATGTGCCATGGGGTACGAGTCACAAAAAGGCATGGATACCACCGTTCCTGGAACTTGTAGTTCCGCGCCACGCTTTGCTAGTTTGCGCATAACGTTCTGTGTGGTTTCAAGCTCCGTGTCATAGTGTAGTAGATTCCCCGCCATTGATTGGTCGAAAGCGTAAAACGTACGGTAGACGGTGGTTTCACTAGAGATGCGCACCACATTTGTGTTGGTATGAAAAAGTGATCTTGGACATCATCGAAGTAGTGGTGTGCTGTACTTTCCAGTCCAACCGTGACGACTTAACGCATGTTCGACCTCACCACTGTCTTTGGGACGGTAAGCGTAGCACTTGGCTCAAACGAAACGTCTGGAAAAACAGCGGTTGCTGCCATACACATTCCCCTCGCTGTTTCAACGACAGCCCTGTAGAAGAGTTTCATGATAATCGCTTCTCCACCGAAATTAAGGGCTCACGCCATTGCAGTGTCAATGTTCGCACGGGTGCACCATTTCAAGCGTCCGCCTGCATAGGAGTCGCATACGCGGGACAGACCCATCAGTAAATCATCTGCCCACGGCAAACGATATGGCAAAAGCTAGGGGAAACACAGCTTTTACATTAGCACAGGAAAGCTTAGCCAAAACCACCGTCCCTCTTGAATGAACCCCGAGGCCCATTCACTTTCCTGGCTGGCTGTAACTTTACACATTATATTCCATGAAGAGCAAGGATGCGGGGTGAATGGTGGTCTGGTTTATTGCCTCTGTCGTCAGCGGCTCTGAGTCACCCACGCGAAAAGCTACCTTATTAATTGCAGTGTTAACTTGGTCCGAGTGCCCTTCAAACGATTGGGGCTCCTCAGTGCTCGCCTCAATAACGTGTAAGGCGGAATCGCCTCTTACCCCTGTTGACACAACATTGACGCTAGGCAATAAACAATTGAAGGTTCTTTCCTGCATCTAACATTTATAATGTCACTGCCCACAAACACCACGTAAACGCACACAAAACCGACATCGGTGACGAGGTTTTGAGCTTGTCAAATATATGTTTTTATCAGGTTTAACCGTCAAGCGGGGAACTGCTTAAACACGGCAAAAACGGACAGTTTAAGCCGATTTAGAGTTATCACTACAGTATACATGGACACTCTACACTCCGTAGTGTACTAGTGTATTTCTTCTGCACGTTGGTCAATCATGTGAAGTTTGTGTTGGGTTTGCTTAAGCTTCCCGCCCCGAATCAAGTGCAAACGAAGAATTTAATGTCGGGTTGTTGTGCACGTTAATCGACCATTAGAGTAAGTGTTGTCTGGCTGAGGCCTTTTTCGACAGGCGGTGATCTTACCCATACTTCTGCATTTTCTTGTACTCTCTGTTCGCCACTGGACTGGGTTTCAGACATCTCTTTTCTTCTCGGGGTCTCACCCACACCTACTGTGCACCACTGCCGCAGAATGCGCGCGGCAAAGCCTTCGTAAACGCCGCCGATACAAGACAATCGGTAAAAGCCGCGTAGCAATGTACCGCTCCCGGTTTAAGGCAACGTCGAGTTTTAGCACCACTGCCGGGATATTACCCTCAGTCGCCCCATCCACTCTCGGGGCGCCCCTTCCCCCTTCCAAATTTGTTTTTCACGATATCGTCTGATTCCGTTCCCGCTACAGAGTTGCCAAGACGGCCCTTTACTCGGAAGGGGGGAATTTTTTACGGCAGCACTAATTCAATCGCCAGGAAATGAGTTTTCCCATAGTTTTTTCGCGCAAATAGCCATGTCGGTAGCAGCAGCTGCCAACGAGTTCTATTAGCCATAGCGGTGCCCGCATGAGCCAGCAACGACACCTACGGTGAGTCCCGGTTAGCTAGAAATAGTGGTACAGACACCGTACAAATTAAGTAGATGCCACCGGCGCTGCGCTATTCGTGGTCACCGCAACCTATTGCCGTCCCATCTCTCCTTCTGTCTTATATTACCAGATCTCCATGTTCTCAGTTTCCGTCGTTCCTGCTAGAGACTCACAAAACGATCCCTCTACTTGGACTGTGTCCTAGAGTTCGCTCCGGGGTAGAAACACGAGCCACTATCGTGTAACAAACGTCGGCAAAAGGGATGTCGCTCTCGTCGCAGCCCACGCAGTCATTTCGGTTATAAACCCCGATCCGCGGCAGACGTGCCAACCCGATTTCCTCACCGTGACTCCGACACAGCAATCGAGGCGTGCTACGGTAGAGGTGCACCATGTTTTTTCTATGTTCACTTAAGGAGCGTCATACCTCACCGAAAAAATGTTTTTGGAAGAAAATAAAAGTGCTGCAGGATGTGAAATCTCATGACCGAAGTATATTCTGAAACATTATTCGTCGCAAAAATGAACGTCCGACGAATTTGGGTTAAGAAGCCCGATTGTTCAGAAAACGATTCAGCCAAAAAGTGCTACCTCTACCGTAGCACGCGCTAATCGTAACACTCGTGGTCTACCAAATACGTCCGACAGAGAATGTATAGCACGCGCTTACCATTGAATTGAGGGGGAAAGGGGCGGCAGGGTTGTGGGAATGAAGGGTGTCGCCCGCGTCTACGTGCCGTGGCTGCACTGGTGTCCGTATGAAGATGCCGAGATCGAGAGCGTTGCGAGCTACGGCTAATTCCACTCCGAGACCGCTGGGCACGTAGACCTGGCAGGGCAGAGATGGCACGGGAACTGCCAGTCACAGTCGTGGTGAAGCAACTGTGTCCGGCATTGCTATGTAACAGCAGTATGTCAACCACGAATGAGACACAACCGTTACAGCAGTTCCAAGTGAATGCACCGTGCTACGAGAGCTCAGCCGTAGCCAGGTCGTCCCTGCAAGAGTTGTATAACGACAAAGCACATATCAACCGCCCCTGTGACGCAACCGTGTCCAAAACGGATGCGTATGAACGGTGAGTCGCGTGGGCTGTGACCACCGTATACGGTCCACGACGCCGCAGTGTCCACGAAATTATGTGTACCTCGGGCGCGACTAGCGGCATTCGACATAAACACGCCTAAACGTCTCACAGCAGTCGGCGCCACAACTGCAGAAGCAGCAGCAGCAGCAGCAGCAGCAGCAGACAGCAGCAGAAACCAGCAACACCAACCACAGCAGCAGAAAACAAGAGGCAGCAGAGTAGTACCCTAGCCAGTCCGCACCGACTCCCAACTTTGATCCACTACAAGAGTCCCCCAGCAGAGTTATCCTCCCTCCAGTAGAGCCCCCCGCTTGGTAGATATCATAACGTTTTGGAAATAAGTTTGTTTTCTGGGACATAATGCACTCAGGCACGCTGACTTCAAACATTCGAATATGCAAACCGCCCGCACGGCCCACAAACAAGCCAGTGCTATACCCAGAACAAACGCAGTAGACCCAGCGCTGGCACATTCAGCAGCACAACCCTTCACACGACACCTCTGAGATTGCCTACGACATATACACAAAACGCACGATGACATTCGACATGAAAACGCCTATCGTTATTAGGGTAGCGCGATGCAGGGCGCTCCAGCCCCGTCTTGCCCCATGGGCGGGGAGGCTGGATGCCACAACCTGTGGAACACTAGGTCCCGCGTCGCGTCAAGCCGCATCGCGTCTCGCTGTGGCCGTCGCTCTGCGCCGCCGACAATCGCGAGCCGGTCCCCAGGGAAGAGGTAGCTTATTCTGGTTTATTACCGTTCAGATTGAAGAGCAGGCATCCTTTTAGTCGATAGCAGCAGTGTCTTGCGGCGGAACAACATACCGCATTAATCAACAATTTTATGCTTTTATCACTTTCCACACTATGGAGTAATCCTGTGTACCGCCTATAGATATGCTTACATGCTGCAATGGGCTACGTAGGTCAGGTGCTGACCCAAAATAGACAGCAGCAGATATTATCAGGAATGGATACGACGGAAATGGTCAAGCAAACGTATCAGCAACATCATGTCGCTGTATACAAAGCAAGCGATGGCGTTTGCCCAGCGGGGTACGCCTCAATGATTACTGGCGTCATCGTTTAACAGGCGACATGTATATTATGCTACGGTTGCGAGCAGCAATGGTGATGGGCACACCACCCACAATGTGCATGAGCACGGGGGTGCCCGACATTTCAAAACACGCGCCGTACCGAAATACTCAGGTGCCAGCGTGCTGGCCTGGGTGTCCTTTAAAGCGAGCACACTCGCGGCTGCTCAGCACAATCACGATTCTGCATCAGTTTCGGTCGTATAACGGGGTATCATTCATTAATATTTTGTAGCTGGCGGCGGGAAGAAAGGGTGGGGCCCTGCGAGTGTGCTGACAATTTATTCGGGCTCCCACCTGTGCCATAGATAAGGTGTAAAGGGCAAACAGGGTTCGAGGGAGACGGTGTGGAAAAATAGAGACAGACACACGCCAGGGGTCACAGGCTCCCGGGTGTGTTGGAGATTTGGCATATCTCCAGTATGTTGGATGACAGTGTCCCCTTGTGGCATTGTGGTGGACGTGTTAGTCCAGAGGCTTGGCGCGATCCACCGTTAGGTGCGCTCGCTAGCTTCTCTCAGAAGAAATGTATGATGTTACAAAGAAGGCTCTCTCTGGGCCAAGGTGACAGAAGACAGAACATATCAGACAGAGCGGAGTAGATGGTTGGTTGGTTGGTTGTGTGCTTGGTGGGTGCAACCAGCCTCGACACGCTTGGCTCTACGGCTAGATGTACTCTATCGGGTGATTGTACTGACTGACGCACAGAAACGTTCCTTAGATGCTTGCTCGTGACCGTTCCACGTACTACGTACTACGTACTGTTCTCAAGTACGCTAAGACGCAATGTCGTGCACGAAGCCCGGCTCGCCTCGCGGAGAGGGTGATGAAGCCTCTGGTAGGACGAAGAAGATGAAAATAATAAAATATGGTATACAAATATATATATTATCCAGTAGGTAGAAGAAGAAATATAAGTTGTACAAGGTTCCCCTCCGGGACGTGCCTAGGGGAGTGGCGCAAGAACGAATTGAAAACCTACTACAGCATGCGATATGGTATCATGCCGTATCACACAGTACGTATATACGACGTTGAACAGCATCTGCACTTTGGGATAAAACATACAGGGAAATAAAAATACTAAGTTTGAGTGTGGGTGGTTGAAACTGACGGGGTTTTAGTGTTAGGGCATCGAAGTTGACTTGGTTTTAAAATGGGGTCGAAATAGACTTGATTTGAGTGTTGAGTCGGAAAAAAAAACTTGATTTTTGTGTGGGGGATTGAAATATAATCGATTATTGTGTGGGGATCGTATTCGGCTTGATTTTTGTGCGGGGGGTCGAAATTGATTTGGTTTTGAGTGCCAGGGCCGAACATGACTTGGTTTTAGTTTCGGGCTGGAAGTTGACTGTTTTTTTTTGTCAGGGCCGAAAAGCACTTGGTTTTAGTGTCGGGGCATCGAACATGCCTTGGGTTTAGAATTGGGATCGAAATTGACTTGATTTTAGTGTTGCGTTCAAAATTAAGTTGGTTTTGTGTCGGGGATCGAAATTAACTTGGTGCGGGGATCGAAATGGGCTTGGTTTTTGTTCGGGAGGTCCAACTTGACTTGGCTTTTATTATAGTGTGCGGGCCGAAAATTAAAGGTTTGCAGTGGGGGGATCGAAGCTTACTTACTTATTGTGTCGGATCGAAAATACCTTGGTTTTGGTGTGCGGGGCTAGAAGGTGCGGCGTGCACCGCTAACCTCTACTAACAACCAGTTGTTCGGAGTCCGATCTAACGAGATTATAGATATCGCGCTGCTTCACATTGTTGGCAGCGGTTGTTTTTTCTCATTAATTCGCTTCGTTAAATATGTCTAACCCAGTGGTATGTATATGCAGCGCCTTACCGCGTCGATCGTAGATCTGCTGTGCTTTCGACTGCTCACGAAAATCGCCACAGCAGCAGTAGTAGCAGCAACCAGTAGTGTTCTTGTACCTGTGGCAGCATGCTTGCATGTACCACACTGCACCAGAGACCTTCTGCCCTCGTACAATAGATGCCAGCGTCCGATAAAAAAGTAACTGCAGTATATATAAGGACCCACACCAGCAATACCACGCGGACACACCACCGAAATCGTCTGATCTTGCTTCCTGCCGTGCTGGCGGACGGCAGGCGTGTATAGCGTTGCGTAGCCAGCTGGTTGTAGCACTGCAGTGCTCGTGTTTTGTCGGTTGTCTGGATACGTACTACATAATAAAAAAAGGGGGGAAAAAAAGGAAAAAACATCTCGCCGAGGATCGAACTCATGTCTTCGGAGTCAAAATTGGGCACCGAGATCATTTGACCAAAATACGAAAGATCCAAATTAATACCCTGCATTTTTTTTTACGGCACACGACAGATGCACAACGCACAACACGCCGTACATACGACACACATCATACACACAAAGCACAGCAGCAGAGACGAGAGAAGTTGGAAATTGGTGATGGCTGATGACGGATGCAAGCCTCTAATAAAGCAACTATGAATAGCCACAGCAGGACATGGTGGACCTGCCACACGCCGCGTCGTGTAGCCCGCTGCTGCTTGTGATGGTCATGCTATACAGGCGGTGTTGTAACGTTGTTTGTGTTGCTAAATTTGCATGTTGTCTGATGTTGTCTGAAGTCTCTCATCGTGGAATCCTGCGGTGAGATTCAGGGAAGAAACATGAAACTAATCGGGAAAATAATAACAGTTTAAATACTAAAACTCAATTAAATCGGTCCTTATAATTTCGTCCAGAGTGAGTTCGGATCTTTCACACACAGCAGCAGCAGCAGAGCAGAAATG